>JAKJXN010000009.1:198713-512266 GCA_022225945.1 Didymella pomorum
GGAAGGCTCGATGCAGGGTAGTTGTGCATCGCGTAGTTCGAGTGAGAGGCGTCTGAGTTGGCGGACATGGAGCCGGAAGACATTGTATTCATCGGCGAATGGTACGAAGGCGAGACGGGTTCGAGCTTCTCAGCACTAATCGGTGGTTGCAACGGCTTCAGTGTTGGCAAAGGGTGGCTATTCTGTGGGTGCATCATGCTTGGACCAGAGAGCGAGGACGCACGAAGTGGTTGCTGCATTGGCGGCTGAGGCTGGCTCATAGACTGGGAGCGTTGCTGATATGGGTCTACTGGACTGTAGGGTGACATGAGCTGCGGCTGACTTGGAGGAGGGTATTGCTGAGACGACTGAGGAATGGAAGGTCTGCGGTAGTCGATCGGCTGGTGTTGCGCGGCCGGCTGCTCCTGGCGAGGTTCGTAATGAGACTGTTGTGGCTGGTGGTGGCTTGAGTACCCATAGGATTGGTTCATCGGCATTTGTGGGCTGTGGTTCTGGTAACCATTGTACGTAGGCTGAGACTGGTGCTGGGGTTGTTGTTGAGGTGGAGGCTGCGAGTACGAAGGTTGAGGAGGCTGCATCATGTGGCTTGCTGGTGGAGGAGCGTACTGCTGTTGCTGCTGGTACTGAGGCTGATATTGGGGCTGGCTCGACATGTGAGGATAGGCGGCACTCTGTGGAGGTGGCATCTGCTGGTAGTTGGTGGTAGGCTGCTGGTAGTTCTGTGCCATCTCCTCCATGCTCGGACGGCGAGGAGTAACGAGAGACGAGTTGCTGGCGTTCGAGACAGACCGAGGACGCTCGTCCATAGGAGCGCCGGGTGCTGGCATGCCCGGTTGTGCGCCGTAAGCCTCAGGGGTAGCGGTGCGTCTAGCCGGCTGTCCGTACTCGTCGTTGTCGTCGTAGCCGTCCCACTCCTTCGAGCTCTTGGTCTCACGACGCCTCATCCTGACATCACGCCTGATGCGGACACGGCAACCCTGCTCGGCGACCAAGCGACTGAGTGCAGTACTCTCTGACAAGCCGGGGAACTTCTTCGCAGAGAAGACAGTGAAGGGCGCCGACTTCACCTCGCAGCGGTTGGTGACGAAACGGTTGCCGTCGTGGATGACGTTCGGGTCATTGGGATCGAGATCTTTGCTTTCGCTGAGGTTCTCAAGCAGGGCGAAGCTGAGACGGTACTTGCCCTCATGGCGGACGGATAGATCGGGGAAGATGAAATATCCAGCAGGCGTCGGGCGGTCGAGATAAGCCATGCCAGCGACAGGAGTACCGGTCAGGACTGGGGTACCAGACATGGGCTGCGCACCGCGGCTGGCAGCAATGGGACGAGCATTCTCGAGACTGGCATGCAGGAAGAAATTGGCGTTGTATGCGAAGGTGACGTCCTGATCGTTCTCGTAGATGCGCAGTTCGACAATCGGCGGTGGATCCACAGGGCGACGGTCAGCGCTCGACTTAGCACCGCTACCACAGGCACGGGCGCGCTCGGGCTGCTGGATCACCTGCATCTCATAGCGAATGCGACGGCCATCCTTGGTAGTCCGTTGAGACTGGTTTTTCGTCTCAATCGAACACGGGATCGTCGAGAGAGACATTGTGGGTTGATGTGCGGGCTGGGATCGAGTCAGTATGAACGTGGAGGTGGAGGTGTTCCAAGGTTATGAGACGTCAGGGACTGGCACGCACTTTCCCCAAGGGAAGGTTCGACGGGGTGCGCACTTACGTCGCTGACCACACAATTGGAAATAATCAGAAAACGAGGAACACGATCTGTCAGAACCTCGACCACGGAACAATCGTGTCTGGAACTGTCAGAACAGTCGTTTGCAGCGCAGGAGCCTCGTGAGCGTGACAGGAACAGCGTCCGCAGCACTGGTTCCCCAGCCCGGCCGTTTGGGCATTCCAACGTCACGGGACGGACATAATGAAAAACACTCACGCTTCAGCAGGTCAAAGAGAAATGAAAGGTCCAATTTCGCACGTCTCGATCCTCGAGTGGATGGCAGCGAGACAGATGGTCCAGAGTGGTGGTGAGATGAGGCTGGGAGCTGAGGTACGCGTGTGGTCGATGTGGTGTCGATTGCTCCAGCTGGCGAGGGTAGTAGGCGATGCAGCGAGCGTGGATGGATGCGACGTGAGGCCTAGCTACAGCAGATGTGCTGGATCGTCTGCGAGAGTCGCTGCGGTCGCTCTCCCGTAGTCCAACAGTGTCGTGGATGAGGAATGGCAGCAGAAGCGAGACGAAAGGCCGGAGGCACAGCCAGATGAGTGAGCGCTGGGCGGGCGACACAGCGGGCTGGAGCACCCAAGCACGACTAGTACGACTCAAGGTGCGGGTCGGCTAAAGATGGGCCTTTGTTCAGCAGGACTCAAACGGTTCGCGCCAATGACCACCCCAGGCTCTGCCGCTCTGCAAGGTCTGGTACATGCATGCGCGATCCGAGAAGGATGCCTCGCTTCCAGCTGCTGACCTCGCGTACAGCCCACAGGACGTTCGCTGAAGCACTCTGCAGCGCCGCCGATTTCCCTGGCGCAGCATCTGGGAATCTGACTGCTGGCCGTGGCCCCCAATCCGAGATTCAGGCTGCCCCAGCGCGTTGGCCTTGTCGCACCACACTGCGGGCGGCACACTGCGGGACGCGAAACGATCCTGATGAAAGCTCCGGGTCTCTCCAGGGCTCCATTCCTGGAAAGTTCAGCTAGAGAGACTAGGCTAGGCCCTTGCTCTTATGCGCTCCCACGACTGAAAGAAAATCGTCACTACTGCATGCTCTATCGTCAACGCTCAAGCCCAGCCATGTGCGTGGCCGTCGCTCCATAGAAGCCTGCGAGATGCTGCCAGACGTTGCTTCTCTGTGCATAGCCTCTGCCCATGCGTCACCCCAGCTGCTAACCGCGCCCAGCTGGCGTTTTCGCTCCCCTCTCCGAGTGGCTCTCCGCATCTGGGAGTACGATGGAGGCGTCTGCACACCTCACGCGGTCGCTGCGATTGCGGACAATTGCAACCCAGTGCACAAAGCTGCCAGGCTAGCCCGTTGTGCAACCCAGTGCGGGTAGGCAGGCCACACACACACCATAGCGGACATGGCCTGATCTTTTGCGCGGAACGCAGAACATGAAATCCACTTTTCCGCACCATGGCCACCCTCTACCCAGCTGCAATCTAGCTGGCAGTCTCCGCGACGGGAAACCGGTGCATTTGCTGCAACCGCTGGGGTCGCTGCCGTATTGGGAGCCAATAGCCGTGAGATTGCCCATGTCGTTTCCCAGCGGCAGGACTCCGAGAGCTTTGGCTTTCGAAGGAAGACAGGATCACCGTGGCCCCGAGAGCCCTGCTGCCCTTGAGCTGGACGCGCCAAGCTGGATCAAGTGGATCTATCACGCAGCTCTGATTGGACAAGCGCCATACCGGATGCACGCACCCAAACCGCACCGAGCAGGCGGCGCGCGCAATTTCCCGCCGAGCGATTCGTGCGCCGATCAGGCCGCATCTCAGCATGATTCATCTCATCATGAAGACCGAAATCGTTGTGCTGGAAAGCAGCTTTGAAGTTGTGCATCTACCAGTGATGGATTCAGAGCGTACTCAGCGAATGTACACTACAATTGAGATCGATGGAGCTATTGAGGGAGTTGGCAGAATGCATCAGTCCCCAAGCGCTGCCCGCTGTCAGACCATACCCATTCAATAACCGACTCTGAGGAGCCTCAACATTTGCGCCCAAGGAATACCCAATGCTCTCCGCGATATGCAGCATGGCGGATCTGAAATCATAGCAAGCTTGATGACTTTGCTCAATAAATGGATGTCAAGGCACGGTGACGGGCGGCCCTGAGAGCTGGTTCTGTCCACGCCGTAAACAAAGAGCCAGCTGGGAAAAATACTCAAATCCAGAGCCCGGCTGTGAGGCTGCTGGAAGAAGGGGCGCCGAAAACATCTTCCGAGTGGTCGATACTCAACCTGAAGTCCCGAGGCATGCAATGGTCCCTCAAGAAGAACAAATCCCAAGTACATCTTACAGGCAATTGCGCAGATCATACGATGTCAAACCATCGAGGCACTGTTCTACTCAATCAATTACACACAGGCTTACTACTTCGAGTTCGAACCGGCGTCCGTGGAGTAACAATCGATCACAGTGTAGCATCACCTCCTCTAAGACAACTGCAACCCTCTCCGCAAGCCACACCCTACCTATTGGATGCGACACCCACCGTGGCTACTTTCGACTCACCTGCACCAGCAACACAGCCGTTTTGGCACACGCATTGCACGTGGAAAGAAGCCTGCAAGCCACTACACGCTTTCGATGTATTCTTGTATCAGTGTGGTCTGATGCCTGTACATACTCGTGTCTCACATTGAGTCGGTCTGCGGCACAGTGACTTGGGCTTGTAGGCGTTGGTGTGCTGGCATGCGCCTACCCCCAACTATCTCCACCAGCATTGCGAAAAGGAGGTCATTTTGAGGAAGAGAAGGAATCAGACTCGGCGATCATTTCTCGATTGGTTGCAGTGATTGTGGGGTTGAGGTTGTGGCTTGAGTTGGGAGTGTCATCCTGGTACCCCCTTGCTTAAGCTAGATCCTGCTGCGCGTTGTTGCGTGAAGGTCGAGCAATGACTATCGCTTCAAGCAGCCACGACTGAAGCACCATATCTCGCATGGCTGTTCCATCGATCCTACGAGATCATGCCGTTGAGCATCCGCTCCTAGGGCAGGTCGTCTCGTCGGTTGATTTTCCTTTTTGGTCCGAGGGGCACCCACACCTTCTTCTCACTTCGATCGTCTCGCCCAACATTACCACAAACCAGACCAAGTTGGCTTCACTGCTGCACAGAGTCGTGAAGCTTTCAGTACGCGACAGAAACGGTACCGCAACAATGAGCAATAATCGTCTGAGACAGCACAATGTCTTCAACAACGCCAGTGTCTTCGAGCAGCACAAAAAGGCTTTCGCTTTATGCTCTTCCTATCAATAGTCTCCATCAAATCATCCACCAGCATCTTGGCCTACCACTGCCTCACCTCTTGCTTTTCTGCAACGCGCCGATCACCGCATTTCAACTCACACCCACGATCCTTATCACTCACAGATCGCAGCCATGGTACGCTCTTGCGTTTCCTCCTTCCCTGATCTCACCTTCCTCTTCTACGGCAAGACCACACCGCCCCTATCGCCTCCGAAGCCCCGAGCTTGCGACCTCACAGCGATCCCTTATGCATCCTGGCAGCCGCCCACCTGCCCTCAGAAGTGTGAAGGTCTTTGTCCTCATCTGCCGGCAGGTGTCGAGACGCGTGTGAACGGGCAGCTGGTATCTGCTCCTATTTCACAGACGGTATTGACGACCATAACCGAGGAAGGTGATGGACGCGAGAACGTAAGCACAGTCGCCAAGCAGGCGAACACTGCGGGTAAGGCAGGTGGTGCCAGCTCGTTGACCGTCTCTGCACCTGCGGTGCCTGAGGTCTATGTTGGCGGTGGCGAGCGCACGCCTGATCTGAGCAGCCTGCTCTCTGACGACGGGTCTGAGCATGTGGACCCACACGCTGAGCCAGTGGACCAGCATGCTGAGCGCTTGGTTAAGAACCGCTCCGGTTTGACTACTCAGCTTACGAATGACTGGCTTGCTACACTGCCGTCTGTGCCTGATGCCGATATCGAACCTGATGACAATGCGTCCGCGCTGGCGCTGTATGATGCCGAAGGCGACAAAGATGAGGTCTTTGGTGCGAAGGCTGAGCATGATCACCCTCCCTTCCCTGAGTACGTGCTGACAGCTGATCTGACGACGCACGCCCTCTCTCTACCATCTGTTGCGATCGATGAGGCAGCGTATGCTGACGTTGATCTCAACACTGAAGACAACAAGCTAGACCCGCAGCTCACAGACGAGCGCTACCTCTGGCCTCATTCGGTGCCTGCAGCAGAGGATGTAGACGTGTGGTGCGAGATCGCCGCATCGCCGACCGTCGTCGCAGACGTATCAGCGACGCCGTCGGCGCACGTAGGCGAGACTGACGCGTATGGTAAAGAAGCGCCAGAGGAGAACCTAGACGAGGACACAGAAGGTAAGCCAGCACGTCCACTTTCGCATGTATTCTTCTTCTAGTCCTAGGAAATACTAGTTCATCCCGTCAATACTCCTAAATCTCTCGGTCCTTACTCTTCGCCTGACATGCCACATTACAGCCATACGATATATCTATTGTAGCCTCACACCCCCTCGCTCCCTTCTTCCCACCCCTCCTGATCTTTATGCACCACCCCACCACTCTTCTCCCTCATAGTAACCTCCCTCCCCCCTTTCGATCATCATACGTCTCCCTCAACTCCGGCCAAAACTCCTCCCCATGCTTCTCAACACCTTCTCGCGCCTTCCGCACCATCCCCTTGTCGTCCGCTTCGATGTGAGTCTTGAATTCCGCCCAGCGATGCATGCCGCTGGAGTTATCCGACGTAAGTGGAGGGTGCGAAGAGGCGGCATTACTGGGGCGTGGAGGAGCTTGTGGAGCGGTGTCTGGCTGCTTTGCTAGGATGGGTTGGGCTGTGGAGGGAGTCGGAGGGCGCGGAGGTGCGGGTTGTGAGCTGGTGTGGGAGCCTGGCTGTCTCCAGGCAGACTCGGGAACGAAGGCAGTAGACTGCGGGCTGAGGCCGCGTGGCTGCTGCTGCTGTGACTGTGGCTGCTGTGGTGGTGAGGAGTTGGCTATTCTGGGTGGATTGGCTTCGAGAAAACGTTGAAAAAAGGCATGTAGGTGCGTGCAGAAGGCGTTGTGTTTGTGTGGAGCCATTCTGATTGCGGGCGGTATGTCGTCAGGTGAGGATATTTGTGAGCGTGTTTGGACGGGAAAAGGATAGAGATTGAGCAAATGATGTGCGGTGACTCGGCGGTATCGCTGTGGCAACAGACAAGAGTGGGTGAAAGCAAGAACTACAAGCGGTGATTCATGGCAAGAGCGGACAAACGAACGGAAAGAAGGACAACTGCATTTACTGTCAACATGGCGTAGATCGCATGACCACAGCTAGAAAGCCCCAAGTAATTGTCATGCCACGTTCGGGATGCTCCACACTACATTGCGTCCCCTGCATTTGGTTCGTCTCCCACTCTCGCATCAGAGAGTAGGCGACTATCCAGGCGGCACCACGAGGAGGCGCAAGGGTCCGACTTCTACCGCCCATCCACCTCTTGCGGTCACCAGCAGTTCAATAGCCGCCGACCCATTTTCTCCAGACAAGTTCAGCACCTGCCACGCTATAGCCAACACCACCAAAAAGCTGAGCACGACACTGCTCATCGTGTACGTACACGCGAACCAACAGAATAGACTAAGGGTAGTCAGAACGGACGAGACGAGCTCGGACAAGGAACCGCAGGAACAAATCGAGGGAACCTCGAGAAAAGGCTCTGAGCCGGAAGCGGCGCTTAGGACAACTTCGGGCTCTCGAAACGGGGCCGGAGGGCACTTGCAAGTCGTTTGCCAGGGACCTTGCAGTCTGTCAGAGACCCGACCCTGCTGTCAAGCGCAGCTTGGAGCGAGGGTCGGGAACTCAATATCTGTTGGCATCGTCCACACGCTTCCGCCTGAAAAGGCGGATACTGGTGGCGGGCACTTCCGAAAGGTGAGATCTGTGGGCGCAGAAGCCACACGTTCAAAACTTTCGGGAAACTCCCACTTGCAACTCTCTCTTTCGGTCGATAAAGGACGAACGGACGGACGCGAGCGGATGCTCAAGCGAGACTCGATCTGGACACAGTATAACCCACGCTGGGAAAGCGGGCAAAGCCAAGGAACAAGTGGAACGAGCAGGAAGGTACCTGTAGATAGTGTGCCATGGACCGTAAGGTCTATCAGAGCCTGCAAACAGGCTCCATTTCGCAGGCATCTACCACACACTTCTCTCTGAAAAGAAAGACACTGGTGGAGGGGAGTAAGCCCTATCATGCGGGTTCTTCGTGCGGGATCATCAAGGGCGAGCGCTGAGGAGGATCCTCGTCTCGAGCCGAAGAAGGGAGCGACATAAAGGTCGGAAGAAGCCAATAAAAGACCAAAATGGAGCGAAAGCTCTATACGTGCGTGCGCAATGGTGACCCAGACCAGAAGTCTGAGGCTCACACCCCGGAGCAAGGAGTGACTGCTCTCTGATATGCCATGGACCTTGCGGTCTGTCAGAGTCTTGCAACAAGTCTCAATATCGCAGGCGTCTGCCACTCGCTCATCCCTGAAAAGGGAAGTACAGGTGGTGGGGATAGCCCCTGAAAGACAGATCCCTCGCTCCCCGAAGGCATATGCAATGCAAGGTGTGGACGAGCGGCCGACATACTTGTTGTCGCAGCGTGTCGGCCGTTCGTAGTATTTCGAGTCGAGGGCGTCGTCAACCAACCAGAAGCACCCCACGAAGGTTAAGGGGTTAGTTCCGTGGTGTGCTTAGGGTCGGCAACAGCGTGATCTGCGACTCACGGGCGTGCCATCCCACCTTACCAGCTCCTTGTTGGGGGTCCTTTTAGGTGGATGACACATACCATGAACCCGTTAGCCAAACCGGTTGTAGCCAGTAAGGCACCCTGCTGCTGTTCAGCTGCTTCGCGAATTGCTGTACAAAGGCGCAGCGTCCGAGGTAGCGTAACAAGTGACCCCCTGATTGCGTTGGTGCCAGCAGTCCAGTTTGCTTCAGTCTCCTGTATGCTTCCAGCTATCTGTAGAACGGTTCATGTCAAGCCGCCGTGATAAACGTCGAATTCTCAGATCCAGTTGCAGGGCGTGGCCCTTTGATCCATGTTATGGTTGTGTGAGGTACGTTGTTCCTTCCTTTCACGCTCTGCCCCCAGTCAGGTACGAATGAGCCCTCGAGTTCCCTACATGTTCATGGCCGCAACGATCGTAGAAGGGTGCTTCCATGCAACTTGCCAAGGGCATTGCTGCCTGTCTGAGACCAGCTCAATATCTGCTGGCTTCTCTCACGCTCGCTGGTCTGAAAAGACCGCACAGGTGATGGGTTGATAACCCTGCATTGGAAGGTCTTCTTCGAAGTGGGTGTCTTCGGGTTATTTCATCAGGGATAAGGATTATTGCGGTATCAGCCACGGCCTAGGGTATGTCGATTGGCAGCTAGAGATGGTATGGTCGAAAGGGCGCGTGGTGGTCGAATGGTGGCTGAGGAAGGGTGTAAATGAAAAGACAAGGCGCGCGTTAGTCGGGAAAGAAGCGTCGCGGTACGCAAAGGAATGTCCAAGTTCAGGGGTGGTCATCGGCGAAAGTTTGAGCGTTTGGCTCGGGAGCATGGGAGTTTATATCCATGGATCGAAGGGGGTAAAGATCGCAGCGGTCATTGCTGATCGATCGATGGGGGATCGGTGGAAAGGGACGTCAATGGGGCCGTTTTGGATTACGCTTCAAGGTCGAGAGGCCCAGGGAGCAAGACACAGCTAGTTACCACGGTAAACAGTACCAGAGATCGCGGAGGAATAGGGTGAGGGGTGATACCGAATGTCTCCTTGTAGGAGCTGGGAGCCAACCCTACCACGTCCGGCGATAACCACACGTCAGTAGAGCCTCGCACTGTAGTGCTCGTCCCATCGTCTCGTTTCGTGTTGATACTTATGGCGACCGGAGAAGACGTCGATCGAAGGTGCCAGCGAGTCGCTGGCAATGTACGATCCGAAGGCTAGTCCGCTCGCCGAAGTTGTCTAGTCGCTAATCGCTATCTTCCATGAGTTCGGCCAGTTCCGCTTCTTCCTCGGCGGTCATAATGCCCTCTTTGCTCTCTGGCTCCTTCTCCTTTGTCTTACCAAGCTGTTCGTCCTCGACCTCTTTGACCGCCTTGGCCAGCTCGGGTGCCTTTAGGCTCCACTGTCGAACGGTCGCGTCGATACTCACACTGACAAGCCTTTGGCCAGACAACAGGATCAGTCCGGTGACCTCTTCAAAATGTCCGGAGAAGGTGTGATGCAGTTTGCCACTGCCCTTCTCCCATACGCGAACTTCTTCGTCTCTGCAGGCTGTAGCAACCCAGCCTCCGTCTTCGTCAACAGCTACATCGCGCACAAAGTCAGGATGCTCGAATGCCGAGTCTTCTTCCCAATATCTGCCCCTCGACAGGCACTTTGCGGTTTTATCCGCGGAAGCAGTCCAGAGGTCTCCGTCCGAATCAAAGTGTACGGCGTCGATGCTCGTCTCGTGTGCAATAACGGGCGAGGGCTCGATCTCTGAGGCCGAAGCAAAGCCAATAGTCCAACGTCGAATCTCTCGGTCGCTGCCAGCACTGAACACCGTAGCAGAATCTTTGTTAGTCTCGTAGTCCGTAACATCAAGCGCAAGCGCAAGAATCCCCCGTGTGTGCCCCTTGAGCGTGTGTAGCTTCTTGCCAGTTGTAGCGTCCCAAACAATGATGCTTGCGTCTGCGGAGGCAGATACGAGAATCTCCTTGTCCTGCAATGTGAACGGCAGCACAGCTTTGATAAAGTCGCTGTGCCCCTGAAATCGCTGCGCCAGCTTGCCTGTGGACAGAGTCCATGACCAGACCGACTTGTCCCAGCATCCAGCGTATATGGTGTCGGTCTTCAATGAGACGGCGAGTGATGTGAGAGGCGCAACCGGTCCGGTAAAGGCCTTGGTGACTTTCTTAGTCTGCAGCAAGGGAACGTCAGTCTCAGCTCCGCAGGGTATGTATGCGTGTGGAGGGGCAGGGGAAGCTGAACGGAGGTCTGACCGACTTCAAGGTTGACGCGCTTCACGTTGCCGGCGGCCTCGGCGACGTAGACTTGGTTGCCATCCTGCGGGTCTGCAACGACGGCGAGGATCTTGGAGGGGAGCTTGAGCGGATTGCCCTTGTCGTTCTTCGACTTGGCTGCCTTGCGCGCCGTCTCCTCGAGCGCAGAGCTGCTGCTCGTTAGCGCTGGGCCTCGAAAAGGTGCCTGGGCACACGGCGTACGTGGTCTGGAAGTAGTGACCAGGGTCGTTGGACCGAGACATGGTGTTATATAGGGTGACGGGCGGGGCTGAGGGTGACGTGTGACTGTTAGGTTGATCCCACCTGACCTGCATTCGGGCGTTAAGGACGCGCTTGCGGACAACGCCCCACCATCAGGGTTTCAGCCGATTCCGGAATCGAGGCAGACCCCCCCCCCCCCAGGAGCTGGCTTCACCATCACAGGGACAAGGCACGCATCGTTTGCAGTAGCAATAATGTTGTGTGTATTCCAAGATCCCTATATATTATTGGCAGTACGCTGCAGAAGCCTAAACAGAACGCCAATGTCGCCGTGGAAATGTCAAAGACCCAAAAGCTACGACCCTCTATCTGGGGCTAGAAAGCCCAGTTCTTCCATGCAAGAACAAATCATAAGTCATAAAAAGGTCGTGAAGAGTGAGGCGCGTATCCGAGCACCCGTCGTAACACTCTGAGGATATCTCTAGCAGGACACAGTCCAGACGCCTTTTTGCCTGTGGGTATACGCCCAATATCCAAACGTGCAATGCAGTCATAAGTCGTAAGTATGGTGAAACGCATGTACAGGAGCGTTTAGTAGTTTTCGAGAGCACCGGCGGAGGCGCTTGCCGCGAAATCACGAATGGCCCACCTCCAGCCACCGCGCTGCTCGCCTGAGTCGCGGATGCCGCCAACCCAACCTTCGACTCTGCGCCGCCACACAGCTTCTTCTTCGCGTTGCCTGCGGATGAAGCTGGGACCAACGTCGAATTCTTCGCCAACGAATGTTGGATCATCGGCATTAGCAGCACCGGCTGTCATGCCATTGTTACCGCCGACAACGCTCTCATTGTCCTTCAGATCGTCAAGACCAGCGAATGGATCTTCATCTTCGTCTGGATCGCCGACTGACATTGGTGATGCAGGACCGGTTGATTGTCGTGGAGCCTTCAGCCAGGTCATCTTTACGGGGTCAAAGACCATGCGACCTTCGTATTGAACACCTCGCGGCGCTGAGATCTGCGAGATGAGTGCTGGACGCGGTGGTGAAGGCGCTGGTGCTGGGTTGGAGGGCACTTTCATTAGACGTGGCGAGGAGAGGTTCCTGGCGTGAATCGATGAAAGTAGGTTGTGTCCCATAGATTGCGAGCGGTCGTGAGCACGACCGTGCGTCATGCCGGGTGGCGCAAATGTCGGTGTACTTGCTGTGGTCAATGCGAGGGTTGTGGTGGAGTTATTGGGCTGGGAGAAGGAAACGAGAACATCTTCATTGCCTTCCCAGCGCTGCATGGAAGGGTTGTAGACCATTCCTTTTTCGGCTGCGCGATTGTTAGTGATAATGATGAGACATGCAGCTCGGGTGTCTTACTTTGTGTGAATGGCTGAGTCATCTGTCTAATCAATTGAGGCTTCTGACCTGTACCCTTTTTACGGAGAGTCGGACTCGTGTGGGGGCTGCGGGCAGCAACTTGTGCCTGCCAGCTGACGGGCCGAGCTGCAGGTGCGATGGGCCCTGCGCCTCGCGACGTCGTACCTGCCAGACGCTGTTCACGGGCATTCCTACTAGCAGCAGTGTCTCGTGCGAATCGTGGCGTGTTGTCTGTCTTGGGCGGGCTCTTGGGCGTTTGTGGCAGCGGCGTTGTCATACGGTCTGGCATCGGCAGACGGGACGTACTGGTCTGCGATCGAAGCGTCTTCGTGCTGGCGGTGTTGCGTGGGGTCTTCTCATACTTGGCCTCTTTCGTTGCAGACGTAGGCAGGTCGTCGAAGAGGTCGAGTTCGTGACCGTCGCCGAAATTGCGCTTTCGTTGAGGCTTTGTCAACTTCTTTGGTGGCGGTGGGTGACGGCCCTGAGCAGAAGGTGCCAAGTCTCTGCGTACTGCAGCGCCCCTTGGAGGAGTCTGATCCATCTGACCACCGATACCACCAATAGACATGCGTGAATGGGATCGCATCGATGGCGACAAAGGCCGGCGAGGGTCTGAGTCGCGTCGAAGCTGGCCATGCGAGCCTCTGGCGGTGACATGGTGCGACTGGGCAGTCGTGCTGCCGGCGGGCAGGAAGGGTACACTCGAGCGTTGGCTGGGCTGGAAGTTCGAGTTCCTGAGCAACGGCGCTGAGCGCTTGGCCTTGAGGTATTGCGCACTGGTAGTAGTGGGCATTGGTCGAGTGCTGCCATGCATCGGAGCGCCGGACTCGTAGACGGGAGTGAGCCTGGTACGAGCAGTTGTCGTGGTCAGTGGTCGGGGTATTCTGGAGCCCGACGACGGTTTGTCAGTGAAGGTGATAGAAGCTGTAGGTCGAGCAGCAGGTGGCGTCGTTGGCTTCGAAGCTGTTTTCTTCACTACAATGTTACGGTTTAGCGTGAGCTTCCTTGTATCAAGGACCTCCCCTGCACCGAAATCGAGGCCTTCCATGAAGTCTTCTTCCTCGTCGGCCGGCTTGGGCTGCGGCTGGGGCGACGAGGCAGCCTCACTGTCCAACGGCGGCGACGTGATAGGCGTGACTGCGGGTGACTGTTGGAAAGGTGAGTTGAGTGCCAGGGGAGGGAAGGTGGCTGGTAAATCGAAGTCTGCTTCAAAATCATCTTCGGCGGGTTCCTGGTGCAAGGACTCCTCGGCAGGCACAGGCACGGGCACGTCCTCAGCAGGGACCGCGGCGGGTACTGATGTGGGGGGCAGCTCACGTTGCTGCAGGTTAGAGAATGGCGAGGGCGCAAGAGGAGGCTGCTCGGCTGCCTTCAGTCTGTTCAGGCGGGCAGTGAAGTCCATGGGCTCAGTGGGCAGCTCCAACCCAGTCAGGTCATCGTCCTCACTCTCGAGCGTCATGCAGCTTCCCAGGCTTGGGCTCATAGCAGAGGCCGTCGAACTGCGTCCGCCACGGGGATCCCTCTTCGTGCCTGCAAACCGGATGCCCAGACTGCCCTCGCCCCAATTGTCGTCGCCAAAATCGCCAAAGTCGTCCATATTGTCGGCGGGCGTATGCGGCACGGGCGCCTTCAACTTCAATTCTCTCCCGGCAGACGGGTCCGGAAGCTCCAGGTCGTTGCCCCAGTCGTCGTCGAGCTCAATTTTCTTGTTGTTTTTCGGCTTCCCAAGGCGCTTGATGCTTCCGCCCATCAGCGCCGACGCAGGCACGCTTGTGGGGATGGGGATGCCGGCCTGCTTCGCGGAGAAGATGGCCTTGTTCGTCGAGAAGGCGTCCTCCGGCGTCAGCAGCACCTGCCAGTCCTCGTCGCCCGTGTTACTCTCAGAGCGCACGCTCAGGCGCGAGGACAGCGAGTGCACCGTCGAGTTCTTGAACAGCAGGCCGTCACCATCCTCGAAGTCGGCGTCGTCCCAGTTTTCGATTCCAGAGACCATCGAGTTGATGGAGGCTATCCGCCCCGCAAAGCTGCGGTTCGGAGCAGCCATGACAGAGTGGGTCGGCAGATCGCGACGGGGTCGATTGTGGTGTAGCAGGACAGCTTTGGATGAGTGGAGGAGGTTGGTGTGCTGGTCTGGCGGTCGTTGCTGCAGGGTGCGTAAGCGAGGCGCTCTTTCCCGCTTGGAGGCCCACGCTGCGGCCAACTTGGTGCAAGCTCGACGCGTGAACCCTGTCTTTTGTCACACCGAGTGGCTGTGAGTGTCCAAATAAACAACACCACGCAGAGCTGCAGCGAACGACTTCTGTGCAGATTCCCCCGCAGTGGGCGTGCGCGTGGTTATAGCCGTGAGAGCCGTCAGGGCTGAGTGTTCCAGTGTCTTGGGGGCTCACACAGGGACGACGCGCCGTCAACAACAACGTCAGTTTCGTCAGGGTCTATTTGCAGACCCGTGCTGGTGCGCAAAACACGGCCTGATTCGTGTGCTAAACTCTGCTTGCGTCGTGTGCCTGACACGCCCGCAGCAGCCTCAAGGCAGCACTCGCCCTGCGCAGACCGGCGCTCAGCTACATCCGCACATTTAACTTCGCATGGCTGCGCTTCCCAGACGGCAGCTGCTGTTTCGATAGCAGCTGCGCCCAAGTGAAACATCCTCCTCGCGTTCCTGCAGTCACCTCTCGCGGCCGTCAACGACCCCAGGGTCGGCTTGCAGGGACCATCCTGTGCACTTTGTTACACGCTGTTAGGGCTGTTCCCAGGACCACGCCCATTTGCCACCCCATCATCATCTTGCGCGTCACCTTCTGGAACTGAGGCTGCCCAAGTCTGCGCAGTGCGTGTCGCGGTCCTCGCGGCAAATAAACAATAACGACGTTAGCCTGGGCGCCTTTCCAGTTGCAGCCCTGCAGGCTAGTGAATACGGCATCATGGATCGTCACATTGTGCCTATCCAGCCAGCTAGCGGGCGCGGCGAACTCGTGGTCATTGAGGTGCTGCAGCAGGGCGCTCACGAACTCGATCTTCGGCTTGTTGGATGTGAAGGCGCGAACCCATATGTGGTGCAGAGTAAGGGTGACCCTAACGTCCACCGCGATTGCTATGCTTACATGGGTGCAGTCAAACAAAGCGAGCTTCCAAAACTAAAACAAAAGTTCAAGGGCACCAATGCAGAGTGGGAGGCTGTCCTGGCTCATTTTCTGCAGCAGAAACAATTGGGTCCAGATCAAGCCAATCTGTTGGAAGGTGTTCGCATGGTATACACCTTGAAGAAGGACGGACTCGAAGTCTCTATCCGGCAAGATGTCCAAGGCATCAAGGTAAGACAGCACCAGCTCGGCCGAGTCTAATCTAACATGACACAGGTCACATTGGGTGAAATCGTATTGCCTAGGGATGACGAATTTGAGTTGAATCCGTTTGAGTGGGCTCGAGCATCAGCACAAGCCCATACGAAGACGTTGCAAGAGCTGGCAGAAGTAAAGGCGCGAATCGACAGTGAGAACGACACCATCACCAAGCTCAATGCACAGCTTGATGACTTCATCAAAACGAAGAATGAAGCAGAGACGGCAATGTTGCAGCAATTTATGGAGCTGCTCAACGAGAAGAAGAGGAAGATCCGAGACCAGAGTCGTCTGCTAGCCACAGCCAAGGTCGACAAATCCACAGGTACCAATTTCTTCACAATGAGATGTCCATAAACTGACCTAACGATTCAAGCACTTGCCATGCAATCTGCCAGAACAGAAACTCCGCGCAAAGCAGTCCCGTCCCGAAGTTCTAAACGCAAAGCGCCTACAAGGGCCGCAAAAGCGATACAGGAGGATTCGGACAGTGACCAGGTAGAGATCGAGAAGACAAAGGCCGAGGAGCAAAACGACGACGAGGACGTTCCTGGCCCAGCCACACCGGATCGGTCTGACGCTGAAACGGAATCTGAGGCTGAGGCTTCTGACAGCGGGCTAAGAGGCGGATCATCTGAGACGCTGAAGTCGACTTCAACGGTCGCACAACCCACAAAGGAGGCTGCCCCATCGCAGTCAAGTGACGGTCCGCCCCCGCCCCGTAACCTGCCGTTCGGGAGAGCAGGCACACGGAGCAAAGGTCCACCCAGGAAGCCATCACCACCTCCTCCAGCAGACGACGATGA
The DNA here is from genome assembly GCA_022225945.1 of Didymella pomorum. NCBI lineage: Eukaryota > Fungi > Ascomycota > Dothideomycetes > Pleosporales > Didymellaceae > Didymella > Didymella pomorum. The sequence goes on from JAKJXN010000009.1 coordinate 215,155, forward strand.
CGATGAAACTGACGACGAGGAGCTTTGATTGATTTTTGCGAGTGCATGTGGTACGTGTCGCGAGTCAAGCAGTGCACTTTGCTCTTGCATGAACCACTGTTTCGATCAAATGCTGTTCGAACCAGGTGCGCGAAGAAGCAAGGTTTCGTCTCGAACTTAGTCGTGAGACACAAGGAAGGTGTCGCGCATCCCAGAGCCCAGTATAGTGTGAACTGTCAGACCCCACGAATGTCCTGGCAACGGATCTGTGCATCTCAAGCAAAGTTCAGAACTTTGCCTGAACAAGCAGCTCGGAGGTTTTCCGTACGACAAGATCGAGCATGACCCTCAACCTGCAGTCTTACTTGAAGATATACTTGTCGGCATTAAACAGATGAGGGACGAGATCGGTTGATACAAATGTTTACCAAGAGACATAACCTCGTCTATGCCGTTGTCTGGCAGAATGTTGGTTCTTTGGCCTATGGACGGAAGTCGGAGCTCGTCAGCATCATTGTGTCACGACCCGGGATGTCTCCTTAGCGCAGATCTGGGCTCGGGACGTTCCTCAAGTGATAACGGGGCGGTTGTGAAGACATGGAGGCATTTAGCAGAGACAGGCAGAAACTTTTCAACATCTTCAGAAGACGTGAATGCTAGACTCAATGCTGTGTACATAGTCGAGTGACGTGTGACTGTCCACGAGAACGAGGTGAGACAACTCAGCAACAATTCGCTGAACCCTCGTCAGCCGAACCCGCGCTCGAACCCACTAGCACGAGGACGCCATATCACAGCCGCCAAGGCAGAGCACCGTCGCAGCAACGCACCGCCCACCCCGATGCCCCTCTGACACGGCCTCTCTTCCAAGTGCAGGACTCCAAAAATCGCGTCGCGCACTCCTGCTGGCCTGCATCTGGGCGATGGTTGGCTTCTGTCGCGGCGGTATCAGCTACACAGCGCATCGGAGGCTGAGGTAGCACTCACTCATTCTTTGGCACGGTACGGTCTGCCGCCACTCTACACCTACGCGCTCTGCCGGCCTCATGCAGCGACAGTACTGACACGCCTCACAGCGACCAATTGTGCGCCCTGAAGTGTGCCCCGCGCGCGCTCGCGACCCTGCGATCCTTCACTGCGCATCGACAGCCCCCCCCCCCCCCCCCCAAGTCGAAGCCCCGCCTCCACCGCTCGCCCATGAACCGCGCGCTGCGGATACGTCACTCAGAAATTATTCGCCAACTCTAGGCGCATTGCGCTCCTGCGACTACGACCTTACAGCGCCTGCGTATTTACGAGCTGCGACCGGCCTCTCTCACCATGTCAGGTCCCGAACCGCCCGATGTGCCCACCACGCGCTCGTTGAAGCGCAAGAGCCTTTCGCGGGATGACCAAGATCAGTTGGAGGAGCTGGACAGGATCTTCAAGCGCACAAAAACGGTAGTGCCGCCCACCCCATACGTCTTGTCGACACCGTCCATGGACCCTTACCGCTACCACTCACAACAAGAAGCCAATGCGTGGATGATAGGGCACCTTTGGAAGCACAACGAGGAGCATATGCAGTACAGAACCTATCTGTTCCGCGAGCCATGTCAGGACTGCTTCTCACTCGTGGCAGGGGAAGACGACGAGCCGGAGCCAGAGCGGCCCAAATCACAGGCTTCACAAGCGTCCAACACCGCCAGCCAAGGATCGAAGAAGAAGATCAGTCTGTCTGCTTATAAGAACAAACAAGCGAACGGCGTCATCACCCTTACTCCGGCCTCTAAGCTGGCCTCACCCAGCCTACCACCTACAAAACCTCCAATGGCACATACCAACGGCGTGAAACAGCCTGAGAGACCACCAGCGCCCGCTCCGAAATCTTTGGAGAATAGATCACAAAAGCCGTACGTCTCAGCCATTTTGCGCGGAGGCAGGACTAACATCTTTCAGACCTTCGACGGAAGGCCGCAACAAGCGCAAAGCAGATAACGAGAGCCAGAAGACTGTTCGACACCCGTTACCGCCGCGACCTCCAACTACGGACTTAAAGCGCGTCGAATGTGAAGACTCGAGACCCGTCGACAAGTCGAGTCCCTCCAACTCGACACCACACGGTCTGCCTCCCATGCTTTCCCCCGTACACGAGCCCTTGAGCAATCCCTACGGACTACCCAACATTTTGTCGCCAACACTTCCCTCGGCCGTACAAGCAGAACTGGACAGGTTGGAGCAGCAGAGGTCACGAGCAGTCTCGAGTGCATCAGCCTCGTCTACGGAACCTAAGAGCCAAATCTCCTCTGTAGTCAAAGAGAAGGAGCAGGGACAGGGGAAAGGGAGGGAGAAAGACAAGGAGAAAGAACAATTGCAGGTGGCGGATAAGATGGTCAAAGCAGAACATCGCATTCGATCGATGTCCGTTGGTGGGAAATCACCTTACATTGCACCGCCAGCCAAGGAAGAAGAGAAGAAGAAGTCCAGGGTAGTCATACTCAAATTCTCGAAAGCCGGACGTGCAACTCTAAAGCAGATCCTCCGCTTACCACCCAAACGGCGGGCACCACCGGCGGAAAAGAAGGAAAGCCAGGAAGCACCCAAGGAATTCCCTGTCAAGATTCGGACAAAGGTCGTGGAAGAGCCTGTACAGAAGAAAGTCAAGCCGGTTCCAAAGGTCGCTGCGCGTCGTTCAGATCCGTCGGCAACATCGGCACCCGTATCTAGCATCAAGCCTGCAACACCAGCCACCAAGACCGCAGAGAAACGCCCAAGAGTGGACGATGACGCATCTCTAGCAGCGCCTGTCAAACGACAAAGGGCACTGTCCTCACAAGATCGACCAAACACGTCGACACCACAGGCTACCTCGTCACCTGCGCCGTCGTCCAAGTCCAGTACGCAGAAGAGCCAGTCCCAGCACGATATACCAAAGAGGGAGCACAAAGCTGTCAACATGCTGCGGACTGGCTCTTCCGAGAGTCAAGAGGCTACCCCAGGTCGTTCGGGCGGCACTCCAGCCAGTGCCAGACCTGATGCAAGGTCTGCACCTACGTCTGCGCCACTGAATGGAAAGAAGCAGGCAGAGATCTCCCTGATGGCAACCAGCTCGATGAAGCTGAACCAGATGGGACGTGCATTGAAACACGAAGCCACGAAGATACTCATAGAGAAGGGCAATAAGCTGACAAAGCAAGACGAGAAGCGAGCGGCGGTGACCAACCTGGAATGCATACTGTACGTCACCTCATCTCTTGCGAGAACTCCACTGACACAATGACAGATCCTACATGGCGGCTTATTATGCTCAAGACCTGTCTCTCAATTATCGAGGGAGAGCAGGCGAGGTAGAGCAAACCTGGAAAACGCTTCTCCCCTTATGTCTCTCCTACGCCCGTTTCACAAAAGACTTTGCGCATCTTGACGGCCTCCGCTCGTACCTCAGCTCAGTCATTGCCTCGACAATCTGTACCTTGATATCGCAGCGGGCCTCCAGCACAAAGCCCCACGACTCGCCCCAAGACGTCGCCCACGCCCAGTTGGCTAAGGACCACACCTCTCTCGCCGAGAACTTCTCGCTCCTTGCAGACCATACAAAGAAAATGACGGCGCATTTCCAAGACGCCAGAGTCGCGCTGCCAGTCGAGGACCTCCAGACGCTGTACAAGCGGACATGGGCCGGCCGTGAGACCAGCACAAAGTTGATCAAAGAGCCAGAAAAAGTCAGTGGCGCCCGCATGTCAGGGCCCTACTTCCTCCCCATCTCGGCCGACACAACGCCCATCCAAGCCGTTCGCTTCGGCCTTAAGTTCCTGCACGAGTACTGCGAGAAAGAAGGCCTGAAGTACTCGTTGCGCGTCAACCTCGATCAGCCTTCGTGACGGTACGAGTGACGACTGGAAACGGTGCGATCGACATTGCAAATATCGGTGCATTGCAACGGCATTCTTCATAACTATTCATCTCACACGCGTTGTCTGTATTTTGCTTAAGATGATATTCAAGGCGGAGTTATGTTTGCTATAAAGCGCGCATTGGGCCGGCTAATGGGACCGGGACTCTGATCTTGCGACTGATCTTGCGACTGATACCCTCGAGGTGTAATGCCTCTGATGTACTTCTCGATTTGGCGTTTTGCATGTATGAGTATGGGGACCCATTGTGGACGACATGATGGAACTGTTCTAGGAACGCGAGAGATGAACACAATTTAGGCAGTTGATTATGAAGTCCAATTCATTTGGCTCGTCGTACCGACGGTTCCTGTGCCATGCGCTCGTTGAGCTCAGTTGCAGCCGCCTAATAACCTTACATCGACATCGAGAAGGTGGCTGTGCTGCGGCACAGCTCCTTCCCTAAAGTCCCTACTCAGCCTTCCCCTCCTATAACTATGTACAAACGCACCGCCGACGACGATAGTAATATTATCATATCTCTCGCCTGCAACTTCAAGCTGGGGATTAAACCCACCAAACTACACAAAGATCCCACCACCATACCCCCAAGCTATGACCACAGGCTTCACCGATTTTCCACCATCCATCCTACACACTGTGTTTTCGCACCTCTACAGCGATGACCAATCAGCATTCTGCGCTCTGAGGTCCGTGTGTCGCGTTTGCCGCGCTGCTTCTGAAGAGTCCTTGTTTAGAGAGATTACCCTGAGGGGGGTGAGAGATGTCGAAGCAGAGTTTTTAGGAAGGGTGAGGAGGCATGATGAAACGGTTGGTGGGTGGACGACGTGTGTGAGAGTTGCGTGGGTTAGTGGAAGAGGTTTGAATAGGGGTGTCAGTGGAGCGGTAAGTTGACTGTTTGGTAGTGCTACACCTGTCTATCATAGGCACAACAATCTATGAGACTTTACAGACTTTGGTCAAGCGGCTGACGCATTTTTCCTAGGTCCAGAAGCTGTCTTGGGATGAAGACATGTTACAGGAGGGAACGACATATCGGAACGGCTCTGCAGCCTTTGAGCAGTGGGCGAAAACAGTAGTAGAATGTTTGCAGGTTCTGCCAAACCTGAACGCGATCAGGCGAGTACATGACACTTTCATCAAGTACCATTTATTCGGCGAGCTAAGGTGTTTTTAGATGGGAATCTGCCAGTCCTATACCACATGCACTACTTTCCCATTTATTGGCTCGCCCCAACGTAGCCCTGAGCTACACGAACAACAGTCGCACAGATCACCCCATGGACAAACCGCTCTTGTCCTCGCTGCCTCTACGGTCTCTTGACTATACGGTTCTCGCGTGTCGACCAGAAGCCTCGTACCGGTCCGAAATGTCAGCGCTTCTCGAATCCCTGCTTCAGGCCCGGAATCTTGTAGTACTGAAGCTGCAGGTGCAAAACACTAGTTGGGCGCCCAATGACCACTACCGAGATGGGCCTCTTAACTTGCCATTCCACCACAGTCACGAGTTCCCCGCCCTCAAGGAACTGTCTCTAGACCCAGTGTTGCAAAATACTTTCCTACTCCAGACCACTGTCGGATGTGGAGCTCTTGCATGAACTGGAGTCGTCTGCTCACCTTGAATTCCGGCCACAGCTGCCCTGTGCACCTGCTCGAAGCACTGACAGGCCTTATCCCACGGCTTAAGGTGCTTCATTTCGGATTCTGGTGCGACACTGGAGCGGCAAGTGACTTGTGGAACCTTTGTGAGGATCCGGGAGTCATTGAATGGTTCTTGGAATCGATCGACGCGCTAGAGAGGATTAAGCTGGATTGCGAAGATGACACTATAGTACGCAATCTATATCCTACCCTCTTAGAGCAGCATGGTAAGAGCTTAAGGCAAGTGGAAGTCAAGTTTCGACAATTGGTAGCCTGGGAAGCTGGAACGATTTCTGAGCTGGCGAAAAGGTGCCGGGCGTTGAGATCTTTGCGCGTACCGATGAAGCTACAACAAGTCTCAAGCGCAAAGGGAGAAGTATTTGTCTGGCCGGATGTGTCTTCGAAGCCGCCTTCGTCTCCAAGAGCCGCGCTTGCGCAGCTTTGAAAGCCATATGCATTCAGTATCGCACGTCTAAAGCGCCTCTTCTCGAGTCTTCAGAAGTACACTATCAGCTACTCCAAACAGTCCGGATCATCGACACAGTCTCATAGCGGTGGTAAGGGTAAATCCCTCTCTACCAAGCCAAAGTCCTCACTACCAATTCCACGCAAGGCATCAAGACACAGCCTCAACCAATCGGTACTCCCATCTACACACACCTCATTAACTTCGCTCCATCAACTCCAGCATCCCCATCTCGAAATCCAACTCGAACACTCCGCCCACCAATTCATTTCTGGTCCACGGGGTTACATGCAGATAAACAACTCCTTCGTTACTTCCCTACTACTGCGCCTTTGGCGTGACTTCGGGCCCAGCAGCGCCATCGAGCACATTGAAGTGGACTTCTTCGCCCCAGCGCCTAGCGAGAAGATGTGGTGCTACAGCGTGTGTAGGAAGGCTTTCTTGAGAGCGGACAAGGTCTGGGAGACAAGAGTCGTGTTGGATGTCGGAGAAGCGGGACACGACTATGAACCGCAAGATTTTGATCCTTTTCGACCCACCTTTGGGATGCCGATGTACGAGGGGAGTAATGAGGAACTGGCCCTCATGGATGTCCTGAGCATCATTATGTAGTTGTAATATGTCTTGGGAGCTTCGCTGCTCTCAATACTGTCACGCTGTTTGACCTGTCATGTCTGCATTTGAAAGTGACAACAGCCGGAGAGAAAGATGTTTGACGTACAGTAAGGTTGTATGGACGGTGCTAGCAATGAGTGGTACGTCCCACTTAGTACAGACATTGACTCTCATATTCTTGCGTCGTACGCTAAGTTGTCTGTTGTTGTCAGATGCAGAAGTGAAGGTGAAAGCCGCTTCGACTTAGCGAGGCCCCAAAATCCACCTTCCACCTGCCTCCTCCATAACTTACCAACACGAATACAACGACCGAACTTATCAACCAGCAGCATGGAGGCAGTCGCAAACATGACTGACGACCGCGACTGCTCGATCAAGGTGCCGCCTGAAGTGCACCGTTGTAGCTCGCTCGAGTAAGCTTCACTGCTAATCAATATGCAGTCACTGAAAACTGACAGCTTTCCAAGTGTGATGTCGCTACTATACGCTTGGTGAACAAGAGGTGGAGCGCGAGCGCAGTTGCAGTGCTCTGGTCGCACCTCAAAACCAACCTGATCGAATCTGAGGATCGAAAGCTGAACGCCCTCATCGATTCAGTCGCTGCAGACGGAGTGTTGCAAAATATGAAAGGACTAGAAGTCATCTGCCCGAACCATGAGACCATGGTTACTCAAGATTGCGCCAAAATCAAGTCGAACCTACTGAATCTGCTCGCTGCGCTACCAAGGGATAGCCTCTTGTACTTCAGCAGCGACATTTTCAAGCTCGATCGTAACGTTTGGGGTTTGTAGCTTCGGATGCAACCAAAGCTGAGAGAACTGGATTTCTGTATCGACGAAAGAGCACCAAAATAACTTCTAGGTCTGGCTTACATTCAAGACCGCCTCATAAGTTTGCGCAAAATGACATCCATCCTCACAGGCAGCTCGCATTCGACATACCAAGGTCTCGTACATTGGTTTCAACGCGCGCCTGCATTGCGAGAACTGGTAATTAGAGGAAGACTTGGTGCACAATTTTGCAGTTGGTCATTGCCGCTCAGGCGCGTCCTCGCGACGACTTCAACTTCGTGTACGACCTTCGTCTGCACAATCTGGACTTGTCGAATCCCTCCAGCAAGCTCGATCTGATGCTAGATCTTCCTCATCTCAGACAGCTTGTCTTCCACAAGCGCTGATGCTAGATCTTCCTCATCTCAGACAGCTTGTCTTCCACAAGCGCGGGTTGGCCCGGTACTCGAGTCTCTCACGAAAAGGTATCGGGACATTGGACACTATCCTTTGCAGAAGTTCTCGGTCATAGGAGGTACAAGATCAGGAGACGACAGAGTGATGGCAGAGTTCCTGAAGTCCGCACAGACCTTGAGAGAGCGCACCGTCTGCGTAGACATTGTCCACTTACCCACGATGGACACTTTTAAGCGTATGGGAGAGAACCTGTATCTTGTCGATGTGTACTCTTTGTTCCAACATCGAACTACTCGATATCGAACTTGGGCGAGCTGTCAGCCACTTTTCCACGCCTGATAACACTCTGTATTAACCTCGGAAATTTCTGCCAAGTCATTGACAACATGCCAGTGCTCGAATCTTATGAACCCTCCGTTCTTGACGGATTAGAAGGATCGTTGGTATGTGTCTCTTATCAGCTCAGCGTTGATCATCTCTGACTTGTTGTACAGAAGGCGTTAGTAAAGCATTCTCAACTGAGAGTCCTCATCTTCAACATGCCGCCATTTCTCAGTCAAGGACATACAACCCGAGAGCGACAATGGTGCTATGCTCAGATTGCCGAGAAAATCATGCAGCATCTAGCCAAGCATGGCTCTCGTATAGAGCTGCTAGGTGTCTTCACCTCGCGTCCAGAATACGTCATGGACGCCAGGGGAAGAAGATGGCGATGGGAGCACTTGGCCCCGATACTTCTGTAGGAGAGACACCGTGTTCTACAAAATTAAGGGGAATACTGAGATCGTCAAGGCAACGGCTATCCCTGTCGTGTGGCAGAGCACGGGTTTTTGGCGTATAAAGGGTACAAAGGCGCAGATGAAGGGGGCGAGTAACAGCGAACGACTTGTTTTTCGTATGGGGATAAGAAAATGCGCTAGTTAACTCCGCTTCTCAAGAGTTCGCGTCAGAGCTCCAAAGCTCGAAGCTGCACTCCAACACAACATCAAATAAACGGATCAAGACCGCCAAGTGAAAGATACCATGGGGCCTATATATCGCCCGAACACGAGGACGTGGGCAATCCAAGCGCCTTCCCGTTTGACGAAGCCTGATGACTCGACACGTGCCCACACAGACGCAGATGCCGATGCAGACGCAGATACGTCCGTGGCCGATGCCGCACCAACAGCCTCAGAAGAAGTCTCGAAATCTACACAAGACGCGAAAAAGCGAAAGCGCAAAGAGAAGGAAACACACATCCTTCACCAGACTACCTTCCGCAGACCCACGTGGTCCTACTTTCACCTCACCCTGGTCACTCCTGGCACCGCATCTCAAACACCGTCTGCCTCCGCAGCGCTCTCAGACTCGCGCGACATCGATGCGCTTACGGTACTCACACTTCTCGTGCAGCCGCTGACTGCGTACCTTGGTATTACGGGCTCTGCTATGCCTACCGATATCTTACACACCCAGGGCCGCAATGCGTATATTCGCATTCCGAGACAAGATGCAAGAGCTTTCCGCGCAGGGCTGAGCAACTGGATCGGAGGTTGCGATGCTGGAAGTGTGCCAGGCGTGAAGGAGGGCGGAAGGGTGAACGTTGCGTGGAGGGTCGTTGCAGAGGGAGGGAGTCTGGCGCTGCTGAGAGGAGCGGGCGAAGAGCTCTTTGGCGAAGACGGGGTTGCGTACTGATCTCCAAGACTCGAGAGGATACTGCTGCTTGCAAGGTACCTTTGTGAATTGCATGGCCACGGGGCATCTACAGTCGGCACTCACGGAAGACTGGAGATTCTGAAGCGAAGCACGGAGTATCCGCACTCGACCCATCGAGCGACAAGAGCGCTGTCGTCGAGAAATTCCCACCCGATCCTCCACACCGCAGCCACAGGGGAATGGCACAGACAAGCAGCAATCGAGACACCCCATCGCACATTTCGCATGGACGGACCGAGCTGAGAAATAATCTGGAATCTGAGCGCTTGCCACCCCGCATTATGCTACTATCAATACGGACAAGCTTAGCTCACGAAGCTGCGTGAGGTGCAATCAGCCTTGTGATGGGCTGACATCCGGCTCTCGGCAAGGCTACCAGAATGCCAGCCTCACTAGATCTCGAACGACTAGCCCAACGTGGTTTGCAAGCCACAGAGTATATTCTCAGCTGCATATACACTAGTTCGGACACACCGCACGAATTCAGACGCACGAATCCCAAGGTCGAGCGCCCCGCAATCAAGTGTACCAGGAGTTCATGATCACGCATGCAGTATACCGGAGCAACCCCAAGTAAGCCGCTGGATCTTGAATCAACTGCCCATTCTTGGCATACCTGCAGCACGAACAAGATCCTCGCGGTTCAAAAGAGCTCTCGATTGTGTGAGGAGCTAGGAGCATACCAGGTGTCTGAAAGATCGGGGACAACTGCCCGAGGCTGCAACGCATGGTTATAGCGCGCCTTGCCAGCCTTTTAATCAATACCCTTCAGTAAACCTCCAGTGTCTAGCATCCTGCAAACCGACTCGGCGAGACTGCAAGCTCATAACTCAACGTCGTCCTGGCATCATAAAGCCCATTTGACAACAGCCATGCTATGGGCGAACCTCGAAAGATCACCTTGTTAGCCCTGCACGACCGCGATGCGATCTCACGTCCTTGTCCTGCTGACATAGGCTCAGTTGCAGCTCTACCTGCTGAGCCAATGCTAGAAGCTCGCGCTGTCAACTGTGCCAAGGTTACTGGCGCTCTCTTTGTGCTCAAGAATTTAGGACCACCAGCATCGACCTTCTGTAGCTCATTTCTCAAAGTCCCCGCCACAACAACGATCATCACTTCGACTACCTCCACTAGGTAAGCACTCTTCACCGTACCCACCGGCTTGACTGACATAGGACATAGTACAATCATAACCTCGTCCGCAACGACCACGATGACAAGCTCCGTGTACCCAGTACAGGAGGTCTGCAGACGTGGCGACGATTGTGGTGGCACGGTTATCAAAGCCGTCAAGAAGCTTGCTCGTGCAGCAGAGCCAGAGGTAGAACCAATTGTGAATATTCTACCCCTCCTTACTGCATTTGCCTAAGTCAAGATCTCCGAGGGCTGCAGATGCCTTAGCATCCAGCCAAAAGTAACAACCACCACCACCGCGACCGCGCCTCCCGCAACAACGAAGGTCGTCTCCACCGCTACGGCCTGCGTCACTCCTGCTTTGCTGCCAATTGGAGCATCCTGTGAGCCCTTGAACGGTGCCTAGGTCGGCCCTTCAGCCTGCGCAAGTGGCCAATGCTGCGATGATACCTCGCCATCTATCGGTACGCAGGCCAATAGTAAAGCAGCTGGGTACTACGATGCCCTGCGCCTCCAACCGAACGGAGCGAGCTGTAGCACTCAAACACTCACCTCGACCGAATGCCAGAGTGGAGCATGCTGCATATCAGGTGGCAGCAACGCCGAATGCAAAACGCAAGCCGTCTGCTCACCGATTCTCAACCCTCCGTTGAAGTCCGACGGCGCTGTTGCAGCCTCAGCGCAAAATGCATGTCTAACAACTGCTGTCAGGGTACATGCACCTCCGCACCCTTTGCGAAAGGCTGCATCATTCGGAACGTTGGCGACCAGTGTGGCGGCTTGTTGCTGGGAGTGTGCTTCACGGGACCAGAGTGCTTGAAGCGTGGCAAAAGCGTCTTCGATTTCTCTTACTGTACCGTTGGTGGTTGCACTCCGAGGCTGCTCGCTGATGGCGAAGAGTGTCAGACTCTGAGTGCAGCATCGACCGACTGTGCAAGTGGCGGCTGTTGTGGGTCGAGCGTCGGCATGTGACCATTTACACGCTCTTCTTCGGACACCTGTGTTACTTTCTTAGCAGCTGGAAGTGTTCTAGCAGAAGGCAGATGTGCCAACAACTGTCAATGTCAATCAGGATGTTGCGGTGATGGCACGACGTCGAGGTACCGCAGACCGGATGCAACCTATTGCAGCAAGAGAGCTGTGCCTTCTAAAAAGCGAAGTAGCAGTAGCCTTCAAACGAATTTCTTGTTCGAGTAGCGTGCCTAAACCGATGGTCGTCGAGATTAAAGCATGTCATTTGACACGCGCGTAAGCAGAAGCGGAAATGTGTGCTCGATTGAAGAATGAGTCTCTTGTATCTCAAAATGGTTGCCCATACTTCTTGGCCTTTTTGGTCGCGGGCTCAGGAGGCGATTTCTCATGAGGGGGAGCAGGGCCAAAGTGACGGAAACGTTCGCCCTCCTTTCGTCTTCGTCGTTGCCCTCGTGTCTTGGTGCTCCGTGAGGGCCCTCTTCCTGGCTGCAATGTCCTCGTCCATAGTCGCCATGGATGCTTCCTGCTTAGACCACCTCAGTTAAAACAACGCTCTCCGCCTGAGAAATGCCTGTCTATCTGGTACATGATCCTTCTCTGTCGCAGGCTGTTTGCCTTTGTCCAAGGCAGACGAATCTGCATCGACAACCGAAGCCGCTTAACCGCTTAACCGCTTCCCATTTATAGGCTCCGGTATCCCCACTTCCTCGAGCCATTTTGCTACAAGCGGATCGTCCTACCACCCGGGCTGCTGGGGAGGGCCGTGTCCGCCATGACCGCCGTAGCCGCCTTGTGGGCCGCCATAACCACCCTGGCCAGGAGGTGGAGGGTACTGCTGTGGTGCACCGCCGTACTGGTTGTGCTGGTGGTTGTCGTAGTTTTGTGACCCGCCGTAGTAGCCTTGGCCGCCTGAGTGGGCAGGACCTCCATAGCCAGCTATTCTTGTCAGTGCATGTCATAATTTGCACATCTAGTAACGCTCACCTTGTGCACCATAGCCACCTGGTCCTTGAGGCTGTCCGTAGCCTCCGTGCTGTTGAGGCTGGCCACCGTATCCGGCCTGGGAGCCGTACTGGCCCTGTCCATGCTGCTGGCCGTGCTGCTGACCAGGGCCGCCAAATTGGCCTTGGGGACCTCCATGTTGCTGCTGACCACCGTAGCCGCCATGCTGTTGAGCAGGCGCGGGCGATCCGTAGCCGTGCTGGCCTTGAGGGGTGCTGCTGTGCTGGCCACCAGGTTGGTATGATGTGGGTGGTGCGCTGCCTGTGTATGTTCCGCCTGCAGAAGCACCAGAGCCGTGGCTGTAGCCGAAGTCGTTGTTGGAAGGCTTGTTATGCTGCAATTATCAGCGAATGCGTATACAAATGTGCTCAAAGAAACACTCACCGATCCACCACCCATCAGGCCACCGATCATGCCCCCAAGGCCACCGCCACTCGACGACTGGTTGCCGTGGCTCTGGTTGCTGCCGCCGTGGTTGCTGTTGTTACCGCTGCTACCACCAAGCAGTCCACCAAGCGCACCAAGTCCGCCGCTCGACTGGCCGCCATGACCAGAGCCGCTCTGCTTTCCACCGCCGAGAAGAGATCCCGCCAGCTGACCAACAAGGTTTCCAGAGCCACCGCTGCCGTGTCCAGAGGAGCTGCCATGATTCTGCTTGCCGCCACCGAGGAATGAGCCTGCGAGCTGGCCGACGAGGTTGTTAGACCCACTGCCGCCATGGCTCTGCTTGTTGTTGCCCATGAGCGCGTTCATGGCGAAGCCTCCAAGTGAGCGGTCGCCGGTCTGGCCATCGCCACCGATACCTCTTGATCCATCAGCGACGTCGCCAGGCCCCTCCGAGCCGGCAGGCTTGTTGTAGGGGTTTGTGTTCTGCGCCGGTGTGCCGTGGTGGCTGCCACCGATGGGTGCTTCACTCGTAGGGAGGTCCCATTGCGAGACACCGGTGCTGATCTGGACATAGTAGTACTTGCGACTCCTTCATGTGTGTTAGTAGACCGTGGTGGGGCAGGCGTGCGCGCTGTTGTGAGGGCGACGCTGCAGAGCGCAGGTTTTTCAAACGTACGAGTTATCCCATTGGGCAATCCAGCCAGAGGGTAATTTTGGCAGGTTGGGGTCTGTAGGTCCCGAGTCGGGAGACGTTGGCGGGTGAGGAGGAGTGGGCGCAGCCATATTGGGCTTCGAGGGGCGCGAGGCGGGGTAGGACGAAGCAGCAACGATAAGGATACTCTTGTACGAGATGCGCGTAGGAAGAGTTCAGGGAGGAGGAAGTTGCGACTCAAGTCGTCAACAAGGCGCTTAATATGAGGAAGGAGTGATGGCCTTGTGTGCTAGCGGTCATTGAACGTGATGCTCTCAAACGGCTATGCGAGCATCCCTGTCAGGCGTGCGTCAGTGGTCTCTGCATAGCCCCCAAGCTCAGCTTCGTTGGAACATCGAGAGACTGCGAAGCCACACTACTGTAAGAACACCGATCATGGGTAGAACAGTAGCCTATAGGAGTGGCCGATGAATTGGAATGTAGGCAGCCCTCAATGCCATCTGCATCAAGTGACAATAACGGCCAAGGTGGAGCCCAACGTTAGGCAGCCCGACCCATACCTAATGCTAAACACTGTCCAGGTACTTTATACAACCTTGAAAACCCCCAACCCCAGCCCAATGCACTGGACCCTAATGTCCTGATATCACGATCCGCAAAATATGCCACTGCCCATTGCCAAACGCCTTTACCAAGCATATCCGCCTTCATCAGCAGCTTCGTCGTTGCCATTCCATTCGTCATCGCCACTGGGCTCAGCATCGAGGAAGTCAGCTTCGGCGTAAATTTCCTCTCGCGGCCTGAAGTTGTCGATGCGGAAGATGACTGTGTGACATCGACCTTGCACAAAGGACACCTTCTCCTCGTCTTCAGCGTCCTGATCTGACCCAGACGCTTCCGACTCCTCGTCGTAACTTGCGTTTGCCTTGGCTCGAGAGCGGAGGCGTGTTGAGCCCCATTGCTCATCTTGCTTCTTCCGCCTAGACAGAAGTGGCGCGTCGCTGTCGCTTACCTCAGCATTCTGAGGCTTTGCTGTCTCCTCAGAGACGCCTTCAATGAAAGAGTCGACCTTGTCATCGGTGGCGGCCTGAGCTATTGGCTCCGGTGCTGAGCCTGCCTGCTTCTCTTCCCAGAGTCTGAAGGCCTTCAGTGATGCAAGATTAGGGTTGGGAGGCTCCCACTTCCTAGCAAACACAGCTTGAAAAGTGGCGCTCCATTTTCTTCTAAACTCAGCTCGCTGTCGCCAATCCGTATCGACCATGGCAATTATCGTGAGATCCTGTAGATTCGGCAAGCCTTCCGCAGAGTCTATTAGCGACTGGAAGAAATTGCTGGCCGATGTGGAATTCCATTTGCGCAGGTATTGCATGTCGAGTGTGCGCAAACTCGAAGGCCAGGTAGGAACCTCATCTTCGCCGAGCAAAGTCTCATACAGAGGCTCGTTGTCAGACGACATGACAAGGGAGCTGTAGTATGTTGTGTCCATGCGCAGAGCCTCAAGTCTGGGGCTCGACTGCTTCAGGTCGACAAGGAAAGACAAGTCAAGCGCTTGATTGTGGTGAAGGACAAGCTCTTCCAGATGTGTGCCGTGAGAGACCAAAAAGCTGGACAGTGCATGGGAGAGAAGCTCGCCGCAATTGATGATGCTCAAGCTGACGAGGTTCGTTGGCAGAAGCGGTAGAAGCCGACCTCGGACGATGCCACAGGTTTCGAATGTCAGTGACCTCAGATTCGGCAAGACGGCCAGTGCAGAACCGACTAGCTCTTCCATAGTGGGTGCCGTGTTACCATCATCCTCTTCTTCATCTTCGCGAGAGGGTTCTGGATGGTACTTCACTAACGTGACTTCGCGCAAGCTTTGGAAAGCTTGATCACCGTGTATGTTCTTCATCCAGAGCGGACCTCGCGGACAGTATGTGCTGTTCCAACGCCAGCCTTGAAGGCGCAACTCCGTCTGGCGCAGCGCGGCGAACAGCTCATCCGGGTACACCCATCGGCGAACTCGCCGCAGCCGCCCACGGTAGGGCGGACGGTCGATGGGATCGAAGATATCGATCTCTCGGAGTGTAGTCAAGGCTTTCACAAGCGCTGCTAAGTCCGCAACGCTATGCGTAGGATCCGTCAGGGTTGACATCTGAGTAGCATCCAACGTCAAGCGTTTCGGCATCACTTGGTAGTCTTCATGTGCGCCAGCCGGTGGATGTATGAGATGATGGACAAGGTCCCTACGGTTCTGTCTCATGGCAAAGATAGGCGGGTTGCGATAAAGGGCTGTCAACGCTGGTTTTGTGAACGTTGTACACATACGTGCCAGCTGGGTCAGCCATGAGATGGATGCTGTAGGCTTCAAGTTCTCATCATGCAAAGGGTGTGAGGCATATACAAAGATCTGGAGCAGAACATGGTATGGCAGAGACTGCCATGCGGGTTTGTGTCCATCAGATGGAATCGACGTGACTTCTGGTACTGCATCTGGTGCCCGGTTGGGCTTTCGAATGCGGCCAATGACTAGCTTCTGTTTTGAGCGAGCCTTATCACGGGTCCTGCCACTCCTCTGAGGCCGCGGCGAGGATGCTGCCGTCGCCTTGACCTTAGACTGTCGTGGCCTGACGTGCTCTTCAGGAACCTCGAAGTCGGCATCTGGATCCTCGTCGTCGTCCGAGCTGACGTCCTTGTATGACACCTTGCGGTGCCGCCTGGTCCGTGGCTCCTTCTTCCGTCTCGAGGGCTCAGGCGCAGGAGACGGCTCTGGTAGTGTGTGTGGATCGTCGTCGTCGTCATCGTTGGCTCGGTGCCTTGTAGATCGTCGAGAGGGTGCAGGACGCTTCCTTCTGGAGTTCTGCTCGTATTCGGAGCTCTCAGACAAGTCTTCGTCACTGCTTGGCTCCTTGTATGACACAGCGCCGCGCTTGCGTTTTGTGCTCGTAGCCATGATGGCGCCCGATCGTGAGTGGCCGGTCGAGCGGCGAATATGGCGAGTGACCGGCGATATGAGGGCTATGAGGCCACGTGATTACGGTCGCATGAGCTCATATAGTAGTATGTCACTACAATTCCGTATGTGCTGGAAGGTAGTGGTGCATGAACACCAAAGTGGTGAAGATGAATCGTGTGGACCGACACATAGAGGCGACATCATCGAGGCACTAAGATCGCCCGCTAAATCCGGGACGACGACTAGTACGCCAAGCCACATCTCTGCTTCTTTCGAGCTACAGATAACGTCGCCCACTATTTTCTGTTATTTTGAACGTGGAAAGATTCTCAGTCGTGTCTGATGGGAGTGCTGCTGCCGAATGTAATATGATGATGGCTTCCGTGCGTTCTTCGTCGCAGCTGCCCTGTCTGCCTGCCTTGGGTTTTCTCAATGTAGAACTCGATGCAAAAGAGCATCAATGTCAGAATGGACTCCATCGAGACTTTCGACGGCTAGCTGAGCCACCGGAGAGCGCGCCCGCCGACAGCGGAAGAACAAAATTGGTACCTCGATCCTCCGTGCCCGAGTATCTGGTCTGATACAGCCTCATACTTCTTCCACCGGCTGATGCTTATCTTAGAAGGAGGAAGGATAAAATCATGATGCGAATCGTATGGACTGGGTGCCGAAATCACAGCCTGAGGAACACATGGTCCGTGGTACACACGCAGTCTCGCTCTGACATCAAGCGTTGAGGCAGGAAGCAGCAGATATTTGGTTTCCCATGCTCACGCGACGGAAAAGCGAGTCGGGAGGATTGTGCATCGTCTGTCTCGGCCCGCGATAGCGCTCCAATGCCCTGGTCGCTGGAATTGCCCTTTCGGCTACGGCGCTTGGACTTGAGCAGCGTTACACAGATCGCAAGTAGTGGTATGGTTGCATTGGCAAGGTTGTAGGAGAACATCACAGTCCAAATGTTTGGAAAATGATGAGACTATTTGCTTTACAATGTAGTGATTGACTTGCCAAGTTCACGTGCGATTCTCTCAAATCAACTGTCGAGCCGCCAGTGACATCGTCGGCCCGCGTTAAAGCATCTCGTTTTCTGCACCCATTGAGTCGCTAACTCTTCGAAGTCTGGCGCTATGTACCTCCTTTCGAATTGCAGTAGCGCATAGCCGCAGCAACGCCGACCATATGCAAGAGCATGCAGGCCGAGTCATTTCCCAGCCAATCCCTTTTACCAGTTCGCCACAACAACAACTTCTGAAAATCAGGAGCTCGTGATCGCGAACGCGCGCCTATGCAAGGCTTTGTCGCGCGCTGGATGTGAAGCAAAGGTTACATATCGCCCCTGCATCTGTAAAGCGCCTGAAAAATAGTGGAAAGCAAAGGTAGCACTATGAGTTTTACTCAAGGTCGTAGGGTGAAACACGATCTGTCGTTTGTGTCGCCTGGGCTGATCTTGACGTCGTCTGAGCTGCTAGACACAGGGATCCCAGCCACCTCTTCTCCGCCCTACTTGTCAGGCTGCAGTAGGTCCATGTCGTGGGAGGGTGGCTTCTGATCTTTGACTGGACAACAAAAGCCGTGCGTTGGCTTGCAGGAACGGAGTGCGACCTGGTACAGGTAGATGCTCGCTCGAAGTGTCGATGACAATGCGTTGGAAGATGCCGATAGGCTCTCGTTGATTTGTGGTTTTGGTACTCTATTGTTAAGTGTGTTTGTACAGAGGCCGTGAACGGAACGGATGCGCAATGTGGTGGGACGGGACCCATGTATCGTACATGCTGCAGAAAGAATGGCTGGCAAAAGTGTACCGAGCCTGTGAATCTTAACGATATGATCCTCAAGGTCGTGAATAGTAACAATAAAACATTAAGTGGCTTTTGACATCTCAGCGTACACAGAAAGCGTCGAAATGCAAGGCTAGTCCCACGTAGAGAGACGGCCGGAAGGAAGCTCAAACCAAGAGAAAATGCGCAGGGGAATTCAGGCGATTGACGCTTCAAGAGTCGCAAAAGAAAGTTGTGAACAATGCGCGTAACTGGAGTTCGTGGTCGTGTGCTGAAGACCGTGCAGAAGACCGCCATAAGATATGCAGTGGCATAAACTGGTCATCGTAAATGGCGTGAATGTCGTCGAATGCTTTCAAATCAAAATTGCCACCGTGGGTGCTTTTGGGACGAAGGAAACGCTTTCATATGCCGACCGTGTCTTTAAACGAATGAGGTGTCGTGGTTCGTTGCTGAGCCTCCTCCACCCCTTCCATGCGCGTGTCTCTATCTCTAGAGCCCGCTGAAGATGGCAAGGGCGCGGAGATAGGCGTAAATGAGGAGTATGTGTGACTGCGAGTCGGATCCGCGGATCCATAGGCGAGTGGGGACTGCATCTCGCTGGATTGTCGCTGGACTTTTTCAAGTTCTAGAGGCTGGGGGCGCGTGCGCCGTCTTTTGCCTGAAGAAGATTCGGAACTTTGTTCGTTGTGCAACTGATTTTGTGGAGTCATAGTATTCGTAGGCAATGCCTGTGTCGTCGTTTGCGGTGGGGTCTGCGCTTGCGGCCGTTGTTCTGGACTGGGACCTGAAGAAGACGCTTCGGGATGCGCGGTAATCGATTGTCGCCCTCGTCTCGGGGGTGGGTAGACCTCGCCGCGTGCTGCCGCCTCTTGCGCCCTCTGTTGTGCTTCTGCTTTGGTCGGTCGCCCTCTTTTCTTCTTGTTCGCAGGTTCGCCAGCGTTCATTGACGTGCTATACGCAGGACCGCCAGCAGGAAGGTATTCGGTGCCGTATGGGTGAGGTGCTGGGCGGGGCTGTAGTAGGCGACCGAGTGGAGCCGCCTCCTGTAGAGGACGTTTTCGACTAAGGTCGGAGCCTTGGTACATGTTGGGGTTCGGTAGTGGAGGACGGCTGTAGCCTGCGCCAGAGTTGGAGTGGGCGATTTCGTTGTATGCTCTTTGGCATGAGTTGAGTGACCGCCCTGGCATGAAGAGTTAGCCCTCATTCGAGCGGGGTTTCTGTAGGAGGAGGCGATATACACATACCAGGAGGAAGCGCCATGTCGGTCCATCGTACCTGGACCTGGTACTCGCGAATGAAGCTGTAGAGGACATGAGAAGATACTGGAGCGGCCTTTAATATCTCGGCAAGTAGATATATCTGTGTAGAGGGTCAGCTATGTTCGAGCTGGACTAGACCGTCGCCCAGTCTAGGCGACAACACATACCTTCTCATGCTCTGACCATTGTCTTTCTGTTGCCGGCTGCTCCATGTTTTGCCTCTCGACTACTGCCGAGGGCAGGCGCTGATAAGAAGTAGTCACGATGGATCCTAGTTAACTGCACCCAGACGAATCGAGCATCAGACGATCACAAGGCCGTGTAGTAAGTGCAGAATGTGGGCGCGAAACACCCTCGCGCGCGGTTCAACGACAGGGTCGACAAGGAATAGAACAAACGAGAGTCTTGAAACGAAACATAAACGAGTGAGTAGAAAAGAGCATCAGAAGGACCCACGGTGGGCTCTGTCCGTCATGCCAGCGTCGGCAAAAGTTTGTTGTCAAAGAGACGAGAGCATGAGGCTGGTTTAGGAGAGAGGGCAGTCCTCATGAAATTATGGGACGCATGTCGTGCATACTTAGCGCGAAGGTAACGGGCCACGCCTTCCTCACCACATTCCAAAGCCTCTCAGATCTTCCGCTGCACATCTCCTCGATTGGGAACCGTGGGAAGGAACATGCGGATCAGATCAGCCTCGCCAGCTTCCACGACTTGATCATAA
Source organism: Didymella pomorum (assembly GCA_022225945.1). Classification (NCBI taxonomy): domain Eukaryota; kingdom Fungi; phylum Ascomycota; class Dothideomycetes; order Pleosporales; family Didymellaceae; genus Didymella; species Didymella pomorum. Next base: position 235,477 of record JAKJXN010000009.1, read on the forward strand.
CGTCCTGCCGAAGAAGCAATTGGGTCAAGCTGCAATACCTCGATGTCGATAACGCCTCGATGCCGCATCAACCAATCGCTAGTGACCCCTGCGCGTCTCACCAGGGAACAATCCTGACACAAAACGGTGGGATCCTCCTACTGGCTCGGGCCTTCAGCGTGTTCCGTGTTGTTGTCCAAAGACGTGCCGGGTCTTGTGGGATGGGCTGTTAGTAGTGTACCAGTATACTTACACCTCGGATGCAGTCAACGATACGGCTGAAGACAAAATGTACGTTTTCGAGGTCGTTCACTGGCTGGTGAGACGTGGCCTTTGGCGCTGCTTCGTGCCGGCTAGTGCCCGGCCTGGAGACGAGCTCAGGGCACGGTCCACGAGCAGAACCATCCAAAACTAGCAACGGCACATTTGAATCGTAAGGGCGATGGTATGTTCTGTTACCCAGTATAGAGAGGTTGCAGCTGTGTAGCTCAATGGCTGGCATTGTGCGCATTCTTATATTCTACCAGTGACAGAAATTCGCACCTGCATTTGCTCGCCACGTTGCACCAACCAGAGCAATGATCTTGAGAAACTCTCACCGTATTTCCCATGCAGATGCCGAAATTCTGACCAACAACAAGGCTTGTGACAGCGGGGCAGGTCAATGTATTGCACCTCTCGATATACTCTGTGGCGCAATTTCTGCCAGCTAACATTGTTGTCGCAATTATTGAAAGACTGTTGACAAGCTGATCGCTTTCTCGTGCTATCGTTTGAGAGAAGTGGGGGTCGCAAAGCTTAGAAACGCTGAGCGGTGCATTTTCCAAGCGTCGTGAATGGTGTTGCACAATGGCCTTCCCTGTCTAGCGCGACATCTGACATGCCCGTTGGATTGAAGGCCGTGGTCACTAGCGGAAAATTAGGAGATCGTTCCAACGATGTCATCCGATCTTGTCAGCGGTCGCAACGCGTCGAACATGCACGCATATGGACATGCGGTGGTTGGAGTGAACCATTGTTCATCGTCTACACCGCCTGTGCCTCCTGCCTTCGACGGATGTGAGGAGCCGGCAGTTGGATCTGAAGCCGCTGCCGTTGCTTCTTTATCAGGATCCTTCCGCACTACGCACTTTGCACACAGTATGCAGTCGGAAGACTTTCGCGCAGCTGCGCGCTAACAATGGCCCAACAACCAGCGCGTATTGTTAGATACTTTGCATGACGCTAACATCTCGCAGTATTTGCAAGATCCGCAAGCAGGTCGGCTGAACGGCACCGTATTTTGGAGGTCGGCATAAATCCACTGGAAACTTGGAAAGGATGGCCGGTGCATAGCCACCGAAAGCTGCATCAGTGCTAAGTGCATGGCCTTGGAACAACGAGAAAGCAGCCAGTCATCATAGAAAGGCCGAAATTAATCGCTCTCCCAGTAGACCCTATCTCTGTCCAACGTTGACAGCTTTCTGAAAAGCTTCATGATCGTTCGAAGATTGAGGAACATGACCGAGGGTGAAGATGTTACTAGTCTAGATATTGTTGCTGCACGCCATTCTTGGTATCTTCTGGGAGAGAGGATTACTACAAGGCACCACTGTACTGGCCACTACTGTAGGTGCACAATCTGCGACGTGACCAGAGCTCCTGTGCATTCGGCATGCTACAATCGAACAATCCCACGGGATCCAGTATGCTTCGTTTGTTGTACAGTCACATATTAACATGACTGGCTTATTGTACAGCAGTATGCAATACCGATCGAGCGGTGTAACGATCACCGGACAAGACCTCTTCCCTCTGAGAGGGCGTTATGGGTTTTATAGTTTGTCTTCAGCTGCAGCTCCCAGCCATCCGAGTTAGCCCTGAGACAAACGGCCGTGGTACAGGGGATGCTTGACAACAACAGGTTTCAGGAACTCAACGTCCGCTACTGGAGAATCGCTGACGAAATACACCTACTCCGGATTACGGCACCGTAGCTACGGCAGTGGCCGAGAAGGCAACTTCCGTGTACATTGTCAGTCCGGCCTATCAATCTTTGAATGATAAGCGACTGTAGCAACCCCAAAATCCATCATTTTGAGAGACTTAAGTATTCACCACGGCGACCCTCAACAACGTTCTTGTGCAAAACCCAATGCTGCCGATTAAATGGATGCTCTGTGCTTCCACGGCTCTTACAAATCCAGGCCCCCTTATGCTTAGTGTGCTGAGCTTCAGGCTGCATCTTCATCCATCACATCAAGATGAATCAGTGCAGAGCAATGCATACTTCCTCGAGCAAACAGTCAGATCTTTAGTAAAGCTGGCTCTGACACAAGAACTTCTGGTGCAACAAGATTTTTCACCTACCTGCAGGGACGTCGCGCTCATCAAAACTGAAAGAGCAGGTTTTCTAGATAGCATTCTCTGATGTCATGAAGACTATAGAGACTTCGAGCTGTGAATCTGTGCCCAATGCAGTTCACAAGAGCTAGCGCTCAATGAGATACTTTCGAGTGAGGCATATGGTCATGAAGCGTGAACTTGGCGAGAGCCAACCATGGCCCTTGTGTGAAGACTTGAGTTGAAGTCGACATGGCCGAAAGTTCTACGCCTCGGCTTGACCGGATTGGGACAAACTCTGGGGCTGCGAACAGCCTACCTTCAATAAGCACGGAAATCACGCGAGTCGCGTGTCTACAGCCACAGAGCCTGCGCAGTAGGCATTGATACATTGGGGGAAGCCCAGTTCTACCGCGATCGACCAGAGGCCAAGCTCCACTGCGCCTCATCACAGAGAGAGAGCCCGCCACGCCCCCAGCGCCTGTCTATCACCACGAAACGTGCAACTCCATGTCGACAGCACCACTCTCGATACCATACCGCAAACACCTTCCTCTCGACACCGTCCTTGTCGCGCGCGACATGCGATTCCAGTGCAGAGGTATATAGGAGGATTCTATCACTAGGGAACGTACGCAGGGTGGGAAAGAGCGAAGATTTGCCCCCAGTCGATCTCAAGCGCACCGCGTGTCTAGACGCACCCGCCGAGCAACTCCTCTCTCACTCAGGAAGACGGCATTGGTGCGCTCCTGTTTGTCTACCGCTGTGCAGGGTGCTATGCTGCGGCAAGGCGTATGACTGCTCCTGCGTTGTAGAAGCACTAGCGTCTGATTTTCCAGGACCAGAACTCCTCACTTCTCCAGCTCCGACCTTGATCACCACACGCCTCGCAGCCACGGTCGCTCGTTATGTCGGACAGTGAAAGTGAAGAGAAGTCGGCTCGGCTCGAGCCTGAGTTGCGCGACATGAAGCTAGAGGAAGGCGCGGCCCTGAGCGCGGGTGAGAGTGATAGCATACACGTAAAAGCGGAAGACGCAGACCCGTCCACGCCCTCCGCGATCCCACCACGACTCAAGGTCTCTCGATCAAAATCCCATTCGCCCGCACTGAAGCACGACTCCGAGGCATCGTCGCCGGCTGACAGCACAAAAGAGGAGGTCGTAGGGGGTGACATTGTGCTGAAGATGGAGCCTGGGCCAGGAGGCAGAGCCCTCAAGCTGTCGCGCAGCGCCTCACAAAAAGTCATCTCACGCCCACCGCCGCTTTACCTCGACCTCCCCGATTCTACAGAAGCCGCCAAAGAGACGTTCGGTGTTCTCCCGGAGTGCACATACTTGAACAAGTACATTGGCACAACAGATCCAGCACTCGAATGTGATTGCAGCGAAGAGTGGGGTAAGCCTTCACATTCTGTTGTTTCCAGCCTTTGGCGGGATGCTGACGAGTCACAACAGATGCTGTCACAAAACGAAACAATGCCTGCGGCGAGGACTCGGACTGCATCAATCGCGCAACCAAAATGGAGTGCGTGGGTGACTGCAGCTGCGGCCGAAAGTGTCAAAATCAGCGATTCTTGCGCAAACAATATGCCGACGTAACAGTCATCAAGACAGAGAAAAAAGGGTTCGGTCTGCGAGCCAACAAAACCCTGGTGCCGGGAGATTTCATCTTTGAGTACATTGGCGAGGTGATCGATGAGAAAACTTTCCGCCGCCGCATGATCCAGTATGACCAGGAAGGCATCAAGCATTTTTACTTCATGTCTCTGAACAAGGGCGAATTCGTCGATGCAACCAAGAAGGGCAACCTGGGAAGATTCTGCAATCACTCTTGCAACCCAAACTGTTTTGTCGACAAGTGGGTGGTCGGTGACAAGCTGCGCATGGGCATATTCGCCGAGCGCAAGATCAAGGCCGGTGAAGAGTTGGTCTTCAACTACAACGTCGATCGATATGGAGCAGACCCCCAGCCCTGCTACTGTGGCGAACCAAATTGCTCAGGCTTCATAGGGGGAAAGACGCAGTCTGACAACGCTACAAAGCTCTCGCACGCCACTATTGAAGCGCTCGGAATCGATGACGGCGATGGCTGGGACACAGCTGTTCAGACCAAGAAGCCTCGCAAGAAGAAGGTCAGCGAAGATGACGAAGAGTACGTCAATGATTTGCAGCCGAGGTCACTCGAAGATGATGGAGTGCCAAAGGTTATGGCAGCTCTGCGACAGTGCACGGAGAAGTGGATCGCAGTCAAACTACTCAGCCGTATACAACAGAGTGACAACGACAAAGTCGGTCACCGAATAATCCGTATGCACGGCTATGAGACCCTCAAGAAGACCATTACCACCTGGATCGACGACTTCAACGTCGTTATGCAGGTTCTTGACATCTTGCACAAGCTGCCGCGCATTACTCGTAACAAGATCCAAGATTCCAAGATTGAGGAGGCGGTAGAGAAGCTCAAGAGCTGTGGAGATGAGCGTGTCGAAGAGTCTGCGGACAGATTGCTTGCAGCGTGGAGCAAATTGGAGGTTGCCTACCGGATACCGCGTATGAAGCGGGACCCCAACGCAAGCACACCTGTCCGCACCGAAAATCACTTCGAGCGCCGCGAAAAAGGTCGAGAGCGATCGAGATCCAGGTCGAAGTCCCCCTCACTCACTTTGGCGCCGAAGGGCCCGGCTAATCTGAACGCACCTTCTGGACCTCGTGTGATCAACGCGCCTCGAGGGCCAGCGAGCGGGTTCCATCAAGGGCCTCGCCCTGCTTCCCGACCAAGGCCCTTCAATCCACTGCCGCCTGGTTGGTTTCAAGCCAACACTGACAATGGTTCTACTTACTACTACAACTCTTCGGGCACCACGCAATGGCAGCGGCCGACAATTCCAGCGAATCAACCACCACCACCGCCACCGAAAGCTAGGACGGATACGCAACTCCTGCAGGACATCATCTCTAGCATCACTGCAAATGTGACACCAACTATACCATCAGCTTCGACGACCCCACAGCCTGCCGCCGACGAGTCACAAGACCGGAAGCAAAAGAGCGAGAAGTGGCGCAGCCTGCCTCAAGAGAAGCTAGAGAGGATATACGAGGCAACTGTAAGTCCACAGTCTGTAGCAGCTAACGTCAAGTGCTGATCGTCGTAGCTATCTCCACATGTCATGGCTGTTGCTGCACATTACCGCAAGAAGCTTGAGAAGGACGATCTTAAGCGGTTGTCCAAGGAGGTTGCTAAGAAGCTTGTAAGGGGCGACTACAAGTCTGGGCGCGTTAAGGACCCGGCTGCGAAGATCAGCTCGAAACACGAAAAGACAGTGAAGAACTACGTGAAAGACTTCATGGATAAGGCAGTCAGGAAGAAGGAGGAACGAGAGAAGGCAAGAGCGGCTCGTGGTGAGGGAGCACAGGATGATCAAGGTGCAACACCAGATACACCACAGCTCGATGTCAACGACACACCTGGAATAGCGGCTTCTCCTAGTGATGATTCCTCCGAGCTGAAGCGCAAGCGAGAAGATGAAGCAGACGAACGAAACACACGTTCACGGACGGACGAGCCACCAGTACCGGCACCACCTCCGCCACCGCCGCCGCCAGCTGGCGACTTACCTATGGATGTAGATGAGGCTGAACTGACGCCTATGGACGAAGAATCGATGGGCTCATTCACAGAAGGCACACCTTCCAACGGAAAGCTGCCTCTGCGACCCGGCGATCAGCCTAGTCCGATGCAGCTCGCGACCCCTCCGACTAACGGCTCTGGAGAGAGTAAAAGCAATGGCAGTAGCAACCTGCGGTAGAAGGTGTTGAGTTGGTTGCAGAATCTGGGCTTCTTCACTATATTTCTACATATCTTTAATCATCGGTTCAGTCACTATCATAATTCTCCATCCCAAAGCCTTCTTTATGAGTGACACTAATCACTGAGGCCAGAAATCTATTCGGTGAGATATTTCTGTTAAACAACTTTGTAGCCGCCAAAGGGATTGTCAGATTGCAAGAGTCCCTTCAAGGCACCTTGATCCCCTCCCTTACTTTTGGAACCAATCTGATTATAGCTGGTTTTGTCTATTTTCTTTTTCTCCGTATCCTTGCCCGACTCATTTCAATTCAAAACTCAAATCCTCCTCGAATTTCCATTCCAGCATGAACTCCGCCAAAACCTCCGTCCTACGCTTCGCCATCCTCCTACCAATCTGCGTCTTCATCATGCCCTCAAGCTTAACCAGCTTCTCCTCAAAGTGATCAATCGCCCGCCCCATAGCCTCATTCGGGAACTTGGCCGCCCCAAACGAAAAGCACCGCCCAATCCCCACGGCGCCTATCGCATCAAGCCGATCCGCATCCTGCACAATCGCCAACTCAGGGTGCTGTGCGAGGACATCGATGACGGACGCCGGGTTACGCACTTCGTTGGAGTAGCTGACGTACGTCACGATGGTCTGCACTGCGGCTGCGAGAGCGGCGGATGCACCGTGGGATACAAGCACGTTGTACACCTGCTGAGACGCGTCTGTGCCGGGTAAGGTGTATTTGTGGTCGCCGACGTCGTGGAGGAGCGCGGCGAGGAAGAGGGTGGTGGTGTCGTAGGGTGTGGATGGGTCGATTTTGGATTCCTCTTGCAGGATAGTGTTGGCGTTGGAGATGACGCGGAGGATATGGTGGTAGTCGTGTGAGTTGTCGTATTGGGACATGTAGGTGTGGACGTACGTATTGATGGATGTGAATAGGTCCCGATATTCTGGGTCTATGGGTACTTGTGGGACGGGGATTCTTGGTGTTGATGCAGCCATGTTGGTTTTGGTAGTAGAATATGAGTGTCGCGTCGCGGGAATTGAGGATGCAGAGATGATCGGCAAGAAATTGGAGCGTTGGCGAGAAAATTCTGATAGGATAGTGCTCTGGCTGGAAGACAGCTTTATGGGGCTCCGAATGCAGGCAGGAGACTGTCAGTGTTATCGTCCTGCTTAGAAATCTCGCACCGGTGAGTAGAGAAGTGTCACGGACGCGGCCGATATCAGACTGAAAAGAGTATGGTTTCGCGTTTAGCAGAACGCGTAGTCACATGTTCGTGCTGGAACTTGCCCGTTCAAGCTACCAACCGCCCTTTTGACGTTACATGTTGACAGGCTCGCTCTGACCGGTCTCCATTTACCACTATGACAGGACTTTGCTAGACCAACAGCTTGGGCGCTTGGTGGATGGGGCTTGGAAGGGCGGAAACTTCTGAGCAGTTCAGGCAGCTACAGGAACTGATATATCTGAGCAAGAGCCGCTCTAACGAAATAGCCGTTTTTCTTGGCCAATGCTTGTCGAATTAGAAACTGCTGTATGACGCGCGCTGTCACATGGTTCAAAATTTGGTGTTGAGCGTTGGCTCCGGAAATTGTGAATCTGGGGAAGCGGACCTCGGCAGCTGGGCACGCGAGATGACTTCACCCCATGCGTTCGATCTCGCGCCAGCCCCCAGCGCATCTCTCCGACACCAGCCCATGTTCTGGGACCGAATTTCCTTCTGAACCACCCACGCACGGGTGCGACCGCGAAGATGCTCAAAGAAGCCACGCACAATGCGACCGAGGTGCTGTCGCAGCCCACCAAGTGGTTGGGCATGTACTCCGAGTTCATCACCAAGAACAGCAGCGCCGTGTCGCAGATCGAGTCGGCACTGCGATCGCTGACATACATAATACCTGGTATAGGGTTACACTTCCTTTAGGACTACGCTCGTACTGACATATACAGGACGGTTTCGAGAATCGGAGATAGCGTCCGAGTCGTGTATGCTCTGCGTCCCGTCGATGATAAGAAAATACACACTGACCAAGTCACAGTACACTGTGGTGTCCAATGCCTCTCGCTATACCATGACTCCCTCCTCGCCAAAGCGATGGCGCAAATGCCCGGGACGCGTCGACAGCCACTTACTCCGCATCACCGCTACACCAAGTTCTGGACAGAGAAGTCCCCCACATACAAGCGCATCGCGACCGTCCTTCAGATGATCCAGTACACGGAATTGCTATGGGAGATGGCTGCGAAGAGAAAGGGCGAGAAGATGCGATGGCGCGTTGTGGTACTGCTTGAGATCATCAAGGCTGTTTGTCGATTGCTCCTGCTGCGGTTGACAAATTCGAGACCTCTACTATCGCCACCTCTACCTCAAAGAGAAATTGACCCCAGCTCCCTCGAGGACTCATCAGCGTCGGCTGATGGCATGGACACACCACCAAGCGAGCGCTCGGTGGAAGCAGAGAACTGGACGATGCCCAGAACGGGGCTTTCGATGCCTAGCCTGCCTGATAGCTCAGACATCTCTAGCTACCTTCTTTCCAAGGTCTTGACAGCGGACGATATCAAGCCGCCAAAGGCTCTGCTTCACCGTGTCAGTGGCAAGGGCGAGCTGGCAGAGGCACTCTACATCCTGCGGCCCGTGGCGTATGCTCTGGCTATGCAACACTTCAGTGGCGACAGAAAGAGCTGGCGGCCATGGCTGATCGGTGTGAGCATTGAGTACGGCGCTCGACAGCTTGCAAAGAAAGACTTCCAGGAGCGTCTGGCTGGCGGACTACGGGGGCTGACCGGTCTCGAGAGGGAAGAGTTGAAGAAGCGTGCCTGGGCGCTCGGCTGGTGGACGATGCGCGGAGCCTTCTATGAGAACATCACAAAGTGAGTTCGAATTGTTGATCGTTCGAAATGCGACTAACAACAGACAGATCCTGGATCCATGCCATCACACGAAAGCTTAAGAGCAAGCCTCTGCTTGATATCGCTGGCGGTGTCATCGAGGACTACGAGTTCTTGTGGGACCAGTACTATTTCTCCACGACGACTCTGTAATATCAACACTCATGCTCTTCTTGTTTGTTTGGCATGAATGACTTCTTTAGATACCAGATACTTTGTATGCTATTCTCACTCACGATATGAATCTACGGATGTAATCTTTGTAGCTCATCTTCAAACACATTCCCTAGTGAACCGTTTGGCGCATCAATCTGCCACAACAAAACTACCTGGGTGTCACTGTCAAGTGTACAAATGTCAAATCTCGAAGCCCAATCGGTAAATAGCATCCGTGACGCAGTTGCCTCTAGCTAGAAGCTCGGGCCATCCATCGTACCTTCCCGACTTCATGAACATCACTTTGGAGCCGCATCAACACCACTGCGAACTCGCCCGCCACCCACAAACACCGCCTCCCTCACCCTCATCACCTCGTGCCTGCACTTCCGAATCAGCAACGATCCTTACACATCAACGATGCCCGCCACGACAGCAGAGACGCTGTCACTCGTGACTCGCACCGTGTCGGTTGCGCCGCTCGTGCTTCTCTCCGCAGCAGATCACTACGGCCGTCAGGCAAAGGGGACACGGAAACGAGTTGTTGGTGTACTCTTGGGACAGAACGATGGCAAGAACGTCAGAGTGTCGAACAGCTTCGCAGGTGCGTAGATGGCAAGCTGCCCATTCGCCGCCTGCGCGCCGCAGCGGGGGCGGGGCCTCAGAGAGCAGCACATCAGAAGCTGACAGTGGATACAGTACCGTTCGAGGAGGACGAGAAGGACCCATCGGTATGGTTCCTCGACCACAACTACGTCGAGTCGATGAACGACATGTTCAAGAAAATCAACGCACGCGAGAAGCTCATCGGTTGGTATCACACAGGGCCCAAGCTGCGCGCATCGGACCTGGAGGTCAACGAGCTGTTCAAGCGCTACACACCAAACCCTCTACTCGTCATCATCGACGTGCAGCCGAAGGAAGTCGGCGTTCCAACAGATGCCTACTTCGCCGTCGAGGAGATTAAGGACGTTAGTGTTGGACGATACCAGAGTACTGTAGCAGAAGCTGACTCTATCAGGACGGTACAACGACATCCAAGACCTTCGTACACACACCATCGATAATCGAGGCCGAAGAGGCTGAGGAGATTGGTGTCGAGCACCTTCTCCGTGACATCCGCGACGTCGCTGTCGGTACACTCTCTACCCGAATAACCTCACAACTGCAGTCGCTGCAGGGCCTGCATCTGCGGCTGCGCGACATTGGGCAGTACCTTCAGAAGGTGCTCGACGAAGACCTGCCTGTGAACCACGCGATCCTCGGTAACCTCCAAGACGTCTTCAACCTCCTCCCGAACCTCTCCACACCGAAGGCAACGCCAGTCGGCGGAGCAACCAACGGCGTCGGCGCAGCCGCTGGCGCAGCTGGCGCTATCGACAACGGCGAGCTCGCACGAGCGATGAGCATTAAGACGAACGACCAGCTCATGGCCATCTACCTCTCGAGTCTGATCCGCGCCATCACCGCTTTCCACGATCTCATCGAAAACAAGATCCAGAACAAGCAGGCGGCGGAAGAGAAGGAGGCCAAGAAGGACGAAGGCAAGGAGGGCGACAAGGAGAAGAAGGTCGACGGTGTGAACGGCGAGTCAAAGGAGGGTGACAAGAGCAAAGAGAAGGCTAAGGAAGAGAAGAAGAAGCCCTGAACGCCATAATAATTAAGTGAAGGAACAATACCTTGACTGCCTCCTGGCGCATTGGCTCACCTTGCACTGGCTGTAAAGAAGACTGGTCAAAGACAAATGGCATCATGACATGATGACATGATAGACTTAAGACAATAATGCATCACGTGAAAAGACCAAAGTCCATGCTTCGGTATGCTCTCAATAACGTATCTCCCAAAAAGCCGCGCTGCCACGGCGGGGTATCTCTTATCATGCAGCAAGCTCATCGACCTGGCGACGAACAGGCACACATTTCCATACCATCATCATGAATCGCCCCATCCAGCAGCCCACCCTGCAGCGGTTTCAACACTAACCCTTTTCTCCTCCACACACTCTCCAAACACGCCCCTGCACCTCTCCGCAAGCACGCACGCCAACAAATGCTTGCACACCGGCGGCATATCCTCTCCTAGACTCACGCCGCCGAACATCCACTCGACCGTCCTCCATTCTGCATCTGCGTCCTCGTCTTGCAAATCGTGATCTCCGGACGATATAGGATTGGGTGTGAAGGTCGGTAGAGGCGGTTCGGGATGGAGTGCTGGGAACGCGGTGAACGCAAAGGCGGGACATGTGCAATTCCATGCGCTGAGGCGCACCTCGTAGGTTACAGTGCTGTCGTAGGATGTGCTGAAGCGGGAGGAGCGCTGCTGAGCACTGCGGACGTAGTGCACTGTGTCGGCCATAGGGTGAGGTAGTTGCGGGACGATATCGTTAATCACGGCGTTCGGTGACTCGCTGTCTTGTAGTTGCATGTCGCGTGCTGATATCGTTGCATTGTGACCGGTAGGTGCATCGCTGCTTATTGGAGGCTCTTCGACGCCGATGAGGAAGCGCGTGACGAGCTTGCGATCGAGGAGGTCTAGTGCTGGGAGGAATTCGTTGGGGAAGAGAACTTGCAGCGACAGGAGCCGCTTCTTCACGGCTTCCGGCGCATTGTTGAGTGAGCTTGATTCTGCGCTGACATTGCGTCGTTGTAACGAGGGAATTGAATTCAGCAATTGCGTCACGAAGGCTCGATGCGAAGGCAGTGTCGGCATCGACATCGCTCGCCGTCGGCCACTGGCATACTTGCCGGACTCTGGTTCTGGCGTAAGTCGGTGAAGGAAGACGCGAAGAAGAGCCGAATTAGAGTTGAAGCTACGCAGCTAGTGTGACGCTTGTTGGCGCGCATCCACGTGATACTTCTGCCGTCGAAGCAGTCGCCACTTCGTCGGCCAAATGCGGTAATGCACGATGACATTCAAGATGCGCGATTGTTGCGAAATACCGAGACACTTGCCCCCACTGACCGCTTGATTGCGTGCTGGTGAAATCGAAGCTTCATTGACCCAACAGCCAAGGGCGCTGTCCGGAGCCGCTGCAATCAGCCTGCTCAGTGCTCAGGTGAGCAAATGCAGTGTCGTCATAATCGGATGTTTGTTCCGTCCGAGGGTGTTTGGCAGTCGTGAGGAGATTGGGGCTGGAGCCGTTGGTCTTTTACAAATCACGTTTCAGTGACTGCTCACCCATGCCTGACACGGACATGCTCGCAACGCAGTCAGCGCTCATCCGTTCCGGCCCTGGCACTGAGTTGCGGGGTGAGCGTCAATCAATAGATAGGTGGGCGCTGCCACAGTGATACAAGGCGCTCTCTGGAACGCTGGATTGACGACATTGCCCATGTGGAGATGACAGGATCACAGCTGATATACGAATATAGGGGTCTGGACAGGAGATCCTGCAGTCGAAGCAGATGGGCGGCAGGCTGAGAGGCCGCTGCAGGGTCTCCAAGGTGTTGCATCCTGCACAGCCCAGGAAACGAATGACAGGGTCATCTGCTGCGATTGACGAATCACCGGGTGCGATTGCAACGTGCTCAATGTGCAGATCGCGGATGCAGAGGTGTCGCGCATACCATACCCAGGTCCGTCTTCCACAAGAAGCACGGCAGCCACGGCTGGAGAGGGCCGAATTGTCGTATCGAATTCCTGCAACACTGGAGCAATTGAGGCGATCGTGCTCGAAGTGGTGCACTGCGGGTAGATTGCCCATATCGCTCATCTGGGACAACGCCGGTCCACTGCCCCTCAGCCGGCCTTGCAGTTGCAGGATCGCAACTGAGGGGTTATGGCGACAAGATGGGGGCCGGCTAGCACATGGTCATTGGCGGCTTTGCGCGAGCAATCTGGGACCGACAGCTTCGGCAACAGCGTCAAAGAGCCCAATTTCGCAGACATGGTGGAGAGCCTCGAGGAGGGGTCGCATGGTCGCATCTCTTATCGCGTTGATAAGGGCAATGTGGGGGAGGGGTGATAGAACGGGACCCCGTAAACATCCATGTGGACATCTGCGGCCTGTGCCCAGTTGCCAAAGATGGTATGCGATGGTGAGATGAGACCGCCTCGTGACCTGCTTCTTCGGGAATTGCGGTTGATGCGCGAACCGCCCCAATCGACGTTGCAGCAGACGGGTGTTTCGCCCTTGTTGACCAGCTGGGGCTCGCGACTTTCACATGCCAAATGACGAGATGGATGCGTCCCGTGAGCAATCATGCTGGCAATTGAGCAATCGCATTGTGGAGCGACGACAGATGAGCAACTGACACAGGCAATGTGTAGCACACAGTTTCGCTCCAAGACAGGTCGTCCTGACATTAACCCTGCTGGGTTATGAATGCAGCCCCGTGGCTGGTAGCGATGACAACATCCAGGCCTAATACTGGGACTGTGGTAGCAGGCGTATCACAAGACCTTCAGCCATCGGACAAATTGAGATCAGACGGCTGCGCAGACTGGCGGCAACTTCGGCCAGCGCCGCTGCGGGTTTGTGGTGTGGGAGAACTCTGCAAAGGAAGTTCTCGCTAGACCGCCACTGGCCATTTTCGGCAGGTGGAGTGAAAGCAATTGGGCTCTCGCTCCCTGGCAACTCGAGCGGTGGTTTGTCAATGGCGCGAAAGACTGCATGAACTTGAGAGATCAATTGCTCTAGAATGTGGAGCGACTGTGGAGACATCATCGCTACATGGATGGCGGTCAGCCTGCTCGCAAGAACGGTACTTGTAGCGTGCAGTTAGGCAGTTCAAGCAGACGCCAGGCGACTTGAACTGGAGATGACGGAAGCGGTGACCGGGAATCCAGAGCAGACATGGGACGTAAATAGGGAGCAATAGTAGGCAGCCTACCGGCGCGCAGCAGGCAGTGCTGTGACACGTAAACGCTCAATCTGGCGAGGGCTGGGCACCCAATGGCAGCAGACCAAGTCTCGCAGGACTCGCAACAGCTGGCAGAACTCAATTGCGCGCTCAACAGCGACGCAAAACGCGATCTCAGAGCAAGTGAAGCGTGAATGCTGACGTTGAGTCGTGGACTGTCGTTCAGGCGCTGCACGCACCGACGAAGGAGCTAGCCGCGTTCGCTAGGCAGGAGCCCGAGCGTCGCTCGAGGAAGGAGCGACCCAGCGCATCGCAAACAGCACCAAGCCCAACAGTGACTCAATCCTTTCTGACAGCGACCCATTGCGCACGCTTGCTAGCCCTGGTCACACACCTGCAATTGGGCATCCTAATTCGTCGCCCTTCCACGGCCGTGAATGCGAATGATGATGCCTGAAGGGGACCATGGCACGCGCGCCAACCACACACCCTCTTTGTTCGCCGCAGTGGGCGGCAGTGTCTCAAAAGACGGATGACTCTCCTTGTCGCAGCCTAGCAGAGTAGGTGTTCTCTTATAAGTCAGCCCGCCCCGTGTGTTTCTTGGAAAGGTTCCGCTGCTCCTGCACCCTCTTCGTCCTATCTCCGTTGCTTGTCAGATGGTGTAAGCAGCAACTCGCCGGTCAATTGGATTCCACCGCGTTCCACGATACAACGAACCATATCACTGCCTGCTTCGCCACCCATTATAGCCAACACATCCAGCAGCCAATTCGTTTTCCAGCATTACTCAACCATACTTCGGACTATTGCTCAGAACCTCGAAACCTGCTGCCTAAATTCGAACATAAATTCCCAGGCTGCCCCAGTTGCTCCCAGCAAACTTCGTGTTCCTGGATCTGCAAACAATGTCATACCCAATGAATAAATCACCACCGACCAACCGCCTTACGGTTTCCTCGCTCCTCTCTCCACCGGAAATGGAGCGATCCAACTCTTTCGGCTCTGCAATGCCCTCAGTAGCACTGCAATACCCCAAAGTCGACCCCAATTCGAACACACAATACCAGCTGCCGCAGCTGCCAATGTTCAAGATGCCTGCGTACGCCTCGCCACCAATCTCGCCTTTCGACACACAAATTGAGAAGGAGAACATGGACAATGCCAGCGAGCAGGGTGCACTGGATCCCCCACTGTTCCATAGGGGGTCCAATACAGACGCTCTGGCCTCGAACGTACCATTGTTCTCGTCCCAGTCCTCGGCTCCTCAGCCGTCATCTCAGGAGACTATTGCTGAGCACATGCAATCTGCCGAGTACGCACAACTACCCATCAAGCCCGCTAAGAAGGACTATTTGCTCGCCGCCGAATTTCAGGCCACAGTGTTCGAGCAGGCTTTCAAGAGTCCCGCCGCGTATAAAGCGTGGTGGAAACGGGAGCGTGGGTATGATCAATATTACAACAGCAAGCGTACCGCGCAGTCCGGAGGAGTCCAAAAGCGCCCGTCGCCAAAAAAGCTTGCTCCCGCACCGGCTCCCAGATCACGTCAGCCCAAGGTTGCCTTGCCAAAGGTCTCACCCCGTCCTGTTCGCGAGCCTAAGCGTACTCCTAAGGCCCAGATCCTGGATTTTTTCAATGATCACATCGGCAGTGCTTCGCCCAAGGCTGCTCGCCCTGCTACAACTCGCGATGATCTCGATTACAACGCCATTCCGGATTACTCGCCACCCCTCACGACACTCATCGGTCATGAGAAGAAGCTGAAGGCTGAGTGGAAGGGCAACAAGCTTGACCTTTCCAACGACCCGGACCGCCACCTCCTTCACGAGGCTGAATTGGAGCTCGCTTCTACGCTCCGCCTCAGCTGCGCCACCTACCTTTGCAGCAAGCGTCGCGTCTTCCAGGCTCGCATCAATGCCTTGAAGATCAACAAAGAGTTCCGCAGGACTGACGCCCAGCAAGCCTGCAAGATTGACGTCAACAAGGCTAGCAAGCTCTGGCAGGCGTACGACAAGGTCGGTTGGTTCGATGCCTCCTACTTCCACCAGTACCTCTAGACGCATCGCTGGTGTTTTTTTTGTTTCAATTCGTTTGTGCGTGTGTGCCTTCAGGTTTCACAGGCGAACCGTTCTTTGATTGCGATTATTGTTTGCATATGGTGTTCATGGTCTCATTTCCCGGAGTCACGCTCAACGGTGACCCTTGCATGACGGAGTCGATTGATAATCTCAATCCTCCATTTAACGACGGCGTTCTTGATTTTCGGATATGGCATGGGCAGGTTGCCATGGATTGATTAAGGCTTCCCAGCTTCGGCGTTTGTTGAATACTCCCATCATCTTTCTTTGTCTGCATCATGCGATACCCCCCTCCACAACATATTGTTGTAGTCCGCCTGTGGACCCTGAACTGTCTTCAGATAGTCTTAGAATAGCAATGCTTTCACATCATTGAAATCACTCGTACACAACGCTCCACTGTTGTCCATAATTCGTGATTATTAGCCTTGCAACGTGCATCGTTCAAACCTGAAGCATGCAGTATACTGCGTCGAGCTCGTGCATCAGAGCGAGCGTTGGCGGTGGGTCTCGGTGACCGGCCGGGGGCTGCGGGTTGCCTGTGGCTAATTTGGGAATGGGCTCGGCGACCTGCGCGTCCGCAAGCAACAGTCGTCAGCGCTCGACAACTGCGACTTTGCACCCACGACTTTCGCTGCGGAACGGCGCGGATCTACCCAGCATGTCGCAAACACAGCAGATGGAGGCCAGCGACTCGATATCAAGCCAGGATCCCAGTCGCGAGGAGGGCAAGAAGACGAAGAGCAGACGACCCCCGAGTAAGCCTGGGACGCCGTTGCGCGCGCATAGAGCGATACTGATAGACGTCCAGACACTGCTTTTAGACAGCAGCGATTGAAGGCGTGGCAGTATGTGAACAATGGGCGTGTAGGCACCAGAACAGCGATGCTGACCGCGCGGCGACAGACCCATCTTAACCCCGAAGACCGTCCTTCCTTTATTCTTCGTCGTTGGCATCATATTCGCCCCCATCGGCGGGTTGCTGCTATATGCAAGCTCACTGGTAAGGTGCAGCGCTGTACGTGGCTTTGTAAGCATCTGACAGCTGCGCCAGGTCCAGGAGCTATCGATTGACTACACCAAGTGTACCACCGATGCCCCCAACACAGAGGCCGTTTTCGATTCGAGCCGCGCAAGCACACTCGAAGATATCCCCTCGGGCGACGTATCGGCCACCTTCAAAACGTCTATGAAGTCGGTACCGCAGTGGGGCAAGGCATACGAGAATTACACCTGGCCGTCAGGCAAGGTCCAGAACACCAGCGTGTGCATTCTCAGTTTCGAGATCCCGAATGATGTCCAACCGCCGATTCTTTTCTACTACCGACTCACCAATTTCTACCAGAACCACCGCCGTTACGTAAAGAGTGTGGACATTGAGCAATTGAAGGGCACAGCACGTACCGTGAGCGAGATTGATTCGGGCGACTGCGGACCTCTGGATTCTGTCAACGGCAAGCCGTATTACCCCTGTGGTCTCATCGCCAACTCCATGTTCAACGACACCTTTACGAACCTCAACGCGACAAACCCTTCTCAGAATGAGAACAGCCCCAGTGTGTACAACATGACATCGAATGGCATCTCATGGGCTCACGAGGGCGATCTGTACGGCAAGACAAAGTACAAGCCATCTGAGGTTGTTCCCCCACCGAACTGGCAGGAGCAATACATTGACGGAAGCTACGACTCCTTGACCGAGCTTCCGGATCTCCACACGTGGGAGGAATTCCAGGTCTGGATGAGGACGGCTGGTCTGCCCACTTTCAGCAAGCTCGCCCTGCGCAATGACAACGATGTCTTGCGCGCTGGTACCTACCGGCTGAAGATTTACGACCGTAAGTCAATACGCAACGCGCGTCATCATGTAGTTCATTTGCTCACATTTGTCTCTAGGCTTTCCGGTCATGGCATACAGTGGCACTAAGTCCATCTTGATCTCCACGCGCACCGTTATGGGTGGCAAGAACCCGTTCTTGGGCATCGCGTACCTCGTAGTCGGCGGTCTTTGCATCTTACTCGGTGCCGTGTTCCTTGCCACGCATCTCATCAAGCCGAGGTCAGTTATCCTGCGCATGAACGCAAACAGACCTAGATTGCTGACATCCAACCAGAAAACTCGGCGACCACACTTACCTTACCTGGAACAACGATCAACCTAGCACAGCGACAACTACCGGGCGGGCCGGTGGAGCATAGTAACAGGTATCGCCACAACGTCTTTGTCGTCAGGAAGCTAGATTTTTCTTCCGCTCTTTTGCGATTGTACCGATTTACAAGTTAAGTCTGGGTCCTGGGGATTGTATGGATATCATAGGCTAAGATGGCCTGGAGTTTTGGTGTTTGAGCGAGAGACTGGAACAGAGTCTTTTCTGTTTGGTCAATGCATGTCATACTCGACTGATTTCTCTCTTATCTTTGTGCTCGACTAATCCAATAGTCTAGAAAATAAGCTTCATGTCAACGCTGTCAGGCAGCGTGGTGCCGAGACAAGTCTCATGATGAGGCCGCATTCATGCTCCTACCAGGGGCCAGGCAAGAATCCAGACGGCTGTCAAAATAAACCGAGATGAACATTCTGGAACACAGGAATCCAGAACATATACAATATCTTCAGGACGAAGAATAAAAGCCTCGTGGCTATCCTCCAAACACGAACGCTACAGCTGTCCTGCGACTTACCTCCAGCACACTCATTCTCCTGAACAAGTAATTGTCCCACAGGTTCCTTCAGCAACTTCCCGCATTCCGTGCAACCTTCGGCTTCCAGACGCTAAGATGCGCACTCCCTTCGTCCTTGCCTCGCTAGGCCTCCTAGCATCAGCTGCAGATCCTCAACCCTCTGGTGCACCAGCTCAACCTTTCGACTGCGGCACAGGCACCCAGTCTGCAGACCAGTCCTTCCTCGAGACTGTCCAACAACTTCATGACGGCAAGTCGAAGGGCAGCCTTGCTGCTCGAGCCGCCGAGCTTGCAGCCCGCGATGACCCTATCAAGGTTCAGGCTGTCTTCCACATGGTCATGACAGATGCCGCCAAAGACTCGATCACAAATGCCATGCCACAAGCACAGTTGGACTCCCTAAACGCTTCGTACAACCCCTATAATATTCAGTTCGAGCTCCAAAACACGACATGGACCACCAACGACGCGTGGGCCAAAGCTAGCAAAGCAGGCGACGATGATAATAACATGAAGAAGGCTCTCCGCCAGGGTACCTACAACACCCTCAACATTTACTTTCAGACCGACCTCTCCGGCGTACTCGGGCGCTGCACGCTGCCCTCTGCCATTGCGAACGGCAAGAATGACCCAACCGTCTACTTCAACGATGGGTGCAACGTCAATGCCAACACGATGCCCGACGGTCTGATGGACGGCTTTAACAAGGGCAAGACAGCAGTGCACGAGACTGGGCACTGGATGGGTCTGCTGCACACCTTCGAGGGTTACTCTTGCGATGGTCCTGGTGACTATATTGACGACACGCCCCAGGAGAGCACTGCGACAGATGGTTGCCCTACCGATCCTAAGAAGCAGAGTTGCCCAGCTCAGCAGAAGGCTGGTGAGAGCGATCCAATCCACAACTACATGGATTACTCCATCGATGACTGCTATACGGGCTTCACCGACTTGCAGGTTGCGCGCATGAAGAGCATGTGGAGCATGTTCCGTGACGGTAACTAGCAAGCCAGAAATTTGCCTCAACATGAAGTTATGCTAGGCGCTGAAGGTTTTGGGGCGCAGAGGCGGAGGTGGTGGTGCGGTGCGGTGCGGGTCTGCTGACTTTACTAGTGTATATGTTGCTGCTTTTGCGTCCTTAGACTGATTTTGCACATATTGGCTTCTCGTTTACTTGTTGGCGTTCTGTTAGTGAGTTGGCACTACTAGTCATTGAGAAATAAAATGCATTCGTTTTGACACCAGACTTCCTTTCTACTGCAGAATCCACAACACCCAACTTTCCGCATCGACGTTGGACATCTGACATTCCTGCGACACCACCATGTCATCAAGACCCATTTTGTGTAACGGTCTTAGCTGCTTTCTTTCGGAAGGAATTCCGGACCCTTTGCACCTTCCTCGTGCCTTCGGTGCTAGCACCAATCCTTCCCGCACCGTGACCTGGTCAACGGCGTCCGCTTTGGACGGCTCGCAGTAGCTCTCCGATGAGATGATGACACCAGGGTCCTTCGGTGGGTCCTAAGTCCAAGCCGAAGAATCCAGCCTTTGTCTGGCCCTGAAGCTTGAGACCTCTTGTGGAACGACAGCCTCGCCCTTCGCAAGGAAAGACACTGATCCGCCTTGCAAGACAGCAGCTTGAACGAGCATAAATCCTGACATCAGCAGGAAAATTGAGCACCTCCAAGATCTTGAACGCTGTCACGCATCTGCAGATGCATGTAGAACAGTGCGAAGCAGCCCGCACGCAGTCCTTTGTCCGGATGCGGAAAGTGCTCTCATGCATGCGAATGCAAGCAACACCTGATACGGGAAGGAGTACTAGAAAAGCGGTGTGTTTTTCAATACAGACAGAGCAGTATGAGTCCTGCAGAATCGGCAAGTGCTGCACCTTGCACTCTCCCACCACAACGGCAAAGCTCCAGCCTTTCACTTCACCTAGAGCTGCACCGCACCGGAACTATCTATCTCCACCAAGCAGACTCCCGTAGTGTTACATTCCTCGATCTCTTCTCAAGCCTTCTCCACGCCAACAAAGAACAAGCACGCCCGTACCAACACCCCAACCGCCCTTCCACAAGCCACCACCTCGCACAGCCCCACAGATCAATAAAGAACGACCTCGTATATCAAACAACCGCCATCCCAATGAGATCCTCACTTAATTCGAAACCCTCACCCACCACCAAGGCCCCCTCCGCACTTCGCTACATCCTTATCTTGCTGAAAGCGCGTCCAACACGACAGGACATAGCGTGTTTGTGCAGCTACACATCGCGGAACAGCGTTGCGCCGCCTCCTTACACGCCTTGATCGGCAGGCCTGGAAGCACCGAGGGCCTCCACATATCGATATGGCGAATGCTACCAAAGCTGCCGTGCATTCGGAGGAAGCGCACTGGGCTTTTACAACTCTATCTCATCTCGACACCTGGTGCGGAGCAACGTGCCACACAGCGCTGCGCTACACACTACGCTGTCTCCTCGTTCTCGCGCTTGCTGGGACACTCGTGGCGATTCCTATGCGCACCATCGATCCCAAACGCCGAGCTGAGCTGAAGAGAAAGGTTGGCGTGATAAATGGGGGCAGCTTACTGGAGAAGAGTGAGCTCGAGTCGGCAACAGGACTCTTCGGTGTTGAGGATATGGGCACAAAGGTTGGGGGAAATGCAAGAGTGCTAAATGGCGGTCCGGATGTGAAGGACTCGTGCGCTATGATGTAGCGTTGAGCTATTTCATGTCATATCATCAATGTTCATCTTTACGTCCTCAATCATGTTCGACGTCGCTGATGTTCCAATCTGTTGTGTAAGCGTTGTGTTCACAAAAGGTTACCCCACAGGTCTAGACTTTGCGACCGCTGTTGTCGACAGGCAAACGAAAAAGACTCCCCCGGGAAGGATCGAACTTCCAATCTCCCGATGTGCCGTCAAACGGTAACAGTCGGACGCGGTGACCATTGCGCCACGGGGGATGTATGTATCCTGTAGTTTGATGAAAGAACAACGCACAGAAAGGGACATATAGTGATATTGGGGAACAGAGCAAGTGAGGGTCGGTCGGACGACAAGAAGTGAGAAGGACAAAGTTGAAGTATTTACAATAAGTCTAAAGTGTCAGGCCATCATAGCAACACCCACCGTCACAATCTACCAGTGACACATCGACCTCAAGACACCGACATGAACAAACCAAGCGGCGGCATGGTCATTTGGGAAAAAGTCCATCGCAAGTCCTCCGGTCGACTCGACTTAATATGCAACCCTCTGTCCTGCGGGGCAGGGGAAGCTTACAAGGTCGTGCTGATTTGAGAGTGAGATAGATGGAATCCAACCAACGATACCAGAGCTGACGACGTTGCTTGCACTGATGCCTGCTGACACAGCTTTTTGTCCAACGCTTGACACGTTGATTCCACCTGGCGACCGGATCTTGACAGGCGATATATCCGGCCATGGGAAGGCTGGAGGCATGTGGAAAGCAAGGTTGCAGATTTAGCCTTGGTACTCAGGACGAACATCATAGAGGAAGACGGTAGCCAATGTTGGCGAAAGCTGAGCGACGTAGCCATTGCCAATAACCTTGGACGGATCGGACTTGTCGACAGGCACGATCAAGTTGGGGGCTTCGAACGGACCCTGAAGACCGACAGGAGGAGCACTGGCTTCGGGGGGCGATTCGATAGCCAAACGAGATTGAGAATATGCTGCTGTTGGTACAAGTTCAGTCGGTACTGGAGTGTTTGATGTGATCACAGGGGGATTAGCGATGGCGAGTTGTGCTGTTGTAGACATGGCTTTTACTATGTTAATGTTAGCGTGAGTTCAAAACACAGGATTAACCACGAAGTTACGCGTTGTCCAGGTGAAACCTCCCAAGCTCTTCATGCTGCTGCTGCTGCCGCTCACTGCATCTACACTGCTGCTGAGTGCCGTCGGCAGCGACAATGAGTTCTTCACGATTCCATTAGCCCGTGCAATCCAACCTAAGGGCTTCGCAGCCTAGGTTGATGAATGTACGGGCGGATGTTTCGGAGGACATTTGCAACAGGACTGGGTAACAGGAAGGAAGGAGCAGAGCACGAAAGGGAGGAGCGAGGAGCGAGAGTTCGGCAAGAAAAGTAAAGAGTAAGGGCGATAGGAGTGGCAAGACGAAAGTGGGAAAGTAACTTACGTTCTTGGCAGGGCAAGACAGGTCGAAAAGAGGAGAGACCTGAGCAAGATCACCTCCGGGCTTGATACCGAAGGAAGGGCTGGGGTTGCCCCACTGAACATCCTGGAGGATGTAGTAGTAGAGGTTGACGTTGTCGTTGACAAGCTTGCAAGTAACATCCTCCCAATAGATGCGGGCATTGTCAGCAGAGGGCACGGCCTGGTTGACCGTCTCGCCGCTAACGGGCCATCCGGTCTCAGTGACCCAGACAGGCTTGCCCTTGGTAGCGGCAACGGTCTGGTTGTAGGCGTCGAAGAAGAGATCGCCGCCATTACCAATGCTGTTGGCGAAAGAGCTCTGGAAATAGGGGTAGGCATCTGCGGTATCGTTAGTGATAGTAGGTTGTATAGTTACACTCGATACGCACCCATGCCGATCCAGTCAAGGTTGTCAATGACAGCACTGTTGCTGGCGTTGACGTAGACCTGCCATGTGTCGACGTGACCGAGCTTGGCGCCGGACAATGAAGTGCCAGCGATGGCGTCGCGGACCTGCTTGATGTAGCTGACGAGGACGTCGGGTCCAGCACCGGGGTTGCCACCAGCACCGTCGGGAGAGACGCGGTAAAGATCCTCCGATCCAACAGAGATACCGACGACCAAGTCAGTGAAGGCAGTGCCGTACTGGGAGATGGCAGCCTTCAGAGCGGCGATCTCGTTGTTGAACGACTCCTGACCAGCGGAGGCCCACAGCCCGAGAAGAAGGGTGGTCTTGGTGTTGATAGCGGCCTGGATCGCCTCAATGACGGTGTTCTGGGTTCCGTGCTGGATCATAGTGTAGAGACGGGCGCTTGTCCATCCATCGGTACCGGGCAGTGTCTTTGCGTTGTTGAACTCATACTCGAAGTCGGTCAGAGTCTTCGCGGCATCGTTGTTGAACTGGGCACCGTAGTTGAAGCCCTTGATAGCCGCGTTGGCAGTGGACAAAAGAGCCGCAGAGGCAACGACGGAAGATGTGAAACGCATTATGATAGTAAGGAATAAGGTCTAAGGACTGATAATACAAGGACGTAAGTACGTATGAAATAAACCCAAACGTATAGGAAAAGTAGGTTGATGCAAGCAAGGCGAGAGTGCGAGGAATGAATGGAGTAAATACTCGATCGGTCCATGACGCTGGCTGGATCCATCAGTGACGCGCAGGGATCGAGCACAAGCTAACTGCTTATACGGAAAGAAGCACTTGCGGATCGGCAGGGCAAGGGCTTCCGCGTCTCCCGTGCTTTTCTCATGCGGTCAGACCATGTGGTTGACATGGAAGGGATTCCTGGGTTCCAACAAACAGTGATCGAGGCTCAACAAGCCTACATGATTGCACGCTATCCAACTCCTCAGACATTGTCATTTTGGATTTCTGAGGGCTGCCACAGGGTCAAGCTCTTGGGTACGACGAGCTTCTCTTCTTGCCCCGGCTTGGCTAGTCAAGGACCGTTGTGGAGAAGCCAATTCTCAACGGTTCTAGAAGGCAACGTCAGACCTCGTTTAAGCGTCGTACCTGGCGTGGCCGGTTAAAAATAGCCTCATATTTCCGGCCATGAGATTGCCATCTGGGGATCAGATCCATAAACAATATCCTGCGGTACTTCAATATGCTGAAGAGTGGCTTTGTGCATCGATCACTGTTGCATTTCTCGCAGAAGAAAGGAGAGTCTTGTGCATCTTCCGTGGAACGCTTTCGTAAGTGTTGACAATCGTCTCCACACCATCAAGGTCGCCAGAAAAAATCGCCCCGGAGAAACTTGAAGGCGGACCGAATGAGATCACAGGAATTTAGGACTAGCAGCGAGCCTCGCGCGAATCCGGGGTGCGACGCGCGTAGTGAGCCATACAACAAGACGTTGACTACAGAGGCCCTGCAGTAGCACCATTATAGAGACCATGGTCTTCTGCATGTGAACCCCACGAGAATGAGGCTCGTTGCAGCACAAATTGCTCGCCGCCGCTGGTGCCAGGAATGGGTGCCCGGAATGATGACGTGGATAGCGCACTGGTCCGAGAGCCTCAGGAGAAGCGGTTCATGCACCAGGCAGCGGGCCGGCGTGGCTGTGCAGGGCACTGACGTGCACCGGAAGCGGTGCGCCGTGACACCGGAAATCTGGAAAGGAGGCAATCGATAACATTGTGATGTGCGATGGATGAAGTCTGGATGAACTTGAGAGGCTTGTGGATCGATTTGCGTGCTGCTGTCAGGGTCTGCGCAACCAAAGGTGCCATCAAGTCTAAACGTTCTAGGTCGACACGAACAATGTGCTCAATAGATGTCGGCAGGATCTCTGCTAACTTTCAGGCTGCCTTTGAACAACTTGCGCACTACTGATGGCCTCCTTAATAGTGCCTTATGGTCTGTCAATACGATATAGGACCTCTGCAACATTGAACCACGCCTCATACTGCACATCCTCCGGCGTGGTGTCATAGTGGTAATGGCCTCCCTCGCCATGATCCGAGAAACAATGCGTGTGCTCAATCCTTAAATCAAGTCCTGGATCATAGGAATGCAACACGCTCAGACACACCAGAGGAGACTCCATTTCGTAGAACTTCAACCAGTTCTGCTTCTGCTCATCCGTGACTAATGGTGTGGGCGAGAAGTCAGGCATGACGTGAAGCTTCGCCTTTCCTTTCGACATAAGAAATACTCCCCCAAGAGAGATGGTTCGCGTGACGAACTGATCTTTCAACGCCTTGCGGATGGCTTCGGTGAAGTTGAGAGACCCCTTTCGCGAAGATGCTGTGACATGCAGCACCTCGCCAGGCAGCCCTGCACTGCCGAACAAGTTCGCCATCAGCGCGCAATCATGAGAAGGCAGCTTCTCACATAACGCGCTGCCATCGTTCTTGACCTTCGCAAACTGCGTTTCGTTGATGAGCTTGCCATGCTCCCAAGCTAGATTGGGCATCAACTCTGAGTTCATTCCAAGTACGTGGAAGGGCCCCGCTGCCGCGCCGAGTAACGCACCCTGGTCTTCAGGCATCTCCATAAGCTTTGCGATCTCAAGAAGATCGTACTTTTTGGAGAAGTTTGGAGTAGGTGCTAGGTTGGATTGTCCGCCCACGTCGGCGATCCGTGGAGATCCACATAGACCGGAGGAAGCTAGATTGTAAGGCATTCGCCGCAGATCTGGACATGCTTCAATCGATACTGATGTTGATTTGAAGTTTCGTGTAAGCTCATTCTTGATGCAGTCGACCAGCTCGTGGATGGGTGGGGGTTTGAGGTCCACTGTCTGAACAAGCAGGTCTGACATTCTTGTGATCCAGGTACGAAATGTCAAATTGTCAAGCAGTGGCAGGTCTCAAGATCACTGTTGCGACGTGTGCTCGTTGAAGAAGTGCAGAATGTAGGAAGTGTGATCGCTTCAATGTGTACCAAAGCGGGGGCGTCCGGTGTTCTTTCCGAGATTCTTGCTCGTGGCTTCCTCGCGACTTCATTTCGGGACAAAGATGTGTCGGTTGGTATCTCCTACAGTCCTCGTTTTGTACGACCCAAAATGTCGTCAAAGTCATGGCTCATCATTCATACATTCGTTGCAGCAATTGAGCAATGCTCACTGCATCTTTGCTAAACCTTCTTTCTCGCTCGCAGTCACTTCATTCAGAACATCTGGGCTAGGCACCTTGATGAGCGGCACACCCCACCTCCCTTTCTCGCTGAAATTCGTCGCAGGTAGCTCGGCAGCGCCGATCACGGTGTGCGATCTGTCTGCTTCGACCCTGATGGCCCCATCTGTAGCTTCGTGCATATATCCTTCCCCAGTCAGCTCGTGAAGCTGCTTCCCGTTGGGCGACAATTCAAACCTGGCCTTCTCTTCGACTTCATAGGAGGTTTCGAATTGGTCTTCTGCGTTGCTGGTTGCCGAAGTGTTGTCGCGGCGCCTGCGTCTTAGCCAGAGCAACAGGACACAGGCGACAACAAATGTACCAATGATTGTTACAGTAGTAATGATTGCCATGCGAGCTCTAGAGCTGAGTCCTGACGGCTTCGTCGCACCCGGTCTAGAGATATTCAAGGTACCTTTAAGATTGGAGTATACCCTAGAGGTGCGCATGACTTTCTCGAACTCTGTAGATGCCCAGCCAAGGGCAGGTTCTCTCAACGTAGCGTTGCCCTGTGCAGTGCCACCCAGCCCCTCGATCAGACCATTGCTCAGCTCGTAGGGCTGGTAGCCAGCAGTAAAGATAGAACCCCATGTCATTGTCGGCAGATCCATAACGGCAATAGACTGGGCCTCCCAATCGCACGTGTCTGTAACGTTTCCATGCTGGGTGCTCCCGCCAATTGTGAGAAGCTGACGGCCTGCTGCGAGATGGCATGTGTGCCCATAGCGAGGCGACTCACCCTCGAACATCTTGATCCAAGTGAAGGAAGGCAAGGAGAGGACGTACATGTCGTCAAAGTATTTTGTGTTGTTGCCGGTCGCCGTTGGGTCCCACCCTCCGTACATGAAGATGTTGTGAGATGAGTTGTCAGGTGCGGAAGCTAAAACTGTGCACGAATCGATGCGTGCTAGGGGAATGTCGCCAGAAGTGGATTGTGTGTACCAAGCCCGACTGCCTCCCGTGCTAGGGTAAGATGCCAGATCGAAGACGTCCACGGTGTCGAAGTCTAACAGCCGTCCCCTGCTCTGCGAAGTTACGGGATGAACACCGTCGAAGACCTTGCCACCTAAAGCTATGAGCAGTCCATTGTCCCCAATACCAGGGACATACTGCAAGCCGCCTCCCAGGCGAGGTTGTGAGTCCTTCATACTGGCCGTCGAAATGTTTCTCGAGGTGTGGTGCACCATATCTATGATGATCATGCCGTCAAGCAGCATTTGGACGTCGCCTGCATCTTTCGCTCCTATATTCGTGCCATTGTCTGTCCGGCCGTGAAGGTAGAAAGCAAGTCCCTGATCCGGAGCCTCTGTCGATGAGCCATAGCTTGGTGTAATCAGGGTACCAATATCAAATTGGCTCCAAATATTGGTCTCATTATTGAAAGACCAAAGTGGATAGATGTTACTTTGGTCATGGAATGCGGCCGGATCGACAGTTTCAAGGAAGGACTCGTTGCCCCTGAAGATTGTTCCGCCATACGTCCAGACTTCAGGCGTACTGTAGGGACCATGGAACAGCGAGCCAGCTACCATCGCCTTTCTGACGCTCGCACCTGTCCTTGGATTTGGCCTGACCTCGAAAGCATTCCAGGAGATATTTTCTTGCCAATCCCATGATTGTTTCAGATCAAGTTGCAACATGAATGGATCTGGTGATGTTTAATGTCTGTGTAAACCGGATCTGCAGAGTTCAGAACCTACTGTAGCCAAGAGTATTGTTTCTAGATGATGTATCCAGACCTGGTACATTGAACTGTAGGTATCAGCAATCAGCGAGTAGCTGTAAGGCGAACAACACGTACCGTTTGAACGCCTCCGTACAAATACAACGTGTCATTTTTGATTACAGCTGTATAGATTAGCATCAATCGGCTTATACGATCAAGATTAACATACACTGATGGTACCACCGGGAGCAGAAGTATGTGATAACATCTTCCGGCTGCCATTTCGTCGGCAGCTGGGCAGCAACAAGTCCAACTGTCAGGTGCAGGAGGAGCCACTGTACACACTTCCTCTTTGTGATCATTGTGTTCCAAGCGTAGTAGTTGACATCCGTGACGAGCTCACAGTGAAGAGCGATGGCGGGCGCTGATACTTGCCGCAGCTCGGAGGAAGTCGCTGCGTTATCGTTGTCACGGCGATCCAGCCAACGATCCAGCCAACGATCCAGCCCCAAGCCGCGGACTCATTTTCGCGGTTTAATTGTCATCGTCTCGAGATCCTCCAGGAGGATCCCCAGTCATGCATTATCAGATGGCGCAAGAGACCGCATGCCAATACCACACAGTGGCCCATCTCGTGTAGACTTGCCCTTGGGATTGGCTGTACGAGATCGAGGCCGTCTCTGCCAGCCTTGGGCGTCAGACTCATCCAATAGTCCTTCAAAGTTATGCACTAGTCGCAGGTCAATTGGCTTGCTTGCCAGGGTGATGCAGCATTTGTACGTTAAGGCGAGGTTTTGCATGCTTACTCACCACGCTAGGTCCAAAATAGCACGAGTTAGTATGTGCCAAAGATCAAACCTCATCGCCCAGCCCTGGAGTCTTCCAGAGAAAGCAAAGATTGCTTGGATTGACCGATGGAACCGTGAAGTATTGGTAAGCACGATGATGGCAAGACAGGAGTTGGAGTAAACCACGTCGTCTTCATATCTATCGTGGTGTAGGTGCCTCTGCTTTGAGGAGTTGGAATTCTCCGACTGCTGTTGTTGCAATGCTCTGTTCGGCTAGGCCTCCGATGCCATGGAATCAAAAAGTGAGTATCCTCAGACCTTTGAGGATAGCAGTTACCTCGCGTCTCCTGCTCTTCTTGAGTTTGTGATAACTTGTGGCTGCTATGTGCACGAGTATCGTCGTCGAATGACTCTAGGAGACATCTGAGCTTAGATATTGGGAAGTGAGGCCGGGACAAGCTGAATAGAACGCCTCGAAGTAAGGTTGGCATTGCAAGAAAGTGACTCCCGTAAACCTGAGCCTTACTGACAGCTGCAACATCTAGCGTACATAGAGCTCTATATACGTTCTCATGAATCGAGATCGGCAACAGTATGTACCTGCATCAGCCGTCGTTGAGTAGAAGCTGAGAGGTTGAGGCTCAGTAAGCTCCATGGCCGCTGTGGGGCTGCTCTTCCTGGTATATGATAGATGCAGTACACGAGGCAAGTGCCCGAACAAACTATCTAAACTGTGCAGACTGAACACCGAGAGGGGTTCAGTGTCAATCAGTCGTTATCGTAGTGATACCTGGGTGGAGGTAGGAGAATAGGGAGCTCGAAAGTTGACCTCATCGTGGAGCTAGTGGCGGGCCCGTGCGAGCTCTCGGAGTAGGTAGCAGCACCGCGTAACTCCAACAAACAACCTCGCCGCCGTCCATTCCAACCACCGCACACCTCTCCGTAGCTACGACCGCGCCTTCTAGTGCTAATCGAATACCTCTAATTCACAACATCCGCGACAACAGTCCAGAAACACCGCCGACATGGTAAGCCTCCACTGAGCCCCGCCGAAGCTCTACCTTTTGCTAACGCACCCAGTTCATAGCACGTAGCGAGTATGACCGTGGCATCAACACCTTCTCGCCAGAAGGCCGTCTTTTTCAAGTCGAATACTCCCTCGAGGCCATCAAGCTCGGTTCAACAGCGATCGGTGTTGCAACAGGCGAGGGTGTAATCCTCGGTGTCGAGAAGCGCGTCACATCCACACTCCTCGAGACCAGCTCAGTCGAGAAGATTGTTGAGATCGACCGCCACATTGGCTGCGCCATGTCAGGACTGCAGGCCGATGCCCGCAGCATGGTCGAGCACGCACGAGTCGAGAGCCAGAATCACGCCTTCAACTACGCCGAGCCTTTGAGGGTAGAGAGCTGCACGCAGGCGATATGCGATCTTGCGCTGCGGTTCGGTGAGGGTGCGGATGGCGAGGAGAGCATCATGTCGAGACCGTTCGGTGTGGCGCTGCTCATCGCTGGTTACGACGAGGACGGCCCGAGTCTGTACGTCACATTCAACCTTTCGTAACGTTCAAGAGGAGGAGCTGACTATCTCTAGGTACCACGCTGAGCCCTCTGGCACATTCTACCGCTACGACGCCAAGGCGATTGGGTCCGGATCTGAAGGTGCACAAGCAGAGCTGCAGAACGAGTTTCACAAGTCGCTCACTCTACCCGAGGCTGAGGTTCTTGTTCTCAAGACACTGAAGCAGGTCATGGAGGAGAAGCTGGACAGCAAGAACGTTCAGCTCGCGAGCGTTACCAAGGACAAGGGCTTCAGGATCTACACCGATCAAGAGATGGAGGAGGTTGTTGGAAGGCTGCCCACAAACTAAGAGCTGAGGCATGCATGGGCGATCAGGACGAATAGAGCATGTTAGAGCATCTCAGCGCTACATCATGATCACGACAAAGAAATGAAGCAATGCCACAAATGTTCCACCTACCACTTCCCTCCCAATATGTCCTGCAATCATAGTATCATGTCATACAGATCAGCGAGAGCTTTGAACAAGAAAGGTCTATTCCGCACTTGCAGCTGCTAATATACAGCAAGCCAGCCTAGTCCAACGCTAAAGCCATGCCTCGTATAATACATCCCCTCCTCTCCACCGAGCAAAGCGTTTAGAAAGGGTTGTCCTCAGGCGCGATCTCCTTCTTGAAGAAAGGGCCCAGGGGAGTCCTCATCATGATGTCGTCGCGGACCTTGGGGACCTCGGCGAAGAAGAAGAGGGCGAAGAAGCCGGCAACGCCGCCGAATCCGGCTGCCATGGTGCCGCTGTGTGTTGTGAGTGGTTGTTCGTGAGAGAGGTATAGCCGTCTCAAGGGGACTCGACGTACAACTTGATCAGGTGCTGGGCGGTAATGCCGTGGAAGTTGCGAGCGATGGTGTACCTATGGTGACGTTAGAGATGCTCGCTATAGCCTGAATGCCTCGCCACGGCGGTCTTCTCCAGCACAGCATGTCGCTTGCTCCGCGAACGCAAGAGTGTGCAGCGGCGTCCAATCTCCTAGGCCGATGTCAAGCCCTCGTGGGACCCAGCCCTCTTGTCGCCGCCGCACAACCCTGCCTTTGCAATCCGCCAAAGCTCCACCCCATCCATCGCCGCCGGAAAGAAAAGCGATGTACATACTGAGGACCAAAGGGACTTCTGTAAGCCTTGTACGGGCTGCGCTGGCTCTGTCCGCTAATCAGCTTCCTCACTCATACCATCTTCCTACGCGCTCTGCGCCACTCAATGGCCGGACAGAGTCTCCGGGGAGCTTACGAAAGCGGCGATCGACTTGCCCTGGACAGGGCGGGCGGGCTCGTGGACGTGCATCGTTGCGGGTGTAAGGGTGCGATGTGGTGACGATGCCGGGCTGCGAAGAGTTCCCAAGTCTCAAGGTTGAGGGCTTGGCGCGTGTGGCCAATCAGCGGCAGAGGGATTTTAAGGGCTGGTCAGCGGGCGAGGAGGATTGCGAAAGTTGGTTCACAAGGAACGCATGGTCTTGCTGCTAGAGCGTTGATAAATCGAACTGATGTGATTTTAATTCTATGTGAAACGGGTATCTAATGCCAACGTGGCCACCTCCACGGTCGTCGCTTCTTCCCAAGTATCCCCCCATGCGACACATAGTCTGCAGATGAAGTACAATCTCGAACCAAATGGGGACCTATGCAACAACCGAATTGTCATCTATGAGACTATGCCTGATTCTCGCCCTCCTTTTTCGCTGCCTTCTTTGCGTCAATAGCTTCCCGCCAGCCCTTTCCGTACAGCGCAGTGACATACGTCCCCAGCGCACCACAGACAAGGAAGCCCGCACTGATCGTCGAGAACCAGCCGACGCCAATAGCCCTGACGGCAGGAAGTACGACCGCCGAGCCGCCAGCAGCAAACATGTATCGCATGAAGTAGTTACCAGCCACAACTTCTGCAGACCGGCCCTGCATCACGTCCAGACAGTACGTGTTCAAGCTGGGGAAGCAGAACAGTTGCGCGACACCCTGCAGGAACATCATGATCACCGGCAGCGCGATGCCGCCGACACGCTTCTCGACGCTCCACCCGTAGATCAGCATACATGCTGGAATCACGCCGCCCAGGAACCACAGACAGCTGCGCAGGCGGTCCTCGGCTTCGCGATGCCCGCGGATCCGTATGTACTTCTTTACTACGTAGTCTGCGTACCGCCCGCCGAAGAAGGTGCCAAAGAGGTATCCACAGCCAGGGGCTATGTAGAACAGCGAGCCTTGCAGGGGAGACGACAGATTGAAGCGCGGATTCAGGACGTAGCGGATTGGTGTGAGTAGGGAGTACATGTTCCACACGAGCGAGGATGAGGACAGTGCCTGAAGGTCGTCAGCATACTGGTCGATCGCACCATGAATTTCAATACATACGACCAGGAGCAGATTGGGATACCGGTAAAGACGGAGTACGCGGAATGGGTTGAGCCACTGCCACATCTTGCGTACTTTTTCCGATCTTTCGAGTCCGTCGAGCTCGGCGGCTCGCTTGACGTGGATGGTTTCGGGCTGCACAAAGAAGCAGAGGGCTACCGCGGTGCCAGCCAGGGCAGTTTGGAACCAGAATATGTCACGCCAGCTACGGAAGGTGACGATGATACCTCCGATGAATGGGCCTAGTGCTGGGCCTGTCCGGGTGAGCACTTTGCAAGTATGGGTGAATGATCTGTGAGTTGCTTACCGATTAAGGTACCTGACAAGAACCATCCCAGTGCTGTTCCCCGCTCGGTCTATACAAATTGTTAGCTTGGATCTGGCTGCAACCGATGGTTTACCTGCAGCGGTTGCAGTAATCGCGATAGTCATGTTCAGGCTCGGATGGATTCGGATCATACTACACTCCATCACAGCCCAAGTAGTGGATGATACAAGCACATGAGAAAGGGGTCTCAGGTACATACCGGTTTGTATATGTCTCCAATGACTGCACTGCCAATGACGAGGAACGCAGTGCCTTGAAAAGCAGTCAAGATCCTGAAGACAAAGAACGACACCAGATTAGGAGCCAGGGCCGTGCCAATTGAGAAGGCTGTGAACAGCGTTGCGCTTGCTACCGAGACCTGTAGACTCGTGTCAGTCAACCGCCTTGCGCATGACCGGAACCAATAATAGATGTGCCAGAATATATTGGTGTGACTCGACTGTTGCGTACCCATTTTCTCCCATAGATATTAGCGTACGGCCCGTAGAAGCAAGGGCTAATACCCATGAATAGCATATACAAGGCGTTCGATACATTGATGATGGCGCCGTCGCAATGGTATGTCTCTGCCACTTCTGGGACAGCGGACAAGACCGTGGTGGACGAGATGGGTGCGAGGAAACTACAGAACGAGACTGCGGCGACGATGGCGATCTTTCGTCGGTTGGAGAATTTGTTGTAGACCATATCGTTGTCACCAGTCACGACGTGCGTCGCATCTGCCATGTCGGCATGGCTCATGGAGGAGATGGTGTGTTGGAGCTCAAGACGACGTCCTTCGTCGTCGGGTATGATCGATGCATACTGGGTCTGCTTCTCGGGCTCCTCGTTGATCTGAGGTGCAGCAGTCGATGCTGGAACTGGCTCATCTTGGGGAGCCATACTGTGGATTCATGGAACGCAACTGGAAACTGGAGGTAGTCGAGTAGTCTAGGTGATTAACTAGGCTATGTTGCTAGCAAGCAGCGATTGCAATCGTCTTATCTAAGTGAGAGAGAATAGGTGGTGACTCAAGAGAGTCGAAATCTGTAAGGTAGACATGTTGTGTCGTATCTTGCAGCATTAGTGTTGGGGCTTTGGGCCTTATCCGCGACCTTGTAGCTTGTTGCCGTCATAAGAGAAGCTTTTCCGTGAAGAAATGTAACGCATTGTGATCCTCTTGCCGAAAAGCGGGTAGCGTGGCGCTGTGCGGCAGGGATGGCGGAGTGCTCCAGGAACTCCGATCAGGCTTTCTCACCGACGGCTGAAAATGAACCGATAACAGACAAAGACAAAGCAATGATTGGGACACTTCGCACATTCTCTCTGGCTGCTGGTGAGTTGGTACTCGGGAATAAGGCTGCGATCGGCTGTTCGGCGCTTCGCAAGTCTCACGTGCAGAACAGTGTTGGCAGCAACAAGCCAAGATTCCTATAAATCTGTAGAAGTGTGAGCAGTGAAGCTCACAAAAGCGTATGTGTATTGGTATCGCTGTGTCATGGCCCTTGTGGCTTTATCCTAATCTGTGGTATCCCCTTCTAACGCCTGTTGAGGAGTCTCGAAAGTGCTGAGAAGTCCTGAAAATGCCGCAAACGCCGGTGTATGCATGTGTGTGAACATGAGTCGCCCGTTTTTATATACTGAGTTTGTCCAGACTCAACCGATCCGCACTCCGGTGACGCTTCACCATGCCGAGCTTGTAGAATTTTTCTTCACCTGTCGCTGTTCGACCACCGATATACCACTTCTCGGCGCCCATGATCTCGTTGAAACCGTCCGAGGAGCTGTCAGAGCCTCGCCTGCTCCGTTGGTTTGCGCCTGGGATGGGAAAGGCCTTGGCGTGGACTGGTGATGTTGAGCGGTGGTATGGTGTTGCGTGCTGTCTTGTGGGCTGGAACTGGCCGCTGGTGTGGACGACCGTCGTCGTCGCGCCTGGTGAGGGTGATCTGGTTTTGGCGGTGATTGTACGTGTGGCGCTTGAGGCATCGTAGCCTTGTGTCTGAGTGGATGTGGTGTTGTGTGAGTAGGAAGCTGCTGATGCGGCCTGTGATACCCCGGCTTTCTGTACAGCAGGTTGTGCCCGGAAGGCTGCCAGAAAGCCGCCAAAGAAGGGCCTATTGGTTGTCATGGTGCTCTCAGTGGCCTCCCGCCCTGTGAGTGAGTACTGGCGGTCGTCGTGCATCAACGGTGGGTTGGCTCCAGTGCGCGCTTTTTGCCTGGACGGCTGCTGTAGCGGCTCACTCCAAGCTGTGCCAAACTGGTCGTTCGAGCGCGAGTTTACAGTGCAGCGACTTCCCTTCTCATGGATGACTCGAGGTGCTCGTTCGTCTTATGCGGTTACAGGCGGGCAAGTGTGCGTGTGACGTAACAACGGATCACAGCTTTGCAGTGCTACACGGCGGGTCGCGAGCGGTTTTGCTTTACAGTACGGTCGACGATGGCGGGGTATGACAGGTCTCTTATACGCGGACGCGGGGAAGTGGAGAGTGGGTTCTTGGGTTCCTTGGTAGACGTTGAAGTGGTTCGTGCCGGATCCGTGAAGGTAGAGGAAGAAATCGGAAAGCAGCTGATCGTGATTCGGCGCCGCACATTCACAGTCCGACAGTTGACCGAGGCGCTGAGCAGGAACGGAAACGCATCTCGAGAGCGCAGACTGACCGCCGCGGGATTTCTGTAAGCATCCCCTCGGGAGACCTTCATTGTTCTTTGCGAGGTTTCTTCCCATTCGATGCGTCACTCTGTGGATGTGCGCCGCATGCAAGATTTGCTCATGATCCCCGGTGCACCATCATGCAGAGGGTTCCCCCACCTCCACAATCTGATAATCCGCCGCCTCTCTTTGGCTGCTTCGCACCGGCCGTTGCAGGCGCTTACATGCGCACGCGGGACTGGTTCGCATATTACCAAGATTCATACCTGCCGCTTGCCCTGAATCAGCACTGCACAGCACATGTCCAGAGTTGCACCGAGTGTACACCGCGATCTGCCACTCAAGATCGCGATCAGACAACTTTGCTCTTTCCTCTTGCAGTAGATAGAACGAGAAGTGAGTGTCTTTCATGGTACAGAGCAGCCCCACAGTACACCAAAGGCATTGCAGTCTCCAGAGCTTCCTTTGCACAATAGACTCCTTCTCGCCAGCCTGACTACCTGCCGTACTTCGAGAGGTCTCTTCTCATGGCCCATCTTTGTGTGACTTGGGAGGTCGTCTCTCTCGGTGAGACTGATGCCTTGACAACATCCCGGCTGAGCAACCGACTGCAGACTTAAAGACCGTTGCAGAAGGAATCCTCAGTCACGAGCTTGACTCTACACGCTCGGCGTCCCCTGGTAGTCTTCCAAGAACTTGGAGCCAGAGATCTGAAATACGCTGACCGTCCTTGAAACAACCTCAGAACTGTATGAGGGTTGTCAAGACTAGCTTCCACAGCGAGCTGGAGTGGAAGAGTCGTGGAGGGTGCAGCACGTGAAAGCGCGCTTATCGGCAATCGATATGTGACGATCTCCAGCTTTCGCGCGAACAATCTCCACAAATATCTTCGACCTCATCAGTCCACACTGCCTGCGCATCCCCACATCCACGCCTCTCAGTCTCCAGAACTCGCACAAACATGGGCGGCCCCAATCTCGAAGTCGCCAAAGTGCGTTCGTCCTTAGCACCACTGCGCTTCGCCACTGACACCACGAACAGTTCGGCATGTACATTCTGTTCCCGATCAGCATCATGTACTACTTCGGCACAAACCTCGACGGCAAGTTCTCGGTGCCGGACTTCTGGCCCAAGCCGGAGCAGACACATCGCATACCTTACGAGAGGGAGGAGATTGCCAAGGAGCTGGAGAGGCTGAAGGCGAGGAATCTGGAAAACAAGAGGAGGAGGGAAGAGGAGGAGCGGCGCATGGCTGCAATGGGGATCAGCAAGGACGAGTAAAGTGGTGGTGCAGCTGTGCAAGTTGCGCCCGAGAAGGCCCATGATGCGCGCGGTCCAACAGCATTTAGTGCAGGTCAGAGAAGTGACGGAAGTGCATGGAAGGCGT
This sequence comes from Didymella pomorum, assembly GCA_022225945.1. NCBI lineage: Eukaryota > Fungi > Ascomycota > Dothideomycetes > Pleosporales > Didymellaceae > Didymella > Didymella pomorum. Next base: position 272,717 of record JAKJXN010000009.1, read on the forward strand.
TTGGGAAGAGGCGTTTTATCGCCCATGGTGTACACTACTGTACAATGCTGTATTATACACATCTATATGCACATGTCTTGTCGTGGTCTCATACGTTGGTCTTACTGGACAGCTCCTCCCAGATCTCGTCTGAGATGGCTCCTTTGCTCCAGTTCATGTAGACGCCCTGTATCCCCTGCACGTCCTGCAGCTTGTCCAAGAATCGCTCGCTCAGCTCTTTGGCCGCACTCTCGTCATCCAGCGGGACTTTGTAGTCCTCGTTGGGATCGTAGATTATCTCGCTCTCTTCGACCTCCATTTCCAGCTCCTTGGCTAACGACTCTGCGATCTTGTTTGTCTCTGCAGGCTCGGTGAACAGGACCACACGGCCCTCGTCGTCTTCAACCACGTCTATCGCACCAGCATCCAGCGCAGGCTCAAGCACTTCGTCGACGCCAATACTCTCCTTCTTCGCGAGTATTATCCGGCCCTTCTTCTCGAACATGTGTAGCACTTTCTGGCCAGCCTGGCCGCCGGCTTCCTTGACAATCAGCCTCATCTCTGCCAGGGCGCGCAGCTTGTTGTCCGTCTGGCACTCTATTATGGTGGCAATGGAGGGCGGCAGAATGGCCTCCATGGTCAGATTCTCGAGCGCGGCGCCCGTGGCCGAGAGACCCTGGCCTCGCGCAATGGCGGCTTCAATGGACTGTTTGGGCACGGCGCTCTTCTTTGCGGTCGATATGGCGAGGTGGAGACGTGCGTTCATATTCGGGTCGGGTCCGCCCTGCTTGACGGCGTTGGTGATGTCGCGGGTCATGAGAGAGCGCTGCTTGCTCTTGCCGGCGTCGTTCTTGGCCTTGTCGTGCTTGATTGTCGCCCATTTCCTGTTTCAAGCATTAGTCGGCGTGCTGTGCGCTGGATGTGGGTTCGCATACGAGTGGCCCGAGAGGTATGCGGGTGTGCTGCTCAAGCACCGCACCTGCACTTTGCGTGGGCGCGAGGCACGGCGGCAGGCGCATTGAGCTGCGCCATCGAGCGACAGCGATGCGCGAACTGCACGAGCGAACGGTGCTGCCATGTTCTTTTTCTCGAGATACGATGCTATGCGACAAAGCCGTCTGCAGCAAAAGTCGCGCCGCATCTCACCGCCAAGGGACACCCCCGACGAGCTCCGCAACATGGCCCAGCTCCACCTCTCCACAACTGACAGGCAAGCTCGCCCCGCCATGTGCGCGCGCTGTCCAGTCCTACTCCCCATCCACTTCACCACCCACAGGTAGACAGGCCCCGCGCCTCCGAGACGTCCAATGGCTACAAATGGCGAGCAGCCTGCCCGGGAGGACCCCTCGAACCCCGAACTCGACGTCAAGAAGCTCCACGCGCTCCCGACCGAGCAGCAGGACCTCTACCTCCTGACCTTCACATCCGACCTTGCGCGCCATGTGGACTCTCTCGACGCCGACGGCGCCTCGGCGCATCAGATCTACATCAAGAAAGAGCTGTTCCAGGTCATCAACCTGGCCGCCCCCGCGCCCACGCGAGTGATCCGAAACAACTTGGGACGAGCGTTCGCCGGCATCTTTGGCAAGGGCGACCGCAAGCTGCTCTTCGAGTCGATCAACGAGTGCAACAGCATCCTCAATGGCGCGGGCAAGAGCGACAAGGATGTTCGGGCGAAGCACGCGGCCGCGCATTGTCTGGGCAGCATATTCGAGGCCGCCGGAGACAGCGCCCAGAACCTGGCACCTGTCGCCGTTATGTCTCTGTTGCGGCTCATCAAGTTCGCGCAGAGCTACACTGGGCTGCGAGCGACCGTCTTCAAAACTGTGGGCAGGATATTCAAGGGCATTGCTCCCTCGGCGGAGGAGAATGTTGCGAGAGATGCGTGGAAGCAGGCCCGGAATGCTGCTTCGGGAGACAAATCGCTGCTTGTGCAGACGAGCGCGTGCTTCTGTCTCGAGCAGCTAGTCAAATACACCAGCCTGTTCGACAACGCGACAGATTTCGACAAGTTGCAGACAGCCGTGTGGAAGGCCATCGACAGCAGCTCAGCTACACTCCGGCACGCCGCCGCTTCGGCTGTTGCAGCTGCCCTCGTGAAGAACTACTCCGAGCTTGCGACGGCCGAGGATCCTATACCGGGGATCACACGGGTGGGCACAGGCGCTACGAAGAAGAAGAACAAGCGAATGTCCACCATCGACGGTGGCGACGACGATGCTATGGAACGTCCCGAGTCTCCTGCGCCCAAGAAATCAGCTGCCAAAATCACCTTCACAATCTCCGCCATCCTCAAGCTTCTCTCAACACAGTACTGCCGAACTTCGACGAGTCATCGCGCAAGAGCTGGTATTGCTGTCTGTTATACGAAGGTGCTACGTGGTCTCGGCGAGCAGATTGTTGAATCGAAATACAACGAGATCGCGCGAAGTCTCTTCACTGACGTTCTGAGCAATCACATCATTACCCAGAATCGATACCGTACGCTCAGCGCTCGGAAGTATGTGGCCGTCATACTTGAGACGGTGGTCACCCGCGAGATGCTTGGCGAGTCCGGGCAGCTCAACGCTGCGAGGTTCCTCGTCAACGAGATCCTGAAGGACTATCCTCAAACCCTCAAGGAGCGGCCTGAGCCTTCGAAACAGATGCTCATCGGAGCATTGAGCACCCTATCAGCTCTGTTCGACAGCTTGGGGTCTGCCGCCAATGTTATCGCCGATCCGTCGCGGGACGCACTCATCCAGATCTTGCAGCACCCTAGCTACAGCGTACAGGTGCACGCATCGTCTTGTCTACGGTCATTTGTTCTTGCGTGCCCGCTCCAGCTCCTGCCTTCGGTCACGATATGTATGAACAGCGTCAATCGGGAGCTTGGCCTGCTTGGTACTGGACGTCAATCACCTCGGAAGTGTGTCGGTCTGGCGAACGGTCTCTCGGCAGTGCTGAGTACCTCTACTTCACAGCCATTGCATGGATCCGTGGACGTGAACTCCAGAGTCTTGTCTCAAGCTACAACGTTGCTCAAGTCAGCTGGCAACTCAGACGTAAGGGTCTCAGCGACCCAGGTACAAGTTGCCTGGATTTTGATCGGTGGACTGATGACGCTTGGGCCGAACTTTGTCAAGATTCATCTGTCACAGTTGCTCTTGCTCTGGAAGAATGCCCTGCCGAAGCCACTCAATAAAGACAACATGGTGCAAAGAAATGTCTTCGAGCTAAGCTACCTGTCTCATGTCCGAGAATGCGCTCTGGGCTCAATCTCAACGTTTCTTGAGTTCAACAGCAGGCTCCTCACGCTCGACGTCACCAAGCGACTGGCTGCAATGCTCCAGAACACAACCATGTTTCTGAATACGCTCCCAGCTAAGAAGACCACCGACGACATCTCGCAGCGTTTGTCTCCTGCCCTACAACTTCATGACTTTGATTTGATGGTTCGGAGAAGAGTGTTGCAGTGCTACACCAAGCTTGTAGACCTCACGCCAGCAAGCAGTAACGAGGTGTTGCTGCAGACCAACCTGCTTTCCTTCGCTGTCGCAAACTTCGCAGATCCGGACAATTACACCACCAGCTCTTTCAGTACGGCCATCGCAAGTGCTGCAGGCTCGTTTGAGAGCATCTGGGAAGTGGCTGATAATCACGGCTTCGGGGTAACTGGTCTTGTTCGTGGCTTCGACATCAAGGCCCTGCCGGGAGAGCACGATAGCAGTACTGGTCATCATTGGCTGGTAAGGCATGGATCCGAGGCCATTATTGATCGTACGGTGAGTGAAGATGAAGACGCTTCAATCGGAAATGGACAGTACTTACGCTCCCCAGCTACTCTCGCCCATATGCGGTGCACGCGAACACGACTCAATATCTCTGTACAACCCTTCTCGCGACCCGACTGAGCTTCCAGATCCTCCAGCTACCGAGGTCGTCAACTCAGCTCTGCAACTTTTCGCAATTTGTCTGCCTTTGCAAACGCCAAAAGTCCAGGAAAGTATCCTGGAACAAATGACATCTTTCCTCTCGGCAGGCAGCCTTCAACGCGATATCAACAGGAAGACTGCCATGATGGTCAACATCGCCTACGGCCTCTTGTCTGCGCTCAAAGTAGCTGTGAAAGAGACGCGCTCCGCATCGGGTAGTCTGAAGGGAGTAGCGGTCGAAAAGGTCATGCAGGAGCTTCTGCATGTAAGTGTACCATGATTTTCATGAAGCTCGCACTAACGATGGAAGGTATTCGTCATTCTACCTGACCCCTTTGTACGCAGACTCGCTGGCGAGGCTTTAGGTCGCCTTTGCAACAGCTCGGGGAACGCCCTGACTGGCACTGAGGTCAACTATCTAGTTGATCAGATCGTCGCCAATCGTGAGCCATTCGCTCGTTCAGGCTATGCCTACGCACTGGGCTGCATCTTGTCCCAGCTCGGCGGCATGGCTGCCAGCTACCACCTTAAGAACATTCTCGGGATACTCATGTCTCTGGGCAATGATCCCCACCCTATCGTCCATTTCTCGGCTATCGACAGTCTCTCACGTGTCGCAGACAGTGCAGGCTTGTCTTTCTCAAGTCATGTCACCGGAACTCTTGGTATGCTCGCGCAACTGTACGCAGCGGACTCCCACAATGAGGAGGCCGCTTCGCTGGCTTCGTCAAACATCGAGATCGACCTGCCGACTCCAGCAACCATCGCCCGATGCATAGACAGCACCATCAATGTTCTTGGACCAGATCTCCAGGAAATGGCCAAAGCACGAGACATGATCATGACCCTCATCAGTCTGTTTGAAAAAGAGTCAGATGAGTTGGTTCGGATAGAAGCTCTTCGATGTCAAGAGCATGTGTCCCTGTACGCACCTGGCCAAATGCGGTTCACGGACTACGTAAAGCACCTTCAAGCGTCATTGGAGAATCCTTCTACCCAGATCCGCGATATGGCCATTGACGGACTGCACAACTTGATGCGGCGCAACACTGAAGAGATCATCCGCGCAGGCGATCCTGGTCTAGAGGACGCCTTATGGCATGTGCTCGACAGGCAGCCTGATCATGAAGTTGTTAGGAACATCTTGCGCAACTGGCTACATCAAACCGGACTCACCGATACTGCGGCGTGGGTTCAGCGGTGCCACTCGGTGCTGACCAAGACTAAAAAGGTTGAGGCCCAGGAGGTGATTGAGACTAAACCAAAGGCCGGCGCAACAGACCTCCAGGACGAGGAGGTCGCGGGCTTTGCTGCAGCCGCGAACGCACCTGGTGCAGAAGTTGGTCAGGGTGGGCAGGCAAGTCAGGAATTACTCAAGTGGCAGGTGCGAACTATCGGTATGGATCTCCTGAGTGAGCTGGTCGCGATGGTCAGTAAAGAAGCTGCCTTCCGCGAGGAGTCGCCATGCGTCCTCGCTTTACAACACAGAGTTGCAGATGTCGTCCGTATCGCCTTTTCTGCATCGACGGCTGGTGTCGTCCAGCTTCGTATTCGCGGTTTGAAGATCATCGATCAGGTATTGAAGGTGAGCATCCAGACTTGATGGTGTGTCTGCATTTGCTAACACGAAGGCCAGCTCTTCGGCAAGACCCCAGATCCCGACTTCTCAGAAGCGACTCTGTTGGAACAGTACCAAGCACAGATCGGTTCGGCACTCACTCCGGCGTTTGCGGCAGATTCGTCACCCGAGCTCGCAGCAGAAGCGATTAATGTATGCGCAACCTTCGTCGCCACAGGTATCGTCACAGATGTAGATCGTATGGGTCGTATTCTCAAGCTTCTAATCTCTGCGCTCGAAAACTTCTCCAGTAAGTCGCACCAGATCACGCCTGGCATCATTCCTAACAGCACAAAGGCGAGACTGAGGTTGCGGCAATTGGTGATCTGCGAGGCCTGAGCTCAAACGCAGCAGTCATGGTCAAGATGTCTGTGTTCTCGGCGTGGGCGGAGCTCCAGATTGCAAGTACCGAGCAGAAATACCTCGTCGATGTCTTGAGGCCGCATATTGCAAGGCTCACGCCGTTGTGGCTTGCATCGTTGCGGGAGTACGCTCGCCTCAGGTTCGAGCCAGACATCTCGTCCTCAATGGGGTCCGCTTCCCTCTCGGGCAGTCTCGATACCATCTACGCTGCGCTGAATCGCGAGACTTTACTGAAGTTCTATCAAGAGACTTGGCTGAACTTGGTCGATGCCATTGCCAGTTTGATCGACGAAGACAGCGAATTCGTGTTTGATGCTCTGGATGGCAAGACTGAGTTATCAGAACCGCAAACACCGACTAAGGCTGATCACATCAACTATCGGGATGAGCCAGTGGCTTTCTTCTTCGTCCTGTTCGGTCTTGCTTTCGAGGCTCTGGCCGGGCGACCGGGTGATTTGCAAGCTTCCAAGGAGCAGATCTTAGAGATTTTGCAAGCTCTGAAGAAGATCCTCCGGCCTTCCGTCTCTGGGCAGGCCATCTATCAAGAAGTCATCTTCTCCGAGACGATGGACATGCTGGATCGTCTGGTACTCACGGAGGGTCTGACTGTACAAACCGTCATTGTGGAAATTGCCAGAAATCTGTGCCTTGGGCACCCATCCGCACGACGGGATCGAGGAGCACCTGGCGATGACCACCTCTCCGAGGACATTGACCAGCTATTCGAACTTACGAAGATCATGGTACTGGTACTCTCGGGTTTGGTTCCTGGTCTTGAAGACAGCACTTCGAAGGCTCGCCACGAGCTGAACGAAGAGGCTGTGGCGCTGTTAACCACCGCGTTATCCGCGCTTGTCGACGCCGCTCAAGTGTTCCCAGCGATCATTAAAGCTGATCTGCACGCATGCATACTGCACATCTTCGCCACAATCTTCGGTACAGGAGCCTGTCAAGCAACAGTGGTGCCACAGTCACTACCCATCTTCAAGCGTTTCGTAACGAGCTTGACCCGCGATGCCGAAGCCACGAGCGACACCAGCAAGCAATTGCGTGCGACACTGACACGCTTCCTCACCATCATGAGGCACGCACAGCAGCGCGAATTCGACGCCGCACTCGCCTGCGAAAAGAACATCATCTTAGCAACCACCATCCTCGTCAGCTCTGCAGCATCCACCTTCACGCCCGGCGATCCGCTGATCAAGGTCTTTGTCGACACCCTCTTCGACTGCCTCGGGACCGTGACTACCTCCAAGGTCGCAGTCGGATGTTGTCGCTCGCTTCTTCTTCTGCCAAAGAAAACTGCGGTCGAGAATAACATCGCGGCGCTTGTACTGCCGCAAATCCTCTCTTTCCTGGCCAATCCTTCTGATGTCGAGGGTCTTGAGGAGTCGCGCGCGTTGCTCGCTCAGACCCTTGTTACTTTCGTTGCGTCTGGCAAGACTCCGGAGCAGAGACAGCTTGCTGCTAAGATCGTTATTCCCGCGCTGCTGGCTAGGGTGCAGAACGATGGCAGTACGAGCCAAGAGACGGCAGGGAGATTGCTGGAGATTGCGCAGGCAGATCAGGAAGCGTTCAGGGCCGTGGTTGCTGGGCTGGATACGGAAAAGAGAGACTTCTTGCAGGGTGTGCTGAAGAGTGGGCAGGGGCCGAAGAAGGTGGAGAGAAGCGATGATGAGGGCGAGCCGACGATTGCTTTGAAGATGAATTTTGGGTCTTAAGTCGGGAGATGAGATGGGACTGTAACGATGCTAGACATGATCTTTGTAATATACCCTGTTTCACGCGTTTGCTTCACGTATCTCTAACTTGAATATAAAGACTTTCTCAAACGTGCTTTTCCTGCTTCTCTACACGTGTGCTCCTTAAGAGTCTCAAAAGCGATCCGACTTCTGCCTCTGGGCGGCGCCCTCCCAAATTCGAGTACGATGGTGTCGCACGTCTCTTTCTCCGTCCAAAGTCCCACGCGAGCTACAGAATGATATGAAGCTCGGCGCTCTGATACTTTTATGATATCGACTTTATAAAAGGTCTCAAGTAGCAGCCAAATATCTTCATGAACTGGAACAAATGAGGCTAAAGGTACCAAAAGTGATAGCATCCGCCTGCTATGGTCTTCTGGGCTCTTCGCTCATTACAGTCCCGTGCAAACGGACAGAGCATTCAGAGCATATATTGGACTGTCGGCCCTCCCTTATTCTATCCATGCATTCTGCAGCTTCTTGTTCAAAGGGAAACTTCGACAGTTTCATAAGATCTGCCTTCTTTCCTCCAAAAAAGACTTCCTCTTCAAGGCATGCTCTGTACCCTGCTCCAAACTCGAGGATGCAAAGTTCCATGTGCTCGGCTGCTCGGCTCAGGATGTTTTGGACGACAACTACATGGCGAGTGACGGGGTTATGTACCGTCCATTTCGAGTCTTTAGACAGTCTTAAAGAGCAGCTTTAGATTGTCTGTGATCTCCATATCGTTCTTTTGCGCAAGCTCAGAGACTTCAAAAATCTTAGACATGGATTCATTGAGGAGGCTGCCTATCGAGGAACGCAAATTTCAAAGACAGAATGCGCTGAGGCCTCTGTCTCCACTGTCAATTTGCATGCAGGGATAAGTGCGCAGTTGACAGCGACATGAGAATCAGATCTTGCCAAACTGCAGGATCACGATCATATCATTCTGACATTTTCTCTGTCGAAAAGCCCAACTCCAACACATATGTGGCCAGCTGTGCGGAAGCCTAATAATCGAGAGCGTCCCGTGATGTCTGGCTGTCTCTCAGTCATCCTTTTGATGTCCTGCGGTGGAGAGAGAGCTCGGTTGTAATGTCACGTCGATTGAGTGATACCACACTGAATAAAAGGCCTAACCGCCATACACATATCGCCAGGAAATTCGACAGGAATTTACAAGGCGTCACATATCCGCTCTCTCCACTTTCAGTCGTTTCAAGGGGCATAAGCGCTCTGTTCTTTGCTGCAAGTTGCTGTGGCTGCAACCCGCCCCCTCTCCCGAATATACTCAAAATCTGCCTACCCTGCCTTCATGTTTCGTTTTTTTGGACCTCGAAAGGCGACGATGATGATTAATGTCATGACCACAGTGATCATCATTTCTGGATGCTATGGGATATGTCAATGCTTCTTCTCATAGTACAGTTTCTTTCGTGAACCTTCCAAGTATTCAAATCTTCTCGTGGGCCCTGTCATGTCCTGTCTTTGCGGGAACGATGTCCACGACGTGCTGGAGGAAAAGATCAAATGAAGAGCATGATGCTCGAAATGCGCCCAATCTTCGTAGAGGCAACGGCTGCCTCTTGCACGATTTGAAGTATTCACATGGTTTCCACAGATATTACATGAGTAGTAAGTCACACATTCAACTGCTCAGGGGCATGTTCTGTCAGTTCTGCGGGATTTGAAAGTACTGGACATGACCGACACCCGTCATCGCTAGTCGGCTGATGTTAATTATGTTCGATATAAGACTTTAGCACTGGTGAGATAACGAGGAGATGTTCGTTAATCATGATGTATTCTTCAGTCGTCTCAACCCAGTCATTGACCGAGTAACTACTTGCGCCATCTCGCGAATGTTCCCGTATCCTCCCCGCAAAGACCACGTCGCATTCGAACACGAAAGCCGGCGCAAAGGCGAGCCCATGCTCGAGTATGCAAAGCACCTGACTAGGAGGTTGGTGTTGGACCAGATTTTTGCCGCCCAATATTGCAAATGGTGGTTGTGACATTGTAACGATGGCATCAGATGGAGGAGTGGCGGAATCGGGTATAGTGTGGTCGGACAGTAAACGCACAGGTGGTTACGGAGCCTCTACTGGTCGTCCAGATCCTCGGGCTGATCAAAGAGGAAGTTGGCGGCCAGTTCCTCGTTTTTGTCACACGCGAAGTAAGCCTGAATCACGAGGTCACGCTCGAAGCCAAGGCGACACAAGCGCTCGATAGCCTCACGCTCCTCCTCTGTAACGGAAATGGACTGTGCGCCCGGGGGCAACGGCGCATCGTCGTCAGCGTCCTCGGCAAGCAGCTGCAAGAACTGCTCAGGGTTGGAGGCAATCATCTGAGCCAGCTGGGGGTTACCCTGACCAACCTGCTGCAGGATAGGCTCGAGCATCTGGGGCTGTTGTTGTACGACCTGTCGCAGCTGCTGGAACTGTGGGTTGTTGCGCAGAAAGTCAAGGCTATTGGCATTGAGCGCACCAGCACCAGCACCGGCGGCGCCTCCAGAGCGCGCTCCAGTAGCACCTCCGCGACCTTGCCCGGCCTGCGCGGCGGCCTCGAACAAATTTATGGGCTCGTCTCCTCCAGAAGCGGCGGGGGTTGCACCTGTGTTACCGCCGGTAGCTGGTGGTGGCGAGGTCGGTGCGCGAGCTTGTGACTGTGCCTGTGCCTGTTCCTGAAGAGCGCTCTCTGGAATACCCTGGAAGATGGTTAGAGCATGTCAAATGCGGTAAGATTGCCGGTTGTCTCACTGTCAGGAGATACTCGACCGCGCGGTCGGGGTTGAAGAAGGCGGCGCGCATGGCGCGATCAATATCCGCGCGTGCGAAACCCATGCTCTCCATGTTTGCGATGGCTGCCTCGCGCTCTCCACCCATGGTCAGAGCTGAGGGGTCGTTGAAGCGCTCGGACTGTTGCGCGGGCGCGGGCGAAGGTGTAGCGGGTACATTCTGTGTGGAGGATGCTGAGGGCGCGGAAGGAGCCGCAGGTGCAGCGGGTGTCTGGGCTGGAGCAGCTGGCTTCGCAGGTGTGGAGGGAGCAGCTTTGCTAGCAGAGGCGGCTGGGGCCTTGGGCTGCAGTGGTTGTCAGTATCCCATCTCTGCCTCGAGACTCTGGCGTGCCGACCTTGGAGACCATGCACACAATGAAGCCCTTCTCCTCAATGCTGTACGATTCGATTGTATTCGCGTCCTGGAGAATCTTGCCTATTCGAAGTTAACGCCTGTAGCCGAAGTGTCACAGCACGTCTCGCGCAGCAGAGGCAAGCTCACCGGAGTAGATTAGCTTCTGCTGGGCCACTTCCCAGCCCTTGTCGCTCTGGATTTTAGCCTTGAGCTCGCCAATCTGAGACATGAATTAGGAACCTGCGATGCATGGCAAAGGCGTGGCTGCTCTGCGTACCGTTTCCGACGGCTCGGCCTCGATGACGAACTTGTTCTGCTTGAGATCCTGCGCACTGTCAGCTCCGAACCCAATGCGAGCTATACGGCGGCGCATTACCTTGAATGTGATCTTCATGGTGGCGGTGGTGATGTGGATGATGTAGGGTGGTGTAGCGGAAGTGCAGTGACGCGGTAGGCGGGGCTTATAAAGATGGACAGCACTGATCAACTGAGGCTAAGTGAATATCACTCTTTGGGTGTGTGAAAGTGAGAGGACAGGGTCTGTTTGCGGTACCACAATTTACTGTTTGCCTATGGGTACCAAAAGAAGGCAATGGAAGAACTTCAGGCAGTCGCCGTCGAACCGTGGACTGCTGCTTCGCCGCCCGCCTCACAGGGCAATGCGGGACCTCGACTGATGACTAACGCATCCTTTCACGTGACGACATCGCTGCTCGTTTGCGCCTGCCCAAGTTCGCTGCACCTCCGGCAGGCACGGCAGAGGCTTCCCGACGAACATCAACAACTCACCCACACAGCATGACGTCCTGCAGCATCTGCATGCACTTCGCCCACGGCCTCTTCCGGTAGACCCTCTGCCTACTGCGTTTCTCCTTGTTTGTTTCGGAGAGCCACGCATCGTGGCCGCCAACCCAACGTCAAAGGCCGTGCTGTTTCACATTGCCTCAGACATGCTGGCCTCGCAGCACCGTGCAACCACCGCCTGTGGATGACAAGCGCCCGGAGAGGCAAGACGCCATTGCGACCATTTGACGCAGTGGCCGAGATGACAGCATGCGATTATATCGACTCGCCAGCTTCTCCGCTGCCGTCAGCTCGTGATAACGCCGCCCGAGATTGTTTGTTATGCCTGTCCAGGAAGCAAGCTCAAAACAACGCGTCGCAAATGAAGGCCAAACAAGGCGACCGCTCCACACTAGAACCACTGTAGAAAGTTTGACAGGCGACCCCTACCAGCCCCTACACAAACATTACGACGCTGTGGGCACCGGGGCCCAGACCAAACGATCCGCAATTGGTCGCGGCAGCTGCATTTTCGGCTGCTGTCTGTGAATTTTCTTCTCCCTGCTTCAATTCTCGCGCACCGGCAGGCTGTGCTTTCAGCTGGCGGGCCACCCACTGCATCCTGCAGCGCCAATGTTTCCTCAAATCGTGCCTGAGAAGCTCACAGGCCCTGTGCAACGCTGTCAGCGTGCCTCTGAGAGGTCGTGCGAGCATCCGATTCTCGAGATCGCACCCCACAATGCCTGCAACACATCCAGGATGCTAGCTTGGATCCCTAGTCTGTCTCCATGTTGCTCAACGCCGTGACAGGCCCCCGGCTGCCAAACAATGACACAAATCAGCCTTCTGCTTTCTTCTAAATTTATTAACTCTCGTGGGCCCCCACAAGCTCTCCTCTTTATGTGGTGCTGTTCTGTCCTTTGTTCAACACTTCTTTCGCTCCCGTCTCTACCAAACGCTCGCTTGTGTGTTCCGCCAACCAGAGTCCTTATCTCCAGGCCGCTGGTTATTTACAACGACCACCGGACTTGACGCCCGCATCAGCCACACATTCGTCTAACGGTTCGCTTCCTAATTGGGCCTCCGCGTCGCCCTCGACCACGTTCGACTACAGTTAGCTGCGTCTACAGTTATTCGTCATTTCATTTCGCGACTCTCACGCGTCTGGTGTTTGTATCTCAGCCTCGCGTCTTACCACGGCAACACCGACGATCCACTCGATCTCTCCACTCGCATATCCAGTCAGTTCCTGCTCGTTACTTTCTTGAAGACTTCGAATCAACGAGCACTGCATCAGCAATTTGAACCACCCCAGCTGTTCAGATCCACACCAGTTCCTCGGCAGTACGTTTCAGTATCCACAAGTCGGGCTATACCACCGAAGTCGGCAGCATATCACCCCACTGAGCCAGACTGGCCTCCTGTATCCTCTTCAATCGGTTCTCTCTACGATCTCGACACCTATTGGAGCACCTTTCACTTCTCTTCGTTCGGAGGAATTGCTTCGGCGGGCAGCAGCATGGTTGGGTCCCGCAAGTTACACGTCTCGCTTCTTGGAGCTTGGGCGTTCTCAAGCACAGCTGCCGACACAGTCTTGTCCGTCGTTGAGGCGGCAGCTATCTCCACAACACAAGCTTCTCTGCTCCAGATCGCTGCCACAGCAAGTGCGCTAGATGCTGTCTCGCTATGTTGTATTGGTTTCTACATTGTCCAGGATGTACGCCGAAGAGACGGGTTCATGGAGCATTCATCGAAAGCGAGGAGGGCGCTGGTTGGTGTCAGTGTGGTTCTATCGTCTGCTGCATTGATCGTATCGCTGGTCTTGATCATCTCCCTCAAGTCGCAATGGAACCAGCTCGTCAGCAGCTCGTCAGCGGGCCCAATATCGAAATGGGATGGTGTTTTTGCCGGACATGTTGCCGTATGGGTGCTCTCATGCATCGGTCAAATCGCGTTGTACTCCTCTACTTTCTGGAAGCGTCACACTCCCAAGCTCCAGCCGATCACCATCTCTGGCCCCAGAGACTCTGTCATGTCAGAGATGCGGAGCGCCCAGCCAAGTAGGAACTTGTTTGCCATGATGCCTACCCAGCCATCATCTCCGCTCACTGACCTGAACAACCTGGGTGCACTACCTTCGCCAACCTTCTCGACCCGGTCATCGCAGTCCCTTAAGTCATTTCGGGAGTCTATTCGACACGCCGTTCGACCTGTTACCTCTCGTTCCAACCTGATCAGCCGACCTTCGTTTAATCGAGACACTAGGAGCATCTACTCTGCTCATTCAGTCGACAACGTTTCGCACTCAGACGGGTTTGACAGCTGGGACACCAGCAGTGTAAGCAACCAAGCTCGAGATGCGGTTATGCAGGCGCCATCGAAAGGCACACCGCTGGACCCAATTCCGGGCAGTCGATCTGTCACTCCGGCGCGTGCTCTGGATGGCCCTTTCCTGCCTGAGATCGATGAATCAGAGGAGCTTGTCGCGCCACGCATGATCCCAGATGTATCGAGGCCGCCTAGCCCAGCGGTGAGCGAGGCGCATATCCACCCTCTCTTCAGGACCGAGAGCCCTGTCCCACCACCGGAGGCCACACCTGGCACAAGCATTGTCGCCAGCCCACTCGCTGACCAAGTCATTGCCTGCCCAGCACGACCTTACAACCGCATGCGATCCAACAGCAACCTGCGCAACAATGCCACAAGCCCAAGTCCCCTTGCTCCGGCCCAGAGTCTACGCGGTCGCGCCCTCAGCCAGAGCGCAGGAACTCGGACACCTTCACCTCCCAGCCGGGAAATGACGCCTCCCATCCCTGACTACGTCCTCAACTCTTCGCCGCGCAGTAGCTTGAGCGGATCGCGGAAAGTCAGCCTTCGCAACTCACCCGATCGGTGAATGTTGCATACAGGGAGCATATAGATTTCTGTTCGGGCGTCTGTTTCATTTCGGGGCGGCACTTTAGTAATGTTGGATCTAATGTGCTGCACGCTTCACGAGCTTCTCGTTCATACACTGCAGGATCACTTCCCCCATATCTCTTCATTCACGCGCGCGTTGGAATACTGCGTTATACCTTTCTCTTCATTCACTCAGCTCAGCTCTCGCGCTTTTGCGATCGAGCTTTGAGCTTCAAGCGTTCTGGTCAGCGTTTTCGTTCACGATACCACAAGACGTACCGTCTTGAGCAAGCAATATTGCTAACAGTAGTATTGCATTTCGCCATAGCGACCACATATTCATTAATGGCCGGTCCATAAGACTTTACCTAGCAATGGGAGGCACGATGTCCAGCACTCAGCTAAATCAATCAAATCAATCAATCCACAATTACGAACAACTCAGATCATCCCAATACAACGCACTTGACTATATCACGTTCACGACTCGGACCATAGCAATATTGATAGTATCTGGTTCTATGACATCAAGCACAAGTTCTGACTCGCCTGACACCCGCACTCACAAAACGTTCACAACGAACATCGCGATCACACGACTCCGAACCATACTCATTACCTACCGCAATCTCCGTACCCCAGCTTCCGTTCGGCCCTGCTTCCAAGGCCCTTCCGCAATCCCTCGACGATAAGATTCGTCGCGATGAGCGAGAACGCCTGTAAGAGGCCGCGGCCCCGCCACAAACGTGGTTCATGCTTGCAGCCGCAGCGGTTGCTGCGTTGGGATGCTTACCGAGCGAGAGATCACGAGTCGCAAGGCGAGCGCGAGGCGAAGAGGCTTCCGAGGCGAGCGACTCAGGGTTGCGAAACGGTCATCCTGGGTGCTTACTTGCAGCGTTATGCTTGTAGGCCCTGAGATTGTTCATTCGGAAGACGAGCGAGAAAGCCTTGCATCGCTGCAGCAACCTTCACCGCATGTCAGTGGAGCGGGAGACGGTAGGCGGGTATGAGCGGGTGGAAGGACGATGGAAGGTTTCGAAGTTTGATGTAAATTGCACGCCTCTCGTGGCCATGCAGCCTCTCGGGTAGCAGTACATATCAGACATCATAGGATGTAGTCAAGGGGTTTCTGCAAGCCTCTCGCAACATTTCAGTTGCTCTAGTGGCTACAATTACTTTACTGTTGCAGCTATTTTTTCTGCTTCCTGAGAGGCAGCTTCGTGCGCGCCTCTGGCATCCTCAGGAGAACGATATACAACCGCAATGCTTGATCATTGTACCAGCGCTGACGTCAACGGTTCAGCAGCGACCGTCAGCAAACACCAGCGTTCGCACAACGCTGAGTAGCTCTGTTCTTGATAGCTTTTTATCGCAAACGCATTGCAGACGCAATTCCGCTGTCCTCAATCGGCTCAAGGATCTACATGCCAAATAGAATACGCTCTACGGCTCTCATCCAAATGAAGCAGCGAGCATGATGTGTTGTCTGTTTAGATGTCGCCCTCCCTCACGCGCGGTGCGCACTGTCTTATCTCGTTCGCTGCGTGAAGAGGGCGAGGCTGCCCTGCAAGGCCCGTCGCGGACGATCAACCCGTTTAAGCGCAGCGGCTAATGACGTGCGACATGAAACCACGAATGAAGCATGCGAGACAACAGGAAGACTCGGGCAGTGACAGTCCTCGAAGTCCTCTTTCAAGTCGGAATATTCAACATGAAAATGTAATGAGTGTATACGAAGGAGTGAGAAGTCTTCCACGCACGAAATCCTCGCTCTTTCCATGTTTGGTCGGTGGCGTATGCAGGTGTGGCTGGCAGCCAACTGCTCTTGCCCTCTTTCGCCAGTGTGTCTGTGTGTATTTTCAAAGTCGTCTTCGCAAAGTATCGGTCTACCTGGTAAGCCAGCTTACTATCTATTCCGATTCCTATTATCCTGTTGTCGTGCAAAAGTAAACCCGTGGTTGTCGTACTGCCCGGCTTTCATTGGCCAACAGCGCCAAAACTAGGCCAAATTTGGGCGGCAAGGTGGATCCCGTGGAGGATCTCAGCACGAGATTCACCATTTGGAACCATCAACTTCAACCCTCAGCGCCGTCGACAAAGCCCAGGACTCATGCTATGCGATCAGAGTCTATCGCAGTATATCTGAGCGACATTTGACGGCGGCCGTCCGCCCGGCGCATCTTTCCATCTTTGCCCTGCACGGGAGCATTTTCGTCTGCCAGGACGGCTGAAGCACAAGGCTTCGCCTGCCATTGCAGCTTCCACAACGCCTCTCAAGACACTACAATCGTCAGTCGCTGCTACCGCTGATATTCTGAATATTCGGTCTACGACGCGCGCACCGAGTGCATCATCCTTAGCAAGTGTCGTTGCGCGCTTAGCATAGATTACTGTAAGTCATCTTTCACATATATCTCCAACAGCATCCGCAACGAGCTGCTGCTCTTCAGAACTTATTATGTCCATCGATCGCGCGACTCAGTTGCAATCGATACTGCTTGCTTCAGTGTTAGGAGCGTACAGTGGCTGATAGCTCTTGCTTACAAGTCAGGCGGGCAGAGGTAGACACTGACATCCCTCAGAGATCTCACACAAACTCTCAGCCTTCAATTTTACCTAGTAAGTGTTTTGGACGCAAGAGATCCTCTACGTGTTGAGGTCTTCGGGCTCAAGTCACGCGTCCGGGATCTCATCCAAAAGGCCCAGTTCTCTCACGATGCCACCGAAACGGAAGAACAAGCCAATACCGCCAGCAAAGAAGATCAGCCTCCGAGCTTCTGGTACGTTCCCCTCACTTTCCATCATGCTGCTCGTAGTTGCCTCCCATGCGACTTGTTCCTGACTTGGCAACTAGCGCGGACCGGTGCTAGCGCAGTACCCACTAAGCGAAAGCAACAAGGAGAAGACTGGAAGCAGTCCCGGCTGGCACCAGACATCCCATTACATATGACAACACGACGTGCTGCAAAGACGTCGTCTAATCATACCAGCTCGGCTGCGCCATCAAGTGCAGCTTCCGGCAGTCGACGTAGTTCCTTGAACGACGTTGCGCAACAATCAGACTTTGATGATGAACCAGCCAAGCACAGCCGAATGTCGACCGACTCTGGTTCGCCAAATGGTTCATTTGGTAACAACACTCCTTTGAATGGAACCCAAACGCCGGAGCTGGACCAATCTGTCTCCGAAGCAGTCCTGCAGGTGTCAAACGCCGCTGGCAAGAAGAGGCGCGCATCAGAGGACTCGACCCAGTCCAGCAGGACGCGACCAAATGGTGTTCTGACCCGTACTCAAAGCGATGTTTCCGAACAACAACCGCGCCGGAAAAAGCGCAAAACAGCCAGCGCACCTGCCGATTCAGCCGATCAGCCTCCGGACTTGACAGATGCCAGCACTGCGCCGAATAGTCCTGAGCCAGTTCCTGATGTCGCGATCAGTCAGAGTTTGCAGAATGTCTTGCCTGCCAATGGCGATGGACCTGCAAAGATTCCAAAACGCCTCCCTGGTCGCCGACGCCAACCGCATCCGGACATGAACGTCGAAGTGGATCTACGCCGCCAACTCAGCCTCAAAACGAGTTATCGAAGTGTTGCAAAGGTCCTCAAGGGCTATCTGGATGAATTAGCGCAGAGGACAGTCAAGAACCTCGATGACGACTCAGAGTTTCATAAGAATTGTCCGGAGTACAAACTACTTATCGATGGCCTGGATAGGAAACGAGATGCTCAACTTGACTATCTTGCGGCATGGCGGTCGGAGAGGATGAATCAGCTAGAGCGAGTGCAAATAGCTGAGAAGGAGATTCAGGAGCGACAATACATTGTAAGTCAGGTAGAGCACATGAAACGGCAGAATGACACTCACACATCTAAGAATCGCTTCGAAGATCTGCGAGACGACTTTCTGCAACGATGCTATTTCCGCATGAAGCAGATCGAGCGTGAGTGGAAAGCTGCGCAAGACGACGCCACGGATGACGAGGTAATACCATCGAAGCTTTCACATCCGACCCATCTAACGCTGCATAGGACAACGTGTTACCCCCGACTTACACTGAGGATCCAGTTCAAGGTGCTGACAGCAGACTCGGGTCTAAGTTTGCGTCACGTAGCCGAGCATATGTCGAGGCTGATCGGGAGCTTGAGAGCGATGTCAAACGAAAGACGTTCGACCAACTTCGCAAAAGCTTTGTCGACAAGGATGACGATGCAGATGACTCCATCGAAGACCTCACCGGCGGCTTCGCGCAATTTGCTGGACCTGACCGTACAGAAGCAATCGCACACTACAACATCAACAGTCTTGCCGATGCTGCACACGACATCGAGAGGACGCCATCGCCCCCGCCGCCGATTCAACTACCGAAGGCTCAAGTCATCCCCAACGACCAAGCCACCATGCTCATGTTCCTTGCCGATCTTTCAACAGCGCAGACGAACCAAGATCCCCACGCCACTACTCAAATACCGAAGGACCCATACCAGTCTCTGTATGCCGGACCTCCTGT
This sequence comes from Didymella pomorum, assembly GCA_022225945.1. Taxonomy (NCBI): domain Eukaryota; kingdom Fungi; phylum Ascomycota; class Dothideomycetes; order Pleosporales; family Didymellaceae; genus Didymella; species Didymella pomorum. The sequence goes on from JAKJXN010000009.1 coordinate 291,634, forward strand.
TGTTGATCAGCGCCTTGCCAGGCAGTCATCACCGATACCGATGTCAGACTCGTCTGTGGCTCTTCCGTCGCAAATGGAGGTTGAAGTACCAATGGGTACGGCGCATCCAGGTCTCAATGGCATGCCTGTCGCGAAGACGCCCGAGGTGTCTGAAAGATTACCTGAGAAGCCGACTCCTGCACGCACGACTCATCGCATCATGGATATGCTTAATAACGATTCAGATGTACCAGTCGCGAAAGCACGACCTTTTGTGCTCTCTACGCAAGAGTCTCAGACGCCTGCTGGACAGGATGCTGGTATCAAGCACGAGACACCCCGAGGTGACGCCGCGCGCCTTGAGAACATCGTGAACCAACCAGAGCAAAACGAGCAAAAGGAACATCATGTCGACCAGCAGCTGATGGATGCACTTAGCGGGCCTATTCCCCCAGCCACTGAGCCGCCATCGCCAGCGCGACCAGCTCCTATGCCATGGTCACAGCCAAGTGCTCCACCACAGCTGAACGTACCACCACCGAGGAATGCTGACGAGTCTCTGATTCGAAAAGATCCGCGAGAGACGTTGCGCAAGATCAGAGAATTGCTCGACCGAAAGGCGGAAGAGCACGGCATGCACGTCCCCAAGGACAGGTCTCGCTGGTCACCTTACCTCAGGGGCGAGAGCGATAGACTTCAAGCGGCTCCTCCTTATGATCCCCAGCGTCCTTCCGCTGGGCTACAGGGTGCAACTGACGCAAATGCAAACCCTACGTACCGTCGCAGTTCGTATGATCGAGCATCCCACTGGGATCACGATAGGCGTCAGAGTGGCTCGCAGGCCTCTCGTCCCTCCCCATATCAGGGGAGCCCTCCGCAACTCTACCACGGGGAGCCAAGCAGGCATATGCCCGCCCATCAGAGTCCATACGCCTCTTTGCCACCAAAACCGCCTGGTCCACCACCAGCAAATCCTGGTAATTTCCGCTTTGCTCACTACGACCCGGTCCCGCCACCTCCAGCATCCAGAACCCCATATCAGCCACCCCCTTCGGGATACCCACCAGCTTCGCACCCTCCGCACCCACCTCTACCGCCAGGTCCATACGGACACACATACCCTTCGCCGTATCAGCATGCCTATGCCCCTCCACCTGGCCCTTACCAGCCACAGGCACAACCGCCGAATGCTGCATATCCACCGCTGAAGATTCACCAGTACGGTGGCCAGCCGATACTCCCAGCTAGCATGGCGCCCCCTCCATATACAGGTCCGGCTCAGCAAGCTCAACCCCCAGCTGCTAATCCCGCTTTCTCACCGCCGCAAGGCCCAGCTTTATCGTCGGTGCAACCTCCTCTGCAACCGAACCCACACAGTGAACCGGGTGATCACCGGGACAGCAACTTTATGGGTCCGCAGAGTAGACCCCGGCGTGCTTATAGGAGCTATCACGCTCCAGGTACCCAGTTTCGAACGTACAACGGGCCTGGAGGAGGCAGAGGACGGGGAGCAGGCGGTAATTAGGACTGTCGCCCTCATCATCGGCACGCGTAACAGCGAGGACCGTCATTGAATATGCGCATTCCGGCTGTACCGTCCAACAGCCTTGCCATATCTCCGATCACGCCAGCAGAACCAGAACCAGCTGTCCGTCTTCCCGCGATAAAGCAAGAGGCGAGGGACAGCTATTCGCCGTTAGATCAGGAGAATCTCCATCGTTGAGCGAGTCGTTCGAGTATGGAAAGCTGGACGGGTGTCTGCTCACATTATTCTTATCTTTTGCCATGCATCATCAGGGCACGTTATCTGTTTCAGCGTTGGCGTTTTGCATAGCGTGGACGCGCAGTCCCGTATCTGTATCACTCTTGTGTATCTGCTCTCGATACCATGTGCGGCGGCAAAGTCCGCCTGGTCTTCGGACAATGTTAGGTTGCTTAGTTATACGTCTAATTGAATTTATGTCTTGACAACACACCATCCTTGTAGCCATGTTGCTCCCGCTTGCTGTTGGACATGTATACGTTGATGCATGTCTGGATATCACTACACTCGTCGACCTGCTCGAGCACTTCGTACAGGCCACCACAAAACGCCCCGTTTATGGAAACAAGCTCATGCCTTCTTCCGCCCTCGCGACACAGGCGTCCAGTCCTGGCCCTTCTCACCACTCCCGCCGAACCCTCCCCCGCCCGCCCGCGGCGTCTTGCCCATCCTGACAAATAGCCTCTGTGCCGCGGGCGTCAAGTCGCCCTTGCCCTTCCGGCCCGGCGTCTGCGCACCCAGTCTCTGTGCCGGCGTGGGCGCAGACAAGAATCGCGGAGTCTCGCTCGTGAAAATACCAAGGCCTTTGCCCAGTGTTTTTGCACTCGTGCCCGCTCCTCCTGTGCCCCCTGCGGTCGCAGCGCGCTTCGCCCCAATGCTATCCACCATCTTATGGTGCAACTTTTCCCTCTCGCTCGCCTCGGCCATGCTAAACGGCGTAGCCCGACTGCCGCTCACGCCAAACCGCTCCAGCAAGTCCTCGGGCGCGTCGTCAGAAACCGAGTCAGAGTCCTCCTCCGGCGCCACAGCGTCCACAAACGCGTACCCATTCACTCGCGGCGTCTCGCTGCCCGTGTACCCCCCCTCGCTCGCGCCGAGGCGCGGTCGCCCAGATACCGCGTCGCGGATTGCGGAGAGCGTTGGGCTCGCGGGGCGCGGCGGGGCGTCGGGCTCAGGCGGCAGACGGGTGTTGGTGTAGAGTGTCTGCTTCGGGGGCGCGAGGGAGGCGGCTTCACTGCGCGAGAGTTGCGTGGGAGCCCAGGACTCAACAGAGTCGGGGGCGAACATCAGGGTGTTGAAGGCGGTGTGCTTGTGCATTGTTGGGGCGGCAGGGCGGTCGTCGAGGTTCTGGCTCGGTCGGACGGTGAGGGCAGTGCTGTCGGAGGGCGTTGCGGCGAGGAGTTTTTGCTGGGCAAGGCGCTGCTTCGAGGCGTAGCGGTTGCCGTCGTGGAGCCAGGTGTGCTTCTCGAATTTCTTCTGGTTCTGTTTGTCGATGATGGCGCTGAAGGATTCTTGGTCTTCGGATGTGTACTTGGCTTGGAACGCGTTGAGCGACATGTTCAGATCGACTTTGTCCAGCTTTCCCAGCCCGTCGCCTTCCTCGTCTTCGTCCCCAGCCTCAGTTCCAGCAACGGAGACAGGTGTGTCGGCGCCCCAAACACTGGGAGTCTTGTCTGTGGAGCTTGCGCCTGGCCGACTCAACCTCGTCCGGTCCGCCGTGCGCCTCTGACCATATGGCACCGGTGTCATGACCTGGGTGAGCTTATTCCCGGATTCGCGGATCCATGCTTTGTCCTTGCTCTCCAGCGCATTCAGGTATTCGCGCTGCGCGTCCGACTCGGCCAGGCCCGGGAAGAAGTCACGCCGCACGATGTGAGAGATGGCAGAGACATATGTTTCCTCGTCTAGAACGATCGAGGGTCGCTTGATTCGCTTCGGTGCGGGCGGAGGCGGCATGAGTGCACCGGCGGCGCTGCGCTTTGTGAGCGCTTTGGAGTCTGACGAGCTCATGCTGAGCGGTGGATGAGTGGCGCAGGAAGATGTGTGGTGTTGGCGGTTTGGTCGCAAATCAAACGCGCCTGGCTTTCTGTCATGTAAACATGGAGGCGGTCACCATGTTAATGTCTGGTGAGTCTGTTAGGGAAAGGTTGGAGAGAGCAAGTGATGGCGTAGCCTTGCGGCAGAATTCTACCGCCTTTGCATCGCAGCCCGCCATGCAACATTCTCATGTCGTCGCAAAAGCTAGATACAACAACCAGGTTTTGGAAACCAACGGAGGTCTTTGAAGAGCTCTCTTTGGCTGCTCTTGCTGATGAATACATCTTCTTGGAACTACAACTGGCTCTGTGGTTATGTTCGGTTTTTTTTTGGCAACATTATATGCGAAGCGTAAATATGTGTGAACGGAGAAGCGCCAACGAAAGCCAATTTTGATGAGCGCACATTGTTTTGCTTTTCGTCGTGGTATCATTCAGTCACTAAGCTAGAAGAGCATATGGATACTAATGCTGTACCCTTTCCTCGCTCAATTCTCCTTAGACCTTCCAACACAAGTGAACTCGCTCGTCTAGTAGAAAGACTCAACCATAGCGTCCTTGTGCGTGGAGTTGATGTTGCCCGGCATGTTGCCCTCGCCTAAACGGAAGACACTCTCGACAACCGACAGCTCAGTTGCCGTTGTGTCCAGACCGGTGACGGCCATCCAGTCGTTGACAACCATTCCAGCACCAACAACCGCGCTACCTCGGTTCACACTGCCCGCAACGAGCGGGACCTGGAGCAGACTCGACAACTCATCCTGGTCCTGAATCGATGTCTTAGGGTGGACGATACCGCCCTGGTTGCTCAGCGCCATGTACGAGCCTGTGAGTACGTTGTCTGCGATCGTTTGCCTAAAGACCTCCACACCAAGTACATCTGCTATTATCTCTTCCGTCTCTCGCTCGATGTCTGGGTGGACGAGTGCGACGTGATCGTTACAGCAGATGACGTTGCCGAGCGCTGATAACCTCTCCTCTATCCTCTGGATCTTGACGCTATCTGGTATCGAATTTCGCAGGTGCTGGAGCTCCTGGTCGGTTGTGGTGGTGGGGACGAGAAGACCCTTCTTGTTACCGGCAGTCAGACGGCCGACAATGCGGGTACCAGCGATGGTGGCGTGGCAGATAGGAATAACATCCTGGAGTTCGGCTTCGAAGACACTGCGCATTACCTGTTAGCTTACGTGCTGTACTGCCGAAACGAGCTTGCCGTGGGCGCGCATGCGCGGAGCTGCGCGGAGCTGCGCGTACCTGTAGAAGTTCTCAGAAGCGCCTACTGCGACAATCGCGTAGGCATTGGTAAGTGTGGAAAAGACACCAACTCTGCGCCACTTGTCAGTAACTGTTTGAATGCGCATTTGCCCCGCTCTGCACATACTCGTTGGAGTTCTCGAATTGTGCGCGAACAGCCATGATGGATGCTTCTCTGTGATACTACTGTGACTTGGTTGGGCGAGAGAAAAGGATATAAGAGCAAGGGAGGTGAAGTCGCGTGCGGTACAGCTCTTCGGCGTTGTGAAGATTTCAGTAGGCGGTAGATCAATTTGTACCAAGAGCGACATCATGTTCTGCCCCACTCCCGCGCACGGGGCACCTTCGACTCATCTTGACGACCACGGCTCTTCCAGCCTCACCTGCACTTCGCCACATCGTCCTTTCCCAATCCGAAGATGCGCAAACCATGACTGGAAAGAGGAGTCATCGCAGCCCTGGGTACCGCGATTTTCCCTTGGATCATCTCGCCCTCGAAACATGAAACAGCCTGTCACCTGGCAGATCAGGCAGTACCCGAGAGAGCCTCGTGCGCAGCCTGGGATTGCACGTTCATGCTCGGATGCATTGATGGCCAAGCCGTCTCCCTCGAATTACGCATGTCGCTTGTGCTGACATCGGTGTCGCACAAGTAATGCGAGGTTGAGGCTGTGCAAAAGAGAGTAAATGAGTGAGAGTTGCGCGGCCCGAGGAGCGAAGCGCGGGGTTTGAGGTTCACAAGCATCGTCATGTGGAAAGCTTGTGAAGTCATATTGACAATATTGATGGATCGAGTGTTTATCTAAAACTACGATTATCGATGAGCAAGCACCGTGGTGCTGCCTCCGTGGGTGCAAATCTACAATCCCAGCGATCCTATCCGGATCTCAAATCTTGGATATACAAAAAGAGAAGTGGCGCCCAAACTGCGGCGGGAGTATACAACAAATGGGTAGTCAGAAGCAAAGAACGCCCGCTAAGCTATGCAGTATGTGCGCGAGACGCGGCTCGAAAAGGAAAGGGCTTTTGTACAACGGCGCGGCCGAAAGTGGCTCGAATCGAAACTTTGGGAAAGCCCGAGCGAGCATCAGTCGTGGAGCGAGGAAATACATTGACAGGCGTAAAAGGCATAAGCGAGGTCGTAAATCGGTCATTATCGAGAGAGTATGTCGAGATGGTGGATATAGATGATGGGTGCGTTGACCATATTGCAGAAAGATTCGTGGTAGGGATGTTGTGGGTCGGTGATGTAGATCGCAAGTTGGGAAGACTCTCACATCCTGGAAGCCAGGATGCCTAGTACTACTATGACGCCGACTAGAAGCCTGTTGCTGGTCAGTAAGGAGATCAACCAAGCCGAATTGAGGACTGTACGTACGTTCCAACTCCTGACATCACTCTGTTCAGGTTGCGCCACCAATTGGCCTTCTGATATGCCTTGTTGTCTACCGTACCCATCTGCTGGGCATACTGCTGCTCGAAGTCGACTTGACTCTCGTTCGGTGCCGAAGTTGGGTCGAATGGCAGCGGTAGACAGGATGCGATCCACCACGCTGGGAAGAAAATGAAACCCAGTGTGAAAAGGAGGATCTGTCTGTTTTGTCGACTGAAGGGGTACTTGCCAAAGTCCTTATCCATGGACGGCGCCTTCCAGAAACTGTAGCGCGGGTGCGAGCGCCTATCCACGCGGAGATGCGGCGTCGACCAGCCACTGATAGGCTGCATGTAAGCTCCGTTGGCATACCCATTCTCGTCGATCAATTGTTCTGAGGAAAGTGACATGGTGTCGGTGTGTGATCCGCGGTGGTGCGGTCGGTTGCGTGGGCGGTAGATGTGAGCTGGAAAGTTGCTTTCGGAAGGTGTGTGCGTGCGACCGCTGTGCGATGTACCCAGACGTAGGCTGGCTGACGATTCTGATGCAGCTGGGATCATTGAGATGCGCTCTCCGCGCTGGTAGTATGCTCTGTAATGATGTTAAAATATGTCGCGCTGTTGATCTGCTATACAACTCACCTTGCCCATGCTGGAATGATGCTGCGGTTGAACGTGGAAACATCCGATTGAGAGGAACCTGGTCGCGAGGAGTTCCGCGATGAGTTCAACGAAGTCTCGCTATCCTTCCTCCGAAGATATCCAGAGTTCTTCATGCGAATCGTGTTAGAAGGAGGAAGTGGTGACACGGTGTCGAGGACCTCGTCTCCGAAGCTCTTCTCGTTGTACTCGCCAGACGGTTGCAGCTGAGGCGAGAACAATGGCAGGGGGACTACCGACTCTGAAGGCGAAGAGGAGTAGTAGTTGTCCGTCGAGGAAGTGTAGCTGCCGATGGTCTGTCCTCTCTTCCTCGACAGGCTGTTCTGGCGGCTCTTCTCCGCATAGCTGTCTGATGACTGCGATCTGGGGCTGAACGATCGAGATCCACGTGCGAATGATCGAGAGGTGCGTTCAGACGCGGAGGCAATAGTGGACAACTGAGAACTCCAGTTGTGCGCCAGGCCAATATCTTCAATCATTCGGGATGCGATGCTCGGTGTCTCCTGGGTCGTGGCCCGCTGAGTGTTGGTTGTGGGGCCGCGCACGACAGGATAATCGACTTTGACCCCGCTTGCCCAAGTCGCTGTGCTCGCCTCATGAATGGTTGGTGATGGCGAGAATGTAGGCTGCTTTGGTTCGATGCTGGTAGACGAGATGTCAGAGTATGCAAATGACTCTGTGGATGGCTTCAATACAAGTTCTCGATGATCCGAAAAGTCACTAGCGAGAGTCTGCTGCCGCCCGTCTTCAGATTCGGCAAACGGGGAGTACTCTTGTGGTAGCGGTCGACTGACACTTGTCGAGTTTCGGTCGGCATTACTAGGCTCGGTGGGAGAGGGTGCGCGTGCGGTTGAGGCAAGTGATGCAACAGATTCCTGGGGCGATAAGGCGCGGGAACGGCTTTCGACTGATTCACCACCAGATGATGAGGGCGGAACTGCACGTATGGTAGACCTTCGAGCGGGGGGAGTTGTTTCTTCTTCTAGTACGTCCAGCTCTGTTTCAAAGTCCTGTAATTCTCCTAGTCCGGGCGTCGTCGGGGGTGTGCTTCCTTGGGAAAATCCAAGGGAGTATCGCGAATTAGAAGTTCCCACAAGGGTGTCTTCCTCAGACGTGTTAGTTGACGCCGAGTGTCTGAAAGTGTTCTTTCGACTGCGGGAGGGTGGCTGTGATGCAGGGGTGCTGCTGGCGCCAATGGCTTCGAACTTCGCGAGGACATTGGCGACCCGGCTGCCACTTGAAACACGAGATCCTGGGTTCTCGAACGCGTAACCCGGCGCATTGCGAGGTGGCGAGAGAATGTGCGAGGGCTCAGTAGGCACTGGAAATTTGTCGTATATGGTGTTCCCAGGATCATCGACAATGCGAATTGTTGGGCCTGAATGTCGGCTGGATTGATCTGATACCTCGGAGAGCGGCCTATGAAGAGAGGGAGCAGCGCGTGACTGCGAAGGAGGTGAAAATTTAGGAGCTTGCTCGAATGGCGATGTGATGGAGTTTTTTTGCGATGCGCGATGGCGTGGATCGGACATGCTGTGGTGCGATGTTGTGCCAGGTGCCACAAAAAGTGAGGTCTCGGACGCGTGCGGATAGGCTGAACCGTTTCAGACCTCTGGGAACCATTAAGTAAGGTATAAGGGTGACAGTGACGTTTGAAACGTTCGTGGGTTTAAGAATGGAATGGCGAGAAACAAAGATACATGTCAAAAGAGAGACGGGAGGCCCAAGGCCTTGATTAAGAGCGCAACGTCTGGAAAGCGAAAAGAATGGAGGTGAGAAGCGGACGATAGACTCCCAGGAAGAGGTGGCCGGCCACCTCGGCCTAGTTGTTAAGGCTGGCTGCTGCAAGATGCAGGCTGGCGCTGCAAGCTGCAGGGAGCTCAATGCTTAGCCAATTGTCCAGCCGTTCCCTGGTCAGCTCCGAGCACGAGCCCCAAATTGTGAAGATGGGTCTTTTCTTGGAGATTAAAGATTCGCGGTTCGTGATTCGTTCCCACCAGCTGATTTATGAGCCGCTTCGGATCTGATGTGCTCTCCAGGAACCCTCGCTCTCATGCGCCTTGCCCCTGGCAGGTTTGATCGATAAACACTCGACGCGTAGTGGGATGTACGCGAAATGAGATGAGTTTAGGAGGCTCCAACGGGCCAGTGACGTGCTGCCACGGACCGGAAAACGGTCTGCCCCTGATCTTCACTGGATACCGGCTGGCCACTGCGGCTGTCCGCGCTGCACGAAGCAGGGAAGCGCGACAACGGATTGAACGGAAAGAGGGCGCCGGGGTCTGGATCGCACGTGACGTGGGAGGATGTTTGCGGTGTTTGCTCGTTTACGGTATCGATATCGGCGTTTGGTCGAGATGAGGGTTGAAGCAAACACGCGGGGACAATCGATGCATTATTGTATACCATCACCAGATTATCTCTAGGCGCAAACCCTGCTTTCTACACCTGCGACAGCCAACACACGCAGCATGCCACCGCCTGCGACCGGCTGGCGAGAGCGTCTCAGCGACATGTACAATAGCTACAAAGGCGGTAAGTTTGAGGACAATGGTTGGCCTGTGTGCGTCCTTGAAGTCTACACCTTTTTAAAGCCCGCGCGACCCACCCCAGTCCGGATCGACGTCTGCACTTCTGTTTCGCTGCTCAGCGTTCGCTCGAAGGCTACGATGCGTTCTAACATCCTGCCAGTTCCCAAGGCGCCAACTGTTTCTCCCACCGCTGCGGCGCTCCTGTCGGTGCGTTTCACATTGTCCACCCCTCCATCAATCACAATCATCCACAGCCTGTCACCGCCGGCACACCAAGCATTCTTGAAGACAACGCTGACCGGAGGATTTCCAGACTGCGTTCGTGGTTATCTATGTAGCTCCTTTCTATCTATCTTCGGCAACTCGACCTTCTCCAACTCTCACTCGCGATGCCCCCTCGTCTATACGCGCCAGAACACGCGCGGTGACCTTCTCGACGATTACTTGCACAATCATTACTGCACTGTATCTCTACCAGCATGATGTTTCTGCATTTCAGCTGCTGCACTTACTTGGACTGTGGCCAATCTCCATCCTTGACAGCGTGAGGGGCATGCTTCTAGTGTGCATCCTGTTCGCTGGACCTCTATTCGAAAATGGTATCGTCGATGGTGACTGGAAGTATTGGGTAAAGTTCCAGGGAGTTCACGAGGTACTAAGCAGCTGGATTGGATACAGGAATTTTGTGGTGGCAAGTGCATCGCTCACGTCACCATGTACTATGCTGACCATCATCTAGGGCCCTGTCAGCGAAGAGATCGTATGGCGCTCGCTCATGGTCCCACTGCATGTACTCGCACAATTCAGTGAGAAGCAGATCGTCTTCCTCACTCCACTGTACTTCGGCATTGCCCACGTCCACCACCTCTACGAGTTCCACATCACCCACCCCGAGATTCCCATGCTCATGGCTACGCTACGATCGCTGTTCCAGTTCACCTACACCTCGCTCTTCGGTTTCTTCGCTACGTTTCTATACCTGCGCACAGGCAATGTCTATACATGCATTCTCGCGCACACATTCTGTAACTGGATGGGACTTCCGCGCTTCTATGGGCGCGTTGGAGTGGAGGCTGGAGTGCCAATTGGCCCACCAGACGTGGACAAGAAGGATGATGGCGCAAAAAGCGCTTCGCCATACCGAGGGAAGAGTATTGCATGGACTGTAGCATACTACCTCATTCTGGTCGCAGGGTCTGTTGGATTTTACTGCCAATTGTTTCCCCTGACCGAGAGCTCTCATGCTCTCTTGGAACGGCCATCTACTGGGAAGGCACCGTCTGGTTCGATGACACACATCTCGCACCAGTACTGACCGTCCTTATTGAAGACTTCGTAGAACACCAATGCACAATGATAGTATGGAAACTTCGACCGACCGTCACAGAACAGCAAAAGCACAACACACATTTTGTCCAACCGTGCGCCTATCATCAGGACGCGCAACGCTTCATCTGTTCCCAGGCAGATCAAGATCAGTCCGTTGGTATGCAACCCGCCAGCCAAGGGTCGTGATTCACAGACATTGGTAGGCAATGTAGATGAGCAGGCCACGTCTTTGAGAGGCGCACGAGGCTGAGGTTTACTGCAACAGCGAGAGGCGGTCTGAGATCTGACATCAAGCCCGACTGCCACGCTAAAGCCTGAATCTGGGTAGACACCCGCGTCTAGACGTAATCAAGGTCCCAGAAAGAGCCGCTCAAGGTCAGAGGACGAGGTCCAGTTCTGCACCTTCCAGTACGATATGGTAAACCAGATCAAACACCAGAAATACACACAATTGCTCGTCTGAGATGGTGTCTACTGTTGTTATTGCACCGGTATTGTGCTGCAGCAATCTCTCATTCGAAATCTACGCTACGTTGATTCTCATTCCACATCTTCAACAGCGATAGATTTTGTTTGCAAGCATTCATTCACCTCAAACTTGCTATTGCCCACCAATTGTCCTTCTCGTACCCGCTCTCGACTACACTCCCACCAGCTTGCTCTATGTCACCTTCGAGCTCTCCCTTCCTGTACAAATGGTAGTACCTGAGGAACGTCTTGTCGCCCTCCGGCTTTGCTTCTTGTATCTCGGCCTTTCCCTCCTTCTCTTCGGGCTCTCCAACTACTTCGGCAACTGCAGGTGCCGTATCATCACCCTTCCTCCGCGGTTGCTGTTTCTTCTTATTCGGCGCCTTTTCTTTCTTCGCCGTCATGACCCATGGCACCATAACATCTTGCTCGCCGCCTTCATCCCACCCTCTGCGGCTGCTCTTCTGCTCTAGTGCCCAGACATAGATCAGTGCTTTACCTCCGCTGCGACTAATATCTTTCTGAGGCGGTCGCAGGATGTCCAAGATGCATTTGACAGCTTCCACACGTCGTGCTGGCGTGGACAGATGATGGACAACAGCTATCGAGATGGCAAAGTCGAAGCTGTGTGGTGGGTGAGGCAACGAGAGGTTATCAGCCACAACGACATCGTGGGGCTTATGCTGTTTTGCGAACGTGACTAGGTTCGTTGACCTAGATAGTGATCAGTATGTGTGCTCTGAGCATCCTGCGCCTAGCATGCACATATGATATTAACGAGCATACCGGTCAGAGCCCACAATGAACACTTCCTTGTTCACAGCCAAATATTTTCCGTTCCCGCAGCCTATATCAGCGCCGATAGCACCATTTGGCTGCTCTTTCAGAAAGCGCTCCACTATCGGCCATGGCTGAACTGGGTTAGTCAACTCTGAAGCCAGGGAAGGAGGGGTGACGCACACCTTATAGCGTGTCGAGGAGAAGTGCGAGGCGATCTGCTCGTACACTTCGTGCACGTGCTCTTCTTCGTACGTCGTGCCTGCGGCGTCCGATTCGGCCATGTTTGTGGTGGTCGCGACTGGAAAGCGTGATGGTGAAAATGGAAGGTTTGCGCAGCCAATGAGGGGTCACGGCGCTAGCGAGCTGTACTCTCCCTCGACCCTGCTGCTCTCCTATCTTCACATCTCATCCTCTGATTCTTTTGTAGAAAGAGCGGTCTTCTGGATAGCTCAATTTTTTGTCCCACTGACTCTTACGAGCTGCTTTCTACTGTACATACGCTTCTGTCTCGCTCTCTCGATGATATCTCTCGACGTGCAGTCACTTCTATTACGGAATACTCTCCTTCGAACAACACGGCACGACACTAATACAGTACTAGTGTCAGCAATTGGCAAGCAAGGCAAAGAGCTCGACTTACCTGTAATCAACAGACTCCAAACATGCCCAGAGGAAGCGCGTCTGAAACTCACCGGGATCTTGCTGCTGTCCATCGTATCCCGTCTGCGGTGTAAATCGCATCAAAGCCGCGTCAACGCGAACGAGATCGTGAAACTCCCGACTCTGGGAGCTCAAAGACGGAGAGTCACCGTTAGACCTCATATTCTGGTCGCCCCAATAGACTTTGACCAGCCGCTTCATCGCGCACGAAGGACAAGGCCTCAAAGGTGTTGATCCAGGTTTGGGATCGTCCCGCAACAACTTTTCCTGCAGGACTTTCTCCGTCGCAGAAGGGTTCTGGCAACCAAATTGACGCGTGCCATTAGGCAATGCGACATTGTGTGAGAGTATCCGGTTCAAGAATCGCATGCATCAACATCTGCAGTGCACTATTTCGTGCGAGTATGGATAGCAAGTGCGAGGGTAGAAGTGAAGGCAATCTGCCTTGAGCCAAGGCGAGAGTACGAGGTTGTTAGTGAGGAGGACAAAGAGCGGCACATCGGTGTGGTTTCTTTGAGCATTGTGCGATGGCAGAGAAGACATCACCAATTTAGACAATAGTCTCTGTGCAAGACAACAAAAGAAACAGGGATCGAGTAAAAGGAACACGAGTGTCACTGCCATGTATCAATGAGGAGGCTACGTGGATTGACATTTGTGAGTACCTAAATTTATGCCACAGCATCAATATGCGCGTGCGCTATGGTGATTGACGAACAGAGCCAGTTCACTGGAATCTCCACGCTCACTCTCTGCTCTTACTTTCTTCAACTGGCAAGCGAATACAGTTCCGCAAAGCAAGGTCTACAGTGATCACGCCTGCGTTTACCTTACCGCCCACTCCATCGTTTCTAAGGGCGCTATCGGCACGAAAGCCAGCATATTGCTACCCAACTACCTCTTGTCACAGTCACCAGAAGAACTCTATGGCTTCACCTTTGTCGGTTCCTCGTCAGGGAACCTAATTGTCCGTTGCAAAGCCACATCTCCAGAACTGGCGGCCGCGCTCGGCTGCGCGCTTCCCTCTTCTCCCCTCGCCATCGTTGGCGCAGCCGAGAGTGGCATGGGAGTATGCACATTGCTCCTGGACTGGCTCCTCGAGTTCTCGCCAGACCGAATGATCGACCTGCCAATGCGCACGACACGGTTTGGCAGCGAATCACCGCCGGTGCGCGACCAGCCCGGACGGCGTCTCAGGCGCTGCTCGATATCCGTGGTAGCGTCCTCCGCGCCCTCTGGGATATAGAAGGGCTCTGGATCCACGCTCATTGAGGACACGGCGCGCGACAAGGTCCTGGGGATGAAGAAGCCGAGCTTGCCTAGCGGAATGCTGAGCCCGTGCACGATGACAGAGCAGATGATCAGGAACCAGATGACGATGTTCATGACCTCCATGAGGTACGCTGCGTCTTCTCGTACTTCGCCGTCGACTTTGATCTTGTTGAGGAATTCGAGGCTCACGTAGAGATAAAACGCTGCGCTGACGCCGATGGGGCCGAAGAAGCCAACGAAAAGTGCCTGTCGCTTCTCTTCGATTTGGTGGATCTTCTTGTGCATGCCAAATACGATGGGTGGGCGGCGGAGCAGAAGGACCAGGATGCCGAGGATAACAAGCCGCCAGATGGGGATCACGTTGTTGTGGTAGAACTCTGCCCATGGGCAGATGGCTCCAAACCAGATGAAGATGGAGACGTTGAGGAGCATGTCGATCGTCGGTTGAAAGGAATCATCCATGGTTTCGAGGCGGAACCAATCGTCCCAAGTGAATGTGTTGCCGGCAATGAAGCAGGCCAAGACGTCGTCACTGCCAATCATGCCCACAGTCCCGACGATGAACAAGGCGAGAGTGATGGCAAACACGAGAAAGCTTTCGCGATCTACGTACTTCCTCTCTTCAGCCCAGTGCAATAGCTCTTTCGCTAGCCAACCCACAACAGCACCGTAGATCACGCTCAAGATGATCGTGTAGCCCCAAGTTTCGCCGAACCACAGTCCTATTGCGGTGCTGGCTTTTCCGTCCTGGCCCCACCCATCGGTTCCATGGCTCCCAATGTGCTGGATCAGGTAGAGCGGCAGGAACAAGAAGGGGTACCCCAGACCGTCATTCGCTCCAGACTCAGCAACAATGATCTTTTGGAGCTCTTTGGGGATGTTCTTGTCAGCGAACTTGCCCTTGACGATGGAGTTGGACAACACAGGGTCCGTTGGAGTGACACAAGCCCCAACTGCCAAGGCCTGCAGAAAGCTTATATGGGGAACCATCGCGAAGACTAGTAAGCTGGTGACAATCCACATGGCCGTCATGACAGGACCTAGCAGCAAAGCTAAGCTCTTCCATTCGGTCTTCAGGTACTTAGACGGCAGTTGCACGCCGGCAAGGACCAACTGTACTCCAAGCACCACGCGAGTGAAGTACAAGGTGATTGCATCCAAGTTTTCAATAGAATTGAGGGCATATTCGTAAGGCCTAATCCAATTGGTAGCATGAGGTGAGAAGATGAGCCCGGCAATGAGTGAAATGACTGTAGGGGTCAGAATTCATGTGACTATCAGGGCTGCCCAGGCAGGTGGCTTGACTCACGTGCTTCCGAGAGATAGAATTTCTCCTTCATCAGATAGGACACAAGGCCAAATAGCGTAATAAATCCGCCTAGCGAGGCGCATACAATGTTGAAGTTGGTTATCGCGAGCGTCGGCATCGTGACGGTAATATCCAAATGACCAAGATTTCAAGGTGTCGGTAGATGTGGGGTTGAGTAATTGTAGTATCCAGTTAGACACTGGGATTCAGCGAGTGCGCTCACTTGACCGGAGCGAGAACTGTATCGAACGAGAATGATTTCAATGCTATGAAGAGCATTTGCAATGATGTAGCGGTGTAAAATTTGCTTGCTCGCGGACCGAGTGTATTTGTGAAGGCATCGAGGAGGAATGGACCAAGAAGCTAGTCTTTGGCCTGGCTTGGCAATGACGTTTATTCGCGCATTTACCGATTCAAGCATGCCGGAGTGGAGGAACGTGAGGCTTGAAAGATTGTCCAGTCTACGTGCACATTTGGTTCTCGTCATAACATTGGAAATGGTGATTGAACAAGTACGCTGGAATTGTCATACACTCTACACCATGCAACTCGCATGCGGGAACTGATAAAGGAAAATGTGAGCCTATATACAATTCAAAACTCCCCCCGTTTTCAAAACCATGCTTTACATTAGCTTAGATGTTGGCTGCCGACGCGATCTGGGGTGTTCCCTGAGGCCCATAGCCAACCTGAGGATCGGGGTATCCAGGTGCCATGAAGTTGGTCTTGTGGTTCTTCTGCTCCTTCGCCGCTGAGCATCGTGCCATTGTCGGTGAACTGGACGTTGTTAGCATATGACCTCATATCTACTAGCTTTAGATGACTTACTTTCTCGAGATGGCATCTGTGAAGAAGAAGTTCTTAATAGGCTTCTCAATAGACTGGCCTGAGATCGACGAGCCCTTGTTCTGGTCTACCAGCTGAACCTTGCTGAGACTTGGCAGGGAAGTCGACTCAACCAAGTCGTACTTCCGAAGAGCAGGAGAGATCTCCTCCATACGGTCGCGAAGCTGCTCGACATCATCGTAAGGCAGCTCAGCACCGAGGTACTCTGAAGCCGCGCGAATGATCTTCCAGTCTTCTCTCGAGGCACCGGGCAGGCCGACAGCAGCGCGAGACATCTGTACACGGCCTTCAGTGTTGACGTATGTGACAGACTTCTCTGTGTAAGCGGCACCGGGGAGGACAACGTCAGCGAGTTGAGCACCGCGGTCACCGTGGTGTCCCTGGTAGACAATGAAGGCATCCTTGGGCAGCTCAGCCTCGTTGATCTCATCAGCACCAATCAACCAGATGAACTTGGCCTTGGTGTTCGCGACCTCGGGCGAGGGGACAGTGAAACCGACATCGTAAGCACCAGTTCGGGAAGCTGTTCGCTGGAGAACGTTGTAGCCGTTCCACTCGGGTGTGGTGAAGCTGGCCTTGTTCTTCTCGACGTAGGAACCAACCTGCTCGAAGATGGCCTTAGCATCGGGGTGCTCAGCAACAGCGCTGCCGACGATGATCATGGGCTTCTTAGCGCCCTGGAGGACCTTGCCGAACTCGCCAGAGAGAGCGCTCTTCAGGTCGTTGGCGTTGGCTCCAAGGTTTGTGTACTCGAAAGTGCTCTCGAAATCTTCACCAATGAGGCCAACCTGGAGGTCAGACCTCAGCCACTGCTTGCGAATGCGGGCGTTAAGGACAGCGGCCTCGTGGCGGGGGTTGGTGCCGATAAGAAGGATAGCGTCAGCCTCCTCAACTCCGTAGATCTTGGAGTTGAAAGAGTAGTTGGCGCGAGAATCGATGCCGTGAGCGATAGGCTGGCTGCCTCCGGGCTGGTCGAGAGCCAAGTTGTCAGAGCCCAGCTTGTTGGCAAGGTCCTTCGCAGCAACGAGAGTCTCGGCTTCCACGAGGTGACCAGCAACGAACTTGATCTCGTTCTCCTTGGGTGCGATCTTCTTGAAAGCGTTGCCAACCTCAACAAGAGCCTGTTCCCAGGATGCGGGCTGGAACTGGTCGTCGACCCGGATGAGCGGGTTGACCAGGCGCTGTGTGCTGAGAGCGTCGCATGCGAATCGAGTCTTATCGTTAATCCATTCCTCATTGACGTCGTCATTCAGACGGGGCAGGATTCTCATGACCTGGATACCACGGGAGTCAACGCGGATGTTGGAGCCAAGACCGTCAAGGACATCGACAGTCTCGGTCTTGTACAGCTCCCAAGGACGGGCCTTGAATGCATACGGCTTCGAAACCAAGGCACCAACGGGGCAAAGATCGATGACGTTTCCGGACATCTCAGAGTCGAGGGAGGTCTCGAGGTATGTACCGATCTGGAGATCGTTACCACGGCCTGTGGAACCCATCTCGGGGGCACCAGCCACGTCGTTGGAGAAACGGATGCATCGTGTGCAGTGGATACACCTGTTCATGGAAGTCTGACGCATATCAGCAGGGCGCACACCAGTCTCTCGCCAAAGTCCCTACCTTGATCAGAGGGCCAATGTTCTTGTCCTCGACAGCACGCTTGCCACCGATCTCGTGGAATCGACCGCGGTCGGCTCCGTACCTCATCGACTGATCCTGGAGATCGCATTCGCCTCCTTGGTCGCAAATGGGGCAGTCGAGCGGATGGTTGGCGAGCAGGAACTCCATGACGCCCTCGCGCGCCTTGTGGACGAGCGGCGAGTCGGTCTTGACCACCATGCCTGGCTGCACCGGCCACGCGCACGACGCGACTGGCTTGGGAGCCCGCTCCACCTCGACCAGACACATGCGGCAGTTACCAGCAATCATCAGCTTCTCGTGGTAGCAGTATCGCGGGACGGTGCTTCCGGCCTTTTCGCAGGCCTGGATGAGGGCGGATCCAGCTGTTCGGGGGGGCGTCAGGACTGTCTCTGCAGCTGCGAACGGGGTCAGTGAGGCGGCGTACCTTCGATTGAGACCTTCTTTCCATCTGCGGAGGCTGTCAGCGCTCGTCGTCGCGGGCAATGGGGGGTGGCACAAACCGATTGTGAGCTCGACCTCTGCAGGCCGGGGGGCCGAGGCAGTGAACGCCCGGCTGCCATTGAGGGCTGCGCTGCGGGCAGGCTTCCTCAGCGACCGGATCAGTTGTTGCCGCAGCATGTTGGGGGCGTGTGAAGGGGGCGATTGGGCGTGTTGCGGTGTCGTTCAGAGCTACAACTATCAGATCCACAACGTCGATGGCGAGCGCCAAGACCATCATCAAGGTCGCTTTCTGTGTGATTGGTCACACCGTCCGAGCGCCTGCCCGCGAACAAAATTCTTCGGCTGCCCACACCCTCTTCTCTTCTTCACTCATTACGGGCACAATTTATTGTAGGAAGTTCGAGCCATCCACTCGTGAATCCTCTATTACGTGTCCCAGAGCACGACTCACCGTGCGAGGTAGCTGGAGCAGAGGAGGCATCTGATGATATCTTGTTCCTTACCAACGTCGCTACATACTGCTGTGAAGATGGATGATGCTTTGATCTCGGGTCGAATGTGCTGCCTGAGGCTGCAACAGCCTCGTTGGAGCCTTGCGACCGCTGCGCGCTGATTCGACGCTGCGTGTCACGAGCTGTGACATAACGCTTAATCGCTCTCGTCCGGATGCTGCGGGGATGAATGAGATTGAGACCTCGACATGACGCTGTTGCTCAATCACACAAGTGCACTGCACAATTTACTCAGGTTCATAGACATTGCTTTTGAGCTTGTTCATCGTTTCATTATCCTGCCATATCGATCCAAAGCCTCATTCAAACGGCTCAAAGGCCCGGACATCGAGCTCTATCCTCCTCTATGTAACTCTAGAAGATCAACTCCACGCAAAAAGAAGAGATGATCTTAACCCCAAAACGCCTTCAATGGACACAGTATGATCTGCACTAGATCATACGCTCATGACATGACCTACTCCTCCTCCGGGCCAAGCTCCATCTTTGCGCCCTTCCCAGCAGTGGTCTTTGCGACTGGGGCAGAAATCTTAGCAGGTGGGACACCGAGACCGTTGTGGTTGCGGAAGAAGAGGACACCAGCAGCCTCGCCGGTAGCACCTTCGGTGGGCTCGACCCACTGGCACCAGCGGGCACTCTTCCACATAGCCTTGATGAATCCGATGGAACCACCCTCGGTGTCGGAACGGTAGTGCTTGCCCATAACTGGCTTGATAGCCTCGGAAGCCTCATCGGCGTTGTAGAAGGGGATGGTGGAGATGTAGTGGTGGAGAACGTGGGTCTCGATAATGCCGTGGAGCATGAAGCGGCCGATGAAGCCGAACTCGCGGTCAATGGTGGCAGCGGCTCCACGGACGTAGGTCCAGGTCTGAGCATCGTAGTGAGGAAGAGTGGGGTCGGTGTGCTGGAGGAAGGTGATGGCAACGAGCCAGTGGTTGACCCAGAGGTAAGGGATGATGTACCAGACGAGGAGGTTGGCAAAGCCGTAGTTCTTGCCAACCCAGGTGAGGCCAGCAAGAGTGATGGCAATGCCGAGGTCGGAAAGTAGGATGAGCTTCTCGTCCTTCTTCTCGTACAAAGGAGAGGAAGGGTTGAAGTGGTTGACACCACCGAAGAAACCGTTCTTCTTACCGGCACCCTTGCCCTCGGATTGGCGCGAGTGGAAGTTGTGGCCAGTGACGTTGGTAAACAGGTACATGGGCCAGCCACCGAGCTGCTGGGCAACAGAGTGGATGAGAGTAGCGATCGGAGTCTCTTCGGTGAGCTCGTGGAGCTCGTGGACGAACTTGCCGACGCGATTGGCGTAGACCTCGCGAGTCTTGGGGACGAAGACCATATCGCGCTCCATGTGGCCAGTGGCCTTGTGGTGCTTGCCGTGAGAGATCTTCCAGGAGAAGTAGGGAACAAGGAGGGCCGAGTGGCAGATCCAGCCAACGGTGTCGTTCAGGACCTTGGAGGGTGAAAAGGCCTGGTGACCGCACTCATGAGCCATGACCCAGAGTCCGGTTCCAGACAGGCCCTGGATGAAGGTGTAGAGAGTCCACAGGACAGCGCGGACGGGCATCGAGGGGATGGTCTCGGGGGTGACATAATTGTACCAGATGTAGAAGACGGTGCTCAACTGGATCAGGTCGCGAGCAACGTAGCCCAGACTGCGGATGGCGGAGCGCTCGAAGCAGTGCTTGGGGATAGCAGAGCGAAGCTGGCCGATAGTGTAGTCGGGGATCTCGAACTCGTCGCCGTAGGTGTTGAGGAGCTTGCCGGTGGGCTTAGCAGCCTCGGTCTCAGAGCCGAGCGACGAAAGGGAGGTGTTGGAGGCCGATCCAGCTGGGGAGTCGGACGGCGAGTTCGCAATGGTCGAGGGAGCCGAGTCGGCGGTGACATTGCGCTTCAAAGCACCCGCAGGGCGGGCGGTGGTGGTGGCAGCCATCTTGGAAATCGAAGACGAGATGGCGATAATGATGGTGGGATGTCCCTCAGCAGCGAGAGGAGGGGCACTAGTAGGACAAGTTGCAGAGAACTTGTTGGGGATGCAGATCGTTTGTTGAGGTCGAGTGGCCTGCAACGACGACAAAGAACGATGGGCTGAAGACCTTCACGGAATTACAAAGTCCAAGAGGAATTGAAGGCCGGTCGAGAGCGGGCGCGCAGTTTTTAAAGCATTACAGATGCCCCAGGCGGTGTCGCTGGAATTTTAGACGGTAGACCCTGACACGAACGGCTAGGGTCGCGAGCAGAGGTCGAGAAGCAGGGGTACCAATAAGGACAGCTCCAGCTCGACTGCTAATGCGCTCCGATCTCTACCTCTCCACTCGGGAAGATGCCAGACTGCGTCCTATGGAGGCTCTTGCCACCGCAGGGAGCTCTCTGAGCACTGCACCGACTGCGAAACACAGCTTGTGCGGTTCAGTGTCCACAGTGGCGGCAAAGCTCGCGCATTCTCTAGCCTCAACACGCCTCCCTCTGCCTTGTCTGGGGCGCAGGATGTCAACCCGATTCCCTCTGCCCGTCGTCTTGGCGCATGGGCACGGCTTTCAGACCGCCTATTGACCACCCATCACGCGTTCTTTTCCGTGATTTGCTCTCCAGGCTCGCCGACAGGTCGAATACAGCAGGTACCACCGACCCGCTTTGCGGCGCCAATGTCCGAGGCCATGCCGGCCTGCATATGTGGCATTTTGGGTGCTTAGGCCTTCAGACAGTCATCACAAGCTCGTGGAGATGCCGATGATGCCGATTGAACTCGACAGCAGTTGCATTGGCATTTTGCTGATGGTGGATCTTGTGCGAAAAACAGCCGGGATAAAGATCGTTGCAAAGATCTCCCATCCAGACGCAGGGACCGCTAGTGGCGTGCGTCGATTGGATGATTCGTCACACCACTACGCTTCAGTCCTGCGTTCCTGAGTGGCGAGTTGCGGCGGTCATACACTGACCGAGTTTTCGAATACCACTGTTATGCTGACCATAACACTTACACTATATGAGCAGCTGTAATAATGACCGTCAGCTCGGTGGAACACACCACGGTCTCAACGAAACCATCTCGTTGGAGCCATCCACACAATCTGCAGGAGCACGTCAATCGCTATCGGCTGTTATCAGATGCAAGCTGCAAGAACCTCGATAATTCATGTGAAAGAGGGGCATTGATATTGATGCAATTATGAGCCGCTGATGAGGAGCACAGCTGTTTGCAGAGCTTGTTCGCACATGATGGCGAATAACAGCCATTCGCAAGCACATGTTGCAGGCAAGGACACCGATTGCACGATTGCAGCCGTCACGTTCTCAGCTGCAGCAACCACGTTTTCACGACCAGCGCTGCGGATCGACCTCAGCCAGTGCAAGTCATTCGAAGCCTCGAGAGTCTGCGGTGTTCTAAGATGACTACCTTTAAGCCAAGGCCACCGTGATCCTGTGGAGGAACCAGTGAAGCCAAATCGCTTTGAACAATCGGGCAAGTATACACAGTCAGCGTTGCACTCATCAACCAGCTGTTCTTCAAAATGACTGTCAGGCTACTTGTTCCAAAGCCGCCGCCACCAGACGTCGTCTGAAAGTGGGTCTTTCTCCAGACTTTCACATGCCAAAAGACACACAGATTACGAGCGCACGATCGCCCGCCCTTCCCTTGTCTGAGATCGAACCTAGCGTCGAAGGACGCTTCCCAGCGCCATCTCAACGTGGAGATGCAGTGGAGTCAGCGAACCTGAAGCTTGGCAGTAGGTGAACGATCTTGCGCAGACCGCCAACAATAACAGAACAGCGATATGAAGCTGGAAAAATCACGAGGGCCTGAGACGTGTATGGAGCTGAGGCAGTACTAATTGTGGCAACGAGGGCTGGTAGATGTTACACTACCAGCTTGGCCAGCCTCTGCCATTCAATCTTCTTCCAGGCTACGAAAGCAAGAAGCGTAACAACGCCTATTCTCCCTGCAAGCGCAGTGGCCACAGCTTTCCTCACGATGGGATAATACCCTTCGAGCATGGAATTTACAGCGGCACCCCTTGCTACCATCTTCGCCCGCCCAGTCTGTCCCCATCCTCTCCCCACACCCAGGCCCGCTATGCCTACCTCACCAGGCTTGCTCCCTTCTTCTGCCTCACTAAAAATCGGGCCGACAGCCTCGCTCCCGAAGCCCGGCAGATCCTGCTGGCCAGCAGTCGTCGACGAATGCGAAGACACGCTGGACATCTCGGTCGCCTTCTGCCGGCGGAACCGATATGACATAGCCCACATAACAAACCTGACATCCCAGCTCGTGAACGTGGGATACGTCCACAGCTCCAGCGCGTTGTGCGGCGGAATATGTTCCAGGAAATCGCTTACGACGCCGAGCGTCAGGCCCCAGAGCAGCAGCGGCGGTTTCCCGTCGCCCCGCTCCTCGCCGAAGACGAGCTCTGCTGCTTTCCGGGCGGCTGTCTTGGGCGGCGCGCTGAATGCTGGCACGAAGTCGGGGATTGTTGCGCAGTGCGTTGAGTGAGAGGGTACGAGGCGGATGGCTGCGAACATCATCTTGGAGAGCATGGCTTGCAGGAACCAGCGCTTTATGCCGAGTTCGGATTTCGCGAGGCGCGCGGAAACGTCGGCGTATTCGTGGGTGCGGAGGACGGGGGAGAGGAGCGCGCGAATAGGGACCCAGTGCGAGGAGGCCACCTCTGTGGGCTGGAGACGCTGGGTCGGGTAGTTGGGCGAGGTAAGGAGGTAGATGTATGGGCAGAGTACCATGAGTCTGTCCGTGTCAGCACATGCGACTGGGGGTGTGGAGAGATACATACGGCACCTTGCCCCAGCTGGTGGTGACTATCCGCTGAGGCAAGTTTCCTACTGCGATTGCGTTGTGATACCCAAGATCGATGCCGACTTCCTCCAGTGCTTCTCTCATGGCTGTGACAGCATCATCGTCGTCCTCCGGATCTCTCTTTCCTCCCGGCAACGCGACATGGCCGTTCCACTTGTCTCCTATCCTCGTCGCTCGTTTGATGAACAGTATCTCGGGGTCGCCATGCTTCACCCAGTCCTGCTCGAAGAAGGCATGCAGAATATCCTCAAAACTAAGCTTCTGTCCAGACCCCGAAGCTGCCGAAGATCGTCGACGGGGTTTCGGTGGCTGCTGCGACGCGGAATGCAGAGGCTTGTCGGCGTACGCTGGCCAGTGGCTGTAATTTGGCTGTACGCGCAGGATCAGGGCTACGCTTGCTCTCTTCGGCACTTTCGGAGGGCACACGACCTCGGGGTAAGGGTGTGCGTTGAGCTCGAGCAGAACAGACTTCAGATGGTCGATCAGGCCTTGGGTGTCTGTTTGGCCTGCCATGATGGCGCGCGCGATGTGCTACTCGGGACGTGACTGTCAGTTTGCTACCATAGTACGACTGATACGTAGGATGAGGGACAGTATGGCGCGCTATGGATATCAATGTATTGAGCTAGAGACAAGCTTTTGAACGTTGAGACACGCGACACAGCGTTGTCTTTTGTATGTTGAGATTGAAGAAGCAAATAAGCTCCCAGAACGACAGCAGCGCATGGAGAGCCGAGGCTAGCATTAGTCATGTAAGCTGGGGTCCTGCGACGAACTCCCAGGAAGTCATGGTCAACAACGATTGCGTGCGCTGGCTACGGTGGAACAACGCAGACGTGCGGGTGATGTCTACAGAGGGGAGATCGAAGAGATGTTAGTCGCGCTGCCAGCGGAGGAAGTTGTAGCGAATGAGAGCTGCCCGAGATCGGAACAGGAGGGGAAATCGTCACTGGCGGGGCAGAAAAATACAATTGTATCGCGACTCCACACGCTGGGCGCCAGTGCTTTACACATACCCCAGATACCCTCTGTTCTGCCTTTCTTTTGCACTTCAACTGATTTTCCATAGTCATTGAAGCATTCAGTCAAAATGGGTGGCCAAAAGACTGGTGAGTATGAGTGCAGGTTTCCTACTTGCTGCCAAACTAACATGGCGAAGCTATCATTTCCGTCTATGACAAGACAGGCCTCCTTGACCTGGCCAAGGGCCTCAAGGAAGCCAATGTCAGGCTGCTTGCCTCTGGCGGCACAGCCAAGATGATCCGCCAGGCCGGCTTCGAGGTCGAGGACGTCTCTGCCATCACCAAGGCACCCGAGATGCTCGGCGGGCGCGTCAAGACGCTGCACCCTGCTGTTCACGGCGGCATTCTGGCGCGCGACCTCGACTCGGACGACTCTGACCTCTCGGCCAACAGCATCGACAAGATCGACTTCGTTGTCTGCAACCTCTACCCCTTCTCCGAGACCGTAGCGCGTATCAACGTCACCATCCCCGAGGCTGTCGAGGAGATTGACATTGGCGGTGTCACACTTCTGCGGGCCGCAGCGAAGAACCACGCTCGCGTTACCATCGTCAGCGACCCCAATGACTACCACGACCTCCTCACCGAGCTCAAGAGCAACAACGGCGAGGTCTCGGAGAAGAGCAGGCAGCGCTATGCGCTCAAGGCGTTCGAGCAGACATCCACATACGACAGCGCTATCTCCGAGTTCTTCAGGAAGAAGTACGCCGGTGATGGCGAGCAGTTCCTCCCTCTGCGCTACGGCGCCAACCCTCACCAGAAGCCTGCGACCGTCTCCATGCCCGACAAGCCGCTGCCCTTCAAGGTCCTCGGTGGATCGCCCGGATACATCAACCTGTTGGACGCTCTGAACGCATGGCCTCTGGTCCAGGAGCTGAGCAAGGCGCTCAACTACCCGGCCGCCGCCAGCTTCAAGCACGTCTCGCCTGCGGGTGCTGCCATTGGCGTTCCCCTCAGCGCCGAGGAGAGGCAGGTTTACATGGTTGACGACATTGAAGGCATTGAGAACTCGGGTCTTGCACAGGCTTACGCCAGGGCCCGTGGTGCTGACCGCATGTCCAGTTTCGGTGACATGATCGCTCTGTCGCACGAGGTCGATCTCCCCACCGCTAAGATCATCAGCCGTGAAGTCTCCGATGGTGTCATTGCTCCGGGTTACACCGCTGAGGCTCTTGACATCCTTAAGAAAAAGAAGGGTGGCAAGTACCTTGTGCTCCAGATGGACAACGACTACATTCCCTCGACTGAGGAGACAAGGACTGTCTACGGTATCACCCTCAAGCAGCACCGCAACGATGCGAAGATCGTTCCTTCTGATACCTTCAACTCTGTCATTGTTCCCAAGGGCACTGGTCCCCTGCCTGAGTCGGCTCAGCGTGATCTGACCGTGGCCACCATTGCGCTTAAGTACACTCAGTCCAACAGTGTCTGCTACGCACTGAACGGCCAGGTCATTGGCCTTGGTGCTGGCCAGCAATGTGAGTCGCTTCCAATCAGGACATTTTATCTTTACTGACTGCATGCAGCTCGTATTCACTGCACACGCCTTGCCGGTGACAAGGCTGACAATTGGTGGATGCGCTTCCACGAGCGTACGCTTAACCTCAAGTTCAAGAAGGGTACCAAGCGTCCTTCCAAGTCTAACGCCATCGACCTCCTCTGCTCAGGTCTCATTCCTGACGGCGGCATCGAGTACGACGACTTCGCGGCCAACTTCGAGGAAGGTCAGGTTCCCAAGAACTTCACCCCAGAGGAGCGTAAGGAGTGGCTGTCAAAGCTCCAGGGTGTCGCTCTGTCTTCGGATGCCTTCTTCCCCTTCATCGACAACGTCTTCCGGGCCCACAGGAGCGGTGCTAAGTACATCGCTGCGCCCACAGGTAGCCAGAACGACGGCGCAGTTTTCGATACAGCTGAGAAGCTCGGTATTACGTTCGTTGAGCAGCACATCAGGCTGTTCCACCACTGAGAAGTGGAGTTGTGTGTTTTCAACAGGCGCATGGGATTTACGACGTTCACGTAAGATGATATGATTGGGTCTAGATTCCCCAAAATGTGGATATCAAAATGGTTACGAGGTTGTAGGACGAACAACTACACATTCAACATGACTTTCTACATTCAATTTTGTTTCGACATAGATCGGAACTTCGAACCCCGGACTAGATGAGCGCAGAGAGTCACGCGAGAGTCTAGTGACTACTCACAAAGATCGTGTGCCCAGAATCAGTCTTCAACACCTCGGAAGTCGGTTCGATGCGCCTCCGGGTACCTTCGGCCGTCAATCCACATCGTGCATGTCGAACGAAATCATGCCATGCCCGCCATGATGGACATATCACGTTCAACTTCAAATTCATCCTGACGCTTCCTACTAGACTTTATGTGTTGCTATCACAAAACACTATGATGGACCCTTAATGGCTGAATACATGAGTCAAGATCCACTCACCGCATGGCGCTACCGGACTTAGAAATTCGCAAATGCGCTAGCGCCCCGGTCTTCTGCAGGGCGTGGACCCCACCTGTGATAAATAAGTATGGCTTGGTAAGAAAAAGTGCTACATGTCGTGATTCCTAATCTCTTCGTCTCTCACTTTTCTGCGTAGCAAGTGTATTCTAGCAAGAGCTTGGGACTAGATGGCCACAGTAGAGGAGCAGCAGCCGCTGCTCAGACCAGTTGTTGAAGATGCTGAGGCGGACATAAAGCATGACGAGGTGATCTTGGACTTCGAGAAAGGCGACCCAGAAAACCCCAGAGAATGGAGCCCGAAGTTCAAGTGGTTTATTGTTTTCCTCCTTGCATTCATGGCGTTTACTGTGTAGGTTTTCCCTCTTATCTCCGTTGTCCCTTCAGGCCCTCTACAACACTTCCCGTCTTGCAAGATAAGCTGCTAACTAGAGTCAGAACATTCACATGCATCGGCGTCGTCCCAATTGCAGCAGGCATCGTCGATGAACTTGACGGCAAACATGGCGGCGCATCAACCACTGCTCTGCTGGTCACCATCTGGGAGCTAGGCGAAGCGGCAGGTCCTCTGCTCATTGCACCGCTCTCGGAAGTTTTTGGTCGTTACCCCGTAATGAACGGATGCAACATCATCTTCATCATCGCAACCTTACTCGCCGCTGGCAGCAAGAGCACCCATCTTCTGATCGCTGCCCGCTGGCTCACCGGGTTCGCCGTCGCCTCCAATGTCCTCAACCCCAGCATCATCGGCGACATCTTCGACTCTGACCAGCGCGGCTCCGCCATGAGTCTGATCTCGCTCGCCCCCTTGATCGGCGGCGCAATCGGTCCCGCAATCGCAGGCGCCATCGCGCAGACCCTCGGCTGGCGACAAGTGCTCCTGATGGCCGCGGGCCTGGCCGTCATCGCCGAAATCCTGTTCTTGACTTGCTTCCGCGAGACGTACAAAATGGCCATCCTACACGCGCGCATCGCGCGCCTCAAGCGCGAGAGCGGCGAATTTAAACAAGCCCCCGCGCCAAAGAACAAACATGAAGACCTCCGCAAGATCTGGGCAGCCCTCACGCGGCCCTTTGCCGTGTTGTTTGGGAGCAGCGTGCTGATGGCGCTCTCGCTGCAGGCCTCAGTCTCCTTCTCCTTCTTCTACGTAATGAGCATCAGTCTCCCGTCCATCCTGCAAGAGACCTACTCTTTCAACCCGGCCGAAACAGGCGCTGCATTCGTCATCTTCAGCATCGGCTCTTTGCTCTCGGTGCTCCTGTGTAATTCGTTCCTTGACCGGATATACATATTCCTGCGCAACCGGTCTTCCGCCCCAGACACAGGGAAACCGGAGTACAGACTCCCGCTTGCAGTCCTCGGCGCGGTGCTGCTACCCTTTAGCGTCACGGCGTACGGCTGGATTGCGCATCTGGCTTTACCCGTTCCACTACTGCTGGCTTCCGTGGCGTTGCTGGATTTCACACTACTTACGAATATCATCCCACTGCAGGCGTACGTCGTGGATGCGTGTGGCCTGTACTCTGCAAGCGCGATGACGGGCGTGATTGTCACGAGGTGTCTGATGGGTACGTTCTTGCCCCTGGCGACGGAGCCGCTGCATCAGGTCTTGGGATACGGGTGGGGGTTTACTGTGCTGGGGGGTGTTGCGGCGGCGGTTGCGATCGTTCCGATTGCGGTGTTGAGATTTGGGAGCGAGTGGAGGCAGAGGAGTGAGTATACGAGGGACGTGTAGAGTGTGGCGTGGAGCCTGGCTTGAGGGTAATGTGAATAGATTTGTGAGCGACTTGTGCATCTCTATGGCGTTGTGGGAAAATATAGATTCACGAGGAAAACAAATGATACGCATCATGCAAGCAGGAAAGGTGACGGGTTCAAAGGCATGGATTCTAGAAGGTTGAGCATCTCTCTTGATTGCCTATATCAGTCCCAGTGACGACTATCATTGTATAGGTATCACGCGAGGACGATCGCAGTGGTGTGCGGGATGATGAACGCACCGCGATTCAAGACAGCATGTGACATTCAAAGTGCCGGATTGATGGTTTCGATGTATCTGGGTATCTCATGTCTCTCACATCGATTGAGTCGAATCGCATCGACACGACAATGGCCGTGTACCGCGAGCAAGCGAAGCTGCTAAAAGCTGTCCTCGCAGGTCTGCAGCAACAGTAGCGCTAGCAGGCTCACCATAGCTTCACACCACCATCGCTTCTTTCGGCCTCAGCTTCCTCCTCGCTCGCGCTCTCCTCAGGTTCTGAACCTGGCTCGGCACCAGTCGCCCCTGTCTGAGCCGCCTTTGCCGCTGCCTCACGCTTCTTGGCCTTCTTATTAATCTTCTTGGCCTTCTTCTTTGACGGACTCTGTATTGAGGCCTTGGCATCCAGCAAGCCGCCTTGGTAGGCGGTGCCTTGCGTGAAAGCATCCTTTTCAGGCCACTCATATGTCCACTTGCCACTGCTGAGCGCAAAGGGCTCTTTCCTCATGAATTTAGACACATCTCGCTGTGTACGCAAGACCTCGAGGTAGCCCGCAACCTCGCGAAGCTTGTCCTCTCGCATCTGTTCCGGTGTAGCACTGAACTCGCTACACAGGAGTAGATTATGTGGCTGAGCAGCTGCCTTGAGTGTGGTGTCGTCGATCAGGACGGTGTTGTGCTGCCCGAAGCGACCCCCGCTCTCGTAGTCGGGGTGTTGCTTCTGGATCTCCTCCTTGCTCCAGACCAAGTCGAGGTTTTTGTAGACTTGCACATTTGCGCTATAGTGCTCGGGCTTGAGATTGAATGCATCGCGGCCCCACTGAGCTACCAAGGTCTTTCGAAGGTCCTCCTCCAACGACTGTTCCACCAATGAAGCAACATTCTCGGGCCTGGCGCTTGACCATACCATGACCGCGAAGTTCGAGAAAAGGTAGCGGAGGAAAGGGATGAGGAACGGCCGGGCAATCATTGTCCTCTTGTTTCTGTTCGGGCGGTAAAGCAGCGTGCCGTTGAGATCGAGAATGACAAGGGTGCGACCAGACATTTCGACTGTGGTGGGTTCCTGAGCTGCTTGCGCCATATACTCCGACTTAGGCGCAGGGGCCGGCAACATGATTTTTGGATCCTTGCTTCTCCCTTTGGGCTTAGTAGTGGGGTAGACCGACTGCTCTCTGTAGAACTTGTTAATACGAGAATTGGGGCCAACTCGGTGCAGGGAGTCGTACTCTTTGGCCTTGGCTGGGCCATCTTCAACGACCTGGATACGCTCATCGTCAGAGAGTGGAGTTGACGCCCTACGAGTGAAGTTAGACCTGTGGTTCCGTACTCTGCCCTTGTAGAGCTTGTCAAAAGCATACTGGAGATCCTCGTTGGAGACGCCCTGTAGGCCTGGCCGCGTCTGCATGGCCGCGAAAGACGGCGCAAAGAAGGGGTAGTTGCGCTGAGGCGTCTGACCGAAGGCCTGCTGCGGAGCGTTTATGGGCGTGAAGCCTTGGTTGTAGCCATAGTACTGCGCCCACTGGTAGTAGTACGCCTGTGCCTGCGCCTGTTGCTGTGTGACAGCGCTGTGGAATGGCTGGGCATGCGGATAGCACTGCTGCGGCTGCTGCGGCTGCGTTTGCCCATAGTTCGCGTTCCATGGTGCTGCGGGCGCGGGCTGCGCATAGCCTTGTTGGGGCGTCTGCCACTGGCTGGGATTGCGGTTCTGGTCGTACGGTTGGTCTTGATAGCCATGGTTCGGCGTGAAGGGCTGCGCCCAGGGGTTGTAGTTGTTGTTCATGGCGGCGACAGGCGGCTGGCTGCTGGTGTGTAGTGGAGATGCGCTGTCGTGACGACCGGCAGCGGCCTTGAGTGGGTTAGTGTTGGGTTCTGCGACTGCAGTGTCGTGGGGAATATACCGTTCGATTTCGACAGACATGACGAACAACAAACGGAGCTCGCTTGATAGCGTGGGGGAGTTTCAGTATGGTGGGTGGGAAAAGTGAAAGTGAAAGAGAAGCTCGCTGCATGTAGTTTGAAGACAAAGTCTTTCTAGCATGCACGTGAAGGTTCGTTGTTGCCTCCCAGCCTTTGGGTTTGCGCCGGCTAAACCGTGGTTGAATAGTGGGGCTGACCGTAACTTTTTGGACGCAAGTATCACTGTGCTCACTTTCAATTGAAGCAATACGAATACAAAATGCCACCACTTTCGAGCAAGCTTGACCGCAAGCTTCGCGCTGCCGAAGAAAGCTCAGACGACAGCGAAAATTACGAAGTCACCGACCGTTCGTCCTCAGAATCTGTACTAGAGTTCGACGGCGGCGATGTCGTGGACACGGAGAGTGACGGTGACGCCGCAGAGGGCTCTGAACACGAAGAAATGGTCTGCGATATTACTGAAGCTATACAGTGAATCGTACTGACATTGCGCAGTCAGAAGCCTCGGACGACGATCAAGTACAAGCACAAATGAGCAAGGTCTCTTTTGGAGCCCTAGCGAAGGCACAGGACGAACTCTCGAAATCGAGCGACCGAAAGCGCAAACGAGGCGAAGACACTCCAAAGTCACAGGATGATAAGCTCGAGGCTTTGAGGGAGAGATTACGGCAGATAAAGGCAGAGAAGCTCGCAAATGGGGAAGCAAAGCCTAGCAAGAAGCCCAAGACTGTTGAGAAGAGCAAGTCAAAGCGTCAGGAGCGCGAGGAGGTTGAGGGCAAAGACGACGGTTCAGACTCCGACGCTGCGCCGCACGCACGATCTAGCAAACATGCACCCGCTGTGCAGTCGAGCAAACGTATGGTCTCGCGAAAGCGACAAGTCGTTGACGTTAAGAAGCCTGTCTTCCGCGACCCAAGATTCGAGAACATCGGAGGGCCAAAGCCGGATGAGAATACTCTCAGCAAGAGATACTCGTTCTTGAACGACTACAAGGCGTCAGAGATTGCAGAGCTCAAGAAGGCGATAAAGAAATCAAGAAATGGCGACGAAAAGGAGCAGATGAGGAAGCAATTGGAATCTATGGAGTCGCAGATGAAGACACAGCAACGAAAGGACGAACAGCAGGCTGTTGTGCGAGAACACAAGAAGAAGGAGAAGGAACTGATCAAGGATGGCAAGACGCCGTTCTACCTGAAGAAGTGTATGTTGCTGACGATTTTCAAACTGCTACGAACAGCCACTGACATTCCGTGCAGCCGAACAAAAGAAGCTTGCCCTGATCGACCGCTTCCAGAACATGAAAGCCAAGCAACGCGACAGGACCATCGAGCGCCGTCGCAAGAAGGTCGCCCACAAGGAGCGGAAAAACATGCCCGCGGAGCGACGAACTGCATGAGCTCACAGGTACCCGCCCATGCAGCGGGATCTGGACGGGACGAGCAGGGTTGTCGACGAGTTTCAACGTTACCGTATCACACATATACCCGGGTCAGCAGAATGCTGCTGGTGAATTCAGAAGCTACTTGCACTGTGCGTGGTGGCTCAACATTCTGCGCGTGTCACAACCCAAGAACCTACTGTGCGACTCCAAATGTGGACCGCTTCACCCAGCCCCCACAGGTTTTGGGGCGTTTTCACGAGCTCACACCACCGAATGTGTCAAGAGACGGGCTGCTGAATTCCAGAACAGCGCCAAAATGAGATGGCGTTCGCGAAATTCGATGCGCATTGGGTGAACTGATCGACAAGATCCCTGGCACGACGCTCATTCTGACAGGGATCTCGACAAGAAACGTGCCGCTCCACACCACGGCGCGTCAACGTCGACGTCATAGCGATGCATGTCTGCTCCCAGCCTCCTTGCCTGCTTATAGGGTCGGCACGGCCACATCTCATCTTGCCCATTTTGTATTCTCGTGTTTTTGATACCTTTTCGACCTTCTGTCTTATACCCCACGAGTTGGCCGTTGAGATCTCAACGTTCACGCGTCGCCACCTAGTGCCATTCTAATTTAGTCGCAACGGTCGAACATCACTATACTCATCATGTCTCACGAGAAGCCACTCAATGAGTAAGTAGATCCCATCAATTGCGATGGCTGGAAATGCTCGGGTTCGGGTCGCATCAGATTGATCGTAGCTAATCGAATGTCATCAGGCTCCTCTCTCGCTCGATGGTCGACATCTACGTCGGCGAAGAGAACACACACTGGATCCTCCACGAGAAGCTCCTGTGCCATCACTCGCCCTTCTTCCGCAAGATCTTCTATGCCAAGGGCAGCAACACACAATCCTACGGGCTCCCCGAAGATGATGACAGCGCATTCAAGACCTTGGTCGGCTGGCTCTACTCCAGCTCGCTCCCCGTTCCTCGCGAGGAATCCGACCTTGGCGTGCTCTTCGATTTGTACCTGATGGCAGAGAAATTCCAGATCCCCAACCTGATCGCCGACGTGCTCCAAGTTGTGCGCGAATGGTACAAGTTCAGCGACTCGTACCCCGGCCTGCGCCGCGTGCAGTACGTCTACGCCAATACGGAGAACGGCAGCCCCATGCGCCACATGCTCGTGCACGCGATTGCTCGCATGATGGTCCTCGAGAAGGGTCTGCCTGGGCACTGGGACAAGGCGCTGCGCAAGAACGGCCAGCTCGCCGTCGACGTCATCTGCGCGATCCAGGACTGGCGGCTCGACGAGGAGATCGTCCCCGACGCGCGCGACGACCCGGCAGAGGGCGAGGACCTCATCGATGTGGAGGAGGAGATCAAGCAGAACGATGCCGAGCTCGAGCAGAACGCCGACATCGAGG
The DNA here is from genome assembly GCA_022225945.1 of Didymella pomorum. NCBI lineage: Eukaryota > Fungi > Ascomycota > Dothideomycetes > Pleosporales > Didymellaceae > Didymella > Didymella pomorum. Next base: position 325,265 of record JAKJXN010000009.1, read on the forward strand.
ACAACGCTTCCGAGTCTGTTGATGGCCCTGAGGGCGAGGAGCAAGAGGTCGATGAGCAGGAGGCTGAGGGTGAGGAGAAGGCGGAGCAGAAGGCAGACAACGACGACGCCGATGAGACAGACGACACCGTTGTCGGCAGCCCAACACAGAGCAAGCACGATATCTCCAAAGACGACAAGAAGGCGTCGAGCGGCAAAATGGACGACCTGAAGAAGGATTTCAGCAAATTCAGCCTCAACGTCGTGCCCAACGGGCTCACCAACGGCGACTTTGGCACTCTGAAGGCTTAAATCGCGTGTCTCGCGCAATTCTCAGCCCTGGTTGGTAAAATTTGCATGAACTCGACGAAACAAGTTGCATACGGGCATTCAGGTTGGCTCTCATGAACGCTCAATATCCTTTCTGTACTTCACTTCTCTTTCCTTCTAATACCCCAAGGGGCTTGTTGCATTGTAGTGTATTTGTCTCTGTATTGGGCTTCGAGCAATCAAAACGTATCTTGTCGAGTACCGTTGTCTTTGGTGATTGTGTGTTTGTGTGTTTGTGTGTTTGTGTGTTTGTGTGTTTGTGTGTTTGTGTGTTTGTGTGTTTGTGTGTTTGTGTGTTTGTGTGTTTGTGTGTTTGTGTGTTTGTGTGTTTGTGTGCTGGCACTGGTAGCTTGCGTGGTGAGGCAGCTAAGACTGCACTGTTGGTGTCTAGAGAGGTGGTCGTTTGAGACAGAAGCATGCACGATGACTCCTTGACCTCTCTTCTATCGCTTTTATAGCTCCAGCATGGTGCGAGACTTGCTCCTGGTCTACAGGGGCGCAGCAAATCCTCTTTGTTGGCCGAATGTGCAGTCCGTCGAGAGCGAATGGCAACGAATGTCAGACTGCGGTACCTTCCTTGAGTTGACCATGCAATGCAGCCGGCTAGTAGTCTGTATGGAGTGATGTGAGCGAAAGGTCCCGGGCGATCAATGTGTACTGCGGTATCTGTTTGTGGAGGTCAGGGGTCCTGCTCGAGTCCACCTGAGCAGCACTGCTATGTTAGAGAGCTATAGATACAGCAAGTAAAGCGCATCGAGATCCACCACATTTGGCAGGCTGAAAGCAATAGTCACAGTTAATGCATCAACTTGAGGTTTGCTGCGGGCTGATAAAACGGGTGTTGGAGGCGGCAGCATAGACAGACCGCCGTAGAGGGAGCAGTGGGTAAATGCAGAAAGAGCATTTGGAAGGTAGCGATGTCTCATGGGGGAAACATAACTCATTGTGTACGACTGAAAAGTGAAAAGGAGTTTCTCTATCCGTAGGTGCGGGATACCGAAATCAAAAGATGCGAAGGTGCTCCGTTTGCGGTACAATATCGTGTGCTTCAAAATTATCGTCACAGCTCTGTTGCAATATGGAAAAGATCCTAAAGACTGCCTGCAGGGAGAGATCGCTCAGTGATGCGCCCTGCTGGGACAGTGGATGCAGTGACATGCCAGCCAAGCTAAGATACATTGTCAACAAATGCATCGCGCACAAAGTGCGCGTATTGCTCCCAATAGACTGGTCACCGGCTCCGAGAGGTCTATCGAACGGTGTCGATCGACGTATGTCCTGTTGACCGTTGTCGGCGGCTTCGCCGAGTCTTCTCAAGATCGAGCGCAAGGACTCGCGGCGTTCAGCCTCATGTGCTTCCCCACAGTCTTCTAGACCTCGTTTCATGGGATTGCTACTTCAATCGGACAGCTTCTCCGTAGTGCTTCGTAGGTACGAAGCATCTGACCTCCCTTTTACAAAGGTCATCGTCTTTCGAGCGGAGAAGAGGAGCAAATGATGAGATGGCACAGCAGGCTTGTCTGCTTCAAGCTTGTCATGCGTCTCAATTTCACCGCCGCGCAGAGGAGCTGGAAGTCTAGCCCATGATGCGGAGCGTTATCGAAGTTACGGCTGCTTCAGCTTAAGTCGACATGTGAGTAGGATCACTTTGCGCATCTTTCGTACTGTCACAATCCGGGAATAACATGACAGTGTGTCCATAATCGAGCGTGCCATTGCAGCATCTGCGAATGCTCAGCCACCAGAATAGCATGTATCAGGACCAGCAAGTAGGCGATTTGCTGGTTGTAGTATGAATTAGTGAGAGGGATTTCGGACTTTCGTCGTAATTTAAACGCAATGAGGTAGTGTTTGTAAGAATCATTTGGTCTCATGTATGATGCCGGCTTTCTCTGCAATGCGGGGACGCCGTCTTGACAGGATGTACACACATACGACTTCATCCGAATGACCTTATGAGCGCCTCTACGCTGCAATTTGAGTTCTCAAATGAATGCTCGCCCCGGACACGTTACGACAATTGAGATGCAAATGGCGTTGTAAAGCTTGTGAATGGGAAATAGTTACTGTGGTCTAATTCATCTCCCCCCTTATCAGGTTTTCTTAAAAGGATTGCATATCGTGATTGTTGCTGTCAGCCAAGTGTCTGGACCGCGACAAGCTTACGGGACGGATGTCTCGGACTGGTGGATTGGGTGGAGTATCTCCTGCAGTGGATCCTGATGGTGACTGCCATTCTTGCAAGCGCGTCAAAGGTGACGGCACGTGGTATGGACAGAAGTCTAGACATCAAGTAGGTGCTACTAGCTTCCACGATTGCATGATTCTGTGATTTCGCAGGTCAAATCATCACTGCATCTCAAGGGCGGTATTCATGAAGTTAGCGATGCCCTTGCCGCGACATTTGCCAGTAGTCGTGAAATAACTGCCGGTGGCACATTACTTGTAATCTCTTGGTATCCGGGCATCGTTGTTTGATGGCAACAGCTGACTCGACGGCATACGCGGTTCAAATTGACCGATATTTCGGCGGTTCAGACAGCAAATGGGTCAACGCACTTCGTCTGTACGAGGCAGCCACGAGGTAGTATCGAGCGTACATGGTGATGCATCGTCTGCGCGCTTGGGATGCTAGCCTCTGGCTCCCCGCTCACTATGCAGACCCCAGAACCACGGTGACACAGTCGCACCCCGCAACCCGGAAAGACGGTCGATGTGACCCGCCAGAAGGGTGATCGTGGTTCGCAGTGGACGAACGATGTCAGGACCACTATTGTAGCCTCAGCTCAAGCGTGGACCACGTGGAAAAGGGTGTAAGGAAGTGGTGAGGTGCGGTAGGTAGGAGGAAGGGCTTCCAAAAACGCGCATCGGCGCTTCACCGAGAACCCAGGCTTGCGGAACAATTGACACCCTGTGGCTGGGCGGAAGGGATTCCAATCATGTCCTGCTCATGTGCCCAAGAGCCCTAAGACGCGGGTGGCTGACGAATGGCTGACCTTCTTCTTTCCGGCGCAACTTGGCCTACGAACTCTAATTAGTCTACCTCGTGTCTGCCGTACATCGTAGAAGACCGAAGAGAAAGCTTGACTGTTATATGGCCTATCAACAGCTTTATCTAGGTGTTGAGTGAGCTTCTACGGTAGGCGCGCACGTAAGGGAACAAGGAGCCGCGAGCTGGGATGACATAGCAGGCGCGCCCCAGACGATGGAACGACATGCTCTACAGTCTCCACTCAATTTCTTCAACCCCAGCTCCCTCTCACACGCCTGATTCGTACAAGTCGAGCCGCAATACGAGCACGGACACGGCTCGTACCAACACATTGATTCACTGTTCATGAGCAAGGACTACTGGATGTTAGGATAGCCTGCGTCCAGCGCAAACCTCAGATCAAGGAGACGCTCTCTTCCTCACAACAACATCCTCACGAGCTCGGAATGCGCGGCATGATGTCTTCATATCATGGATGCCGAGGAACAGACGGCAATCCCTTTGTTTTCGCAGCGTTCTAGTGTCAGCAACGATATCGAGCACTAACCCGTAGAGGACAGCCTGCGGTCGTGAGCCTAGACGCTTTGCCCACAATTGCACTCCTCCCGCTCACATATCCGCCTCTCGGGGTATCACGCCGCGAATCTGAGACCGTTGGCGTGAATCGGAGGTGGAGAAGCTTGGAGTTGTCTGGGGACAAGCTTCGGGGCGCCCATGGGGACACGGCTAAATCCAGTCCTGGCGTGCGGGGAGGTAGTTGGTGCTGGACAAAGCTTTGCACCGAACGGTTTGATAGGCTGCTGTCCGGCGGCAGGCTGCCTTTATCGCAGAAAACGCCGAGGACCTTAACAAGAGAAAAGCCACCTGCAACGCGCTACCGACAATTCCGGTGGGCTGACCGCTGCTAATGAAAGCCTCGCCTAGAGCAGCAGATGAAAACGAGGTTGTGACAGTCGAATCACGCGGCCTGGGATCGGCGTAAGACCGACTAGCAGGCTGGGTACTGTGATTGATGGAATTGCACGAGTGAAGAGAGATCCTAGATGCAGTGTTACTCTGCCCCTGTTTTGTTTAAAGGTGGAGGCTTCTCCCGCGGTTGTTTCTCCAGCTCTTTCCCCAACTTCCCCACACATTTGCCTTTGGCCCACATCGGCAATCATGTCTGAGCCACTCGACATCAAGGCGCACGATGTGCAGAACGAGAAGGGCTTTGCCCACGTCGATGATTCCCACAACCTCGATGTCCACGCCAAGATTGAGGCGTTCAAGGCCGCTGCCATGGCAGCAGAGGTTGAGGAGCAGAAGTCTGGTGTGCTCCAGGCCGTGAGAGAATACCCTATGGCTGCCACATGGGCATTCGTCATGTCTTGCACCATTGTCAGTCACGACCACAATGATCTTTATGCGGAAGTACAGCTAATGTCTTGCTCAGATCATGGAAGCCTACTGCGTCTTCATCATGGGTAGTTTCATCGCTCTGCCCGCGTTCAGGAACAGATACGGTGTTTTGAGCCCTACAGCCGAAAACCCCAACAACCACATCATCGTTGCCAGCTGGCAGTCCGCTCTCCAGATGGGTGGACCCGTCGGTGCGATCTGTGGGTGCTTCCTCGCTGGTCCCCTTACGAGCAGGATTGGTTACCGATGGGCGACCATCAGCGCATTGATGGTCTTGAACGGATTCATCTTCATCATGTATTTCGGAAATTCGCTCCCTATCTTCTTCGTCTCCCAGCTTCTCTGTGGCATTACTTGGGGTGTCTTCATTGCAAACGCACCGGCGTACTGCAGTGAGATCACACCTATTCAACTGCGAGCTCCCGCTACCCAGATGCTGCAAATGTTCTGGGCTATCGGTGCCATGATCGTCGGTGGAGCTTGCTACGCTTACAACGAGAACCTGGGCGAGGAGGCTTTCAGGGTCCCCATTGCCCTCCAGTGGATGTTCCCTACCCCTCTCGCCATTCTTCTCTTCCTGGCCCCCGAGTCACCTTGGTGGTTGGTCCGCAAGGGACGCCTCGAGGAGGCGGAGAAGTCAGTCACCCGTCTTGGAAAGAAGGGCGTCATCAACTCCAGCGAGGCTGTTGCCATGATGCGCCGTACTGTCGATCTTGAGAAGACTGTCAAGGAGCCTAGCCTTCTTGAGCTCTGGAAGGGCACCGACCGTTACCGTACCCTCATCGTTTGCGGTGTCTACGCCGCGCAGAACTTGACTGGTAATCTCATCGCTAACCAGGCTGTCTACTTCTTCGAGCAGGCTGGCATGAGCACCAACACCGCTTTCGCCATGGGTCTGATTACCTCCGCCCTCCAGTGGATCTTCGTCATGCTCTCCTGGGTCTTGACCACCTACCTCGGCCGCCGCACTATCTACGTCTGGGGCTCCCTCATCAACGTTGGTTTCCTCGTCGCCCTCGGTATCGCCGGCTCGGTTGCTGTCTCGACCGCCTCCAACTTGGCTCAGGCCTCTTTGGGTCTGATCATCTCCGTCCTATTCACCCTGGGCCCGGCTCCCGCCTCCTGGGTCATCATCGGAGAGACCTCTGCTATCCGTCTCAGGCCCTTGACCACCGGTGTTGGACGCGCAGCCTACTACATCATCAACATCCCCTGCATTTTCCTTTCCAGTTACATGCTCAACCCCGACGTAAGTTCTTCGGCCCTCGCTTATTCTAATTGCAATCGCTAACACAAAACAGGAGGCCAACCTTCGTGGCAAGTGCGGTTACGTTTGGGCTGGTACCGGTTTCCTCTGCTTCGCCCTGGCATTCTTCTATCTGCCTGAGATGAAGGGCCGCTCCTATCGCGAGATCGACATTCTGTTCAAGCGCAAGGTTCCTGCCCGCCAGTGGACCAAGACCGAGGTCGATATTGCGACCGACGAGTAAGCGGACAGCTTGGAGACCTTGCAATGAAGCACTCAGTCTTCTTTGCACAGTATGGAAGGACAGAGGCAGCAGTAGCTGTTCGTATAATTCACGACGATTGGGCGAAATCGCTCTCATTTCGAGATGATCTTGATAGCCGAGTAATTGCATTCTTGCATCGAGTACAACTTCCTCTACGACATTTCGACTTCCTCCTCACGTGAATATACCAAGACCTCGACTCCCCCATGCGGGAGGTCATTTGAGCTCACCTGAAAGACTGTAATGACAATTACGGAACCTCCTACAAGCACTCGCTGTAGTGTTTGACCAAGCATTATGCTTGCTATAACCAAACTTGTAGAGTCCACCTCCACGGTGAATACATGGGGAAGCAGGAAATGTCTCGCCACCATACTGAAGCGACCATAATATGCGGCACCACAAGACCGAGTTCTCCTTCAAGCATTTCGTGCGATAGATGAAACGGTCTTGTCTGTATCTGAGTAGTTTTCGTCTGATTCCTACACCTTTAAACAATATCTACTATCTGTGCTAAATAGAGAGTATCTTCTGAAAGGTAACCGCGCGATTTGAATATAGTAGTTTTGTAAAGTCAACAAATACACAAAGAAGTCGAAGTGCTCCGCGACACTGTCGTGGACCGATAATTTGTAATGAAGTCAGTCCCTTATAAGAAAGACCAGTGCCGCACTGACGCAAATCAGTTCTGAACCTGACGAGGGATGGGCTGATTTTGGACCACGATTCTCGTGATAAGATGGTTTGCTTCAGCGTGAGTAAGACAGTGTGCTCGTGATAGGTTACACCAGATCTGTGCACCACTCGCTCAGATACATTTATCCGAGTGGTCAGGTCCACTGCCTTGAAAGACATCGTGGGAAGTACGGGAGCGTAAGAACATGTTGTCCCACCGTGTCAGATGACTGATGTAGAACACTTCTTCGAGGTTATCGAGATATAATCACCACTGTGAAGGTATGCTTGCTTGAAGCTCTATGAGAAGTTACCAAATCTGCCCCTTTCGACTCTTGCAAGGCCTGTAGCGGTCTCGAACGCATGCAGGCAGCACGTCAGATGACAGAGTCGAACCCATCAACCTCGCTGTACACACTCTCGTATCAGGACGCGAGACACACCACATTTTCGCCTACACAGATCCAGCAAGCGAGCTGTACAATCTGCTCGCCCTCTTGGGTGCATCGTGCGTCGGTCTCTCACCACTGATAATTCGGGTAATTGCTCCGCTGCTGTGTCCAACCTCCAAGTCACGTGTGTCATAGGCTCTCACTTTCGTATACCGCACTCACTTTTCTCCTCCGCAGACGATCCTCAACGCTACTCCAGCGGGAGCGCCCGCCCACGCCCGGGCGCGCGCATGGCGGTGTGTCGCGGGCGACACGTCTTGTCGAGTCTGCTGTCCTTACCGCGTTGCCATCATTTGCACGATGTGCAGTCTCAGAAACGTCTGTTTCGGTCGGCGTGCAGCTCGTTAAGCTCGCAGTGCGACGTGCGGGGAAAACATAAGTATTGGTACGACGTGCAACGCATCCCGAAGGAGTGGTTATAACGGGCATGTGCGGCTCAAAGGAGGCAGGACAGCGAGGATTAGGGCGGTGCGGCGACAGATCGCTATCGATGCGGAAGGTCGTGCAGTGTGGTTGTACAAGACGGTTGTGGGACGCGGTGTTTGAGGATTCTCTGGGGTTGTTCGAGATAAGATTGCTGATGTGTAGTGTAAGATTGTCTACAGTAGTGATCTCTAGTTCGTGAGTGTAAGATTGGATCGTCGTGGAGGCTGTCAAGATCGTTTGATGCTGCCTGGGATGGTTGAGGCCGCTGGTGGTACCATGCAGCCATGCAGATGATCGACCTGCACGTTGGTGGTGCAGCGTTGAACTAGTGCATGTGGCATGAGGCTCAATATTGTGTGCATGACTTGCTACCCTCAGCAGCACGACTTGCTTGATCTCTCAACACGAGGCTCTTGTGGACGCCTTACATCCAAGGATGAATGTTGTCTTCTAGTCGCAAATTGTTCGCGCTCGAAATAGCTCTTCAGCAGATCAGCTTCCCCTTCGCGTAAGCTCTTTTGCAAGGCCTGTCCCGGTTGCTCGGTTGCATGCAAGTCACCGTTGAGACCCACAGCGTGATATCGAAGCGACTGCCGCTTCTGGAAGAAATTGATTGCTCTCCGAACCGTACCTGATCTTCACTGCAGGCGGGTGTAGAGCGCAATGATCCTCAAAGACTTGAATGTCCGGGTAAAGCGTGAGCCCCTGACATTGTAGATGTGTTCGCTCTCCCTGGTCCTGCCAAAGCGTCTAAGTGATGCAGTACCCTGGCCATTCTCACACAACATGTGAGATTTGGGCGGCTGCAGGCACCCTGAGTACGTGAGCGGAAATGAGACGCCTGTAGGGCAGCGGGAGTTGGGCGGAGCGGAGGACGACAGCAGCAGCACTCGGGATATTCGGTTGCCTCTGATTCAAGGACCTCGTCTGCGTTATGAAGGAGTGTCAATCTCAATTGGGCGGTGATCTTGAGATCGTGGAGGAGATGACCATCATGCGGCCGTGCTCAATTTTTGACAGAAGTGACAGATGGCCTAACAACGAACAAGGACCACGCCTTCAGACGAAATTGACGACTTGGCTCGTGACTGAACACTTGAATGGCACTCTCTTGGTGTCAAGACGACTGAGCTCAAACAAAGCAGGCCTTGGCTGGGCAACGGCACGTATTAATTTTCCTCCCGTCATGCATTCCTGTTCTAAAGGGAGTCGCGGACCGAAAAACGCTCCAGAAATGGTCGCAGGAGTCAGATTGCGAGGATGTAAAGGGATAGTGCTGGAGATCATATAACACCGCAAAACCTGTTATTACCCCCAGCAGCCAGGTTGATGCTATTCACCACGTGGAAGCAGTGACAGCTTTGGTGAACGAGCGTTGGGCTGTCAGATCGTCGGCGAGGGGAGATCCTGGGGGCCAGTGACCGCCAGTCGACAAGGCTGGCAGTGCTGACTCTGCTGAGGCCGCTGGAGTCGGTGTGTCGCCGCGCCGCGGACGGAGGTTTGGGAGTGGAACAAGCCAGGTCCTCAGGCAAATCCTTCACATCAGGTGGCAGCGAGCAAGTCTGCGTCTCCGCTGCGTCGAAACGACAGGCATGAAGAGCAGACAGGCAGCTAATAATTGGCTGCCTGTCGATAAGACCGCTTCGAGCGTGATCAAACCGCGTGTGAAACAACTGGGACTCGTCTAGTGGCGGCGGACAGACCCCTTCCTGATTGGCCCCGCGCTGTATTGGATGTGCAACGCGCTGCACACAGGCGACCACTCAGGGCACCGTTACACGCGCAGCTGGAGGGCGAGCAGCAGCGGCGAGAGGTTTGCGCCGCCTGACGCAGCTCGCCGCGCGCTGAGTGGTGCTGACCTGCTGTTTGTCCGGCAGGCTTGCGGTCCTGCAAACGCAGCGAGGCCGGGTGTCTGACTGTCTGGCGGGCCGGGGTGAAGGGATAGGCGCACAGCAGCCGTGAGCAGATGGGCCGTGGATTCGAAACAATGGTTCGTGTGGCGTCCGTCTGCTGTAACGGGAGCGACACTCTGTTCGCCCAGCCAGGCTGCCCAGCGGAACCAGCACCATCAAGCATGCAGCACCAGTGACGGCCGCTGCCAACCAGCGTGCTCCCAGCGAAACCCTGGCCCGCCGCGCTGCTGCCCCCATGCGTCCATCGAATGAAGGTAGCTAAGGTAGTCTCCTGGAGGCCTGCCTACCTCTTTAGCAGCGCGCCGTCCGTGCCTGCCATTTTTACCTCTGTATCCCTTCACGCTTCCTCTGCATACAGTACTCCGGCGTAGAGAATCTGCGCACTCGTCTCTAGCATTGAGCATCCAGCGCATTAACGTCCCGCGCCCGCTCCACGCTGTCCCGGCCTCTCATATCCCCCGCCGCGGCCCTCCCTCGACGCGCAGTGTAGCGGACTTGCTCTAAAGCATCCTGCGACACTCCTACAATCTATCTGCCCCTCCCAGTCACCGTCGTCCGGGCCACCATACGACGCAGCCATGACCACCGTCGTCGCCAATTCCCCGATCCCTGCGCAGTATGCGGCACCAGCAGCTGCGGACGGGGTCGGTTCTGGCAGAACATATGCTGCCATTGCGCCCTCCACCATCTCTCCTCACAACGTGACGCCCAACTCCAAGCACTCTAAACTGCCTGACCACAATGCTTCACCTACCTCCTCTAGTAGTGATGCAGCCATGCAGCAGAGAGCCGAGGGAAAGCGCTCACCTCTTTCGTACGTCGTTCAGTCTTTCGTCCCGCTCTCCTTCGACGCACCGCCGTCACACTTCTTCCTCCTCTCCCACCTCCTCCATGTCGCCGCCGCGCCTTGACATGCATACCACACCCCATCATGCATACCACACAAAGTCTAACCGTCCTTCCTCGAGCAGGTCACGCGGGCCCCCAGCACCCAGGATAGTCGTCAAGAAGGAACCTGCTTCGCCCGAGATGGCCTCCACCACCACGCGTCATCGCCCTCGACGCCTGGACCTATCCAACCACAACATTGTCCACTCGTCAGGTGCCCTCACTGCCAGACCCTCTGGCCTGGGCAGCGCCAGCGCAATGGACATGGGTCTCGCCTGCCTTTCCCCTGGCTTCCACACGCAGGATCCCACCATGCGCTCCCAGCTTCAGCGCAGTCTGGATGTAAGAGAGAGGCAGAGGCAGATCATTGAGGCTCGCCAGAAGAATGGCGGTAAGGGTGGACCAGTCGACGAGGAGCCCCCGCGCAGCACCGAGGTTGGCGCGTTCGAAAGGCCCATCAAGACGCCTCAGACATCCAAGAGGAAGGGTCCTCCCCCTGGCCTCTCCATTGCACCTCCTGCCCACCAGGCTTTCGCCAACGACAGGATCATCCAGTCTGCCCCCATCAACCAGACATTCACAGGGCTTCGCAGCAATTTGCCCCTGTCAAGACAGGTCGCCAATGGCCCGTCTGGTCTCTCGCAGTCGTCGCACATCCACCACGTGCCAGCACACCAGACCAACAACCGCCTGCCTCCCATCTCAGACGTTTTCCCAGAGCCTCTCCACACAGCGAGGAACCACTATAGCCCTGGTCACTCGTCACACTCGAACAATCAGCCACCCATGCCATCTCCAGGATTTGCTCCTCCTCACTCAGTGCCACCGCCACTGACCTCGAGACCGCGTGAATACAAGTCAGCTGAGGAAGCGGTCCAGTCGTTGTCTGGTGGTCGCGAGGACCTCCTTCCTCGCCTTGTCCACTACGGCGGTCATCAGCCCCCTACACCGCCATCACCCATGCCGAAGAACGGCCAGTCAGCATACGCTCCGCACCCTGATGTTCTCCGCAGTGGCAGCTCAAGAAGACGCGGCCGTGATGAGTACGAGCGAGACAACGGCACCCCGCCCCTTGGTCGTCAAGCACCCCGTATTGGGCCGTTCGGAGAGGGCCGTGACTCGCCAGAAACACAACAAAAGAAGAAGGAAGAGTTCATTGGTCTGTGTGCAAGAGCTTGGGATCTATTCCATTCGTAACATCTGTCCTCGGCATACTTCGATACATTATCTGGATCTGACTCATTTTTGGCGCTTTATGGAGTAAAGAATGCCTCGACCACACCCTCACTTGTTTCATTCCATTCGGCGAGCCTTCAGCATTGCTCACTATCACCCTTTCTTCTCGACCTTCGCCATATTCCAGCACGCGCGCACCTTATTACCTCCGACCGTTCGAAAAGCGCCGGCAACCTAATGGACTCTGCAAGGACATACACTTTATCGACTATTCCCCACATACGAGGCTTCCATTTGTCCATCAACTTCTAAATGCTTAATCTTCGACGAGAAGATGCTAGGGATATTGGCATGTCATTTACGCTCCGATGTCGTTTTGATTTCGCCTTTTGGGTATCTTGAAACATCCCATGTCTCATGATCATTCGTCATTACTTCTTCTCCTGGGCTGGTATATCACCGCCCATATACCCTAGGGGGCGTTTTGGGATCTTTCTTTACTTTGTTTATTATTTACTCAACGGGAGCTTGAGTCGCGTGGGTGTTCGCAAGTGCGGTGGTAGGATGCGAGGATAGGGTGCGTGACGAGGCACCGGCTGTTTGGGAGTATGGTGGCTGGGCAGTGCAGGGACTGAAGCCGTCAGGAACGCAGGGCAGGCAGATCCGTCGCACAGCTTTGACTTGCCGGGACGCCACCTCACACAAGACAAGAATCAAGTCGTTCAATTCCCAGACAACATGCATCTGATCATCAGATCACCACTGCTGTGCAATGCTCATCAAACTGTTCTCCTGTTGATTGCCTCCAAGACTGGCAAGACTCACGACCCGCATTCAGGATCGCTACAAGCATCCCGAAACGTTGAGCGCTATGACCAGGCCTTAGTCGAAACAGCCGCTCCTTTACTCGCGTGCCGTCAATCTCCAGGGCCGTGAACATCGCCCGACCTGAAATCTCGCTGCTTGCCTGATTCGGGGCTAAACGCGTCGTCACATGCGTGGCTCCCGAAAAGCAATTCGCAACAAGGCACTCCGGGGTTGCCATCTGCATTCATGCCCTCTGCCCTTTGATCGGTGAACGCAGAGCCTCAACAATTGCCGCGCAGCCTCAGGACTGAGCGCGTGCTTGATGCGCACTCGCGGCCCACATTCGGCTTAAGCATGAAGCAACTCACTTGAATCCGCATTTTCCATCGCGCCGGCAACTGCGAGAGTGAGTGCAAAGGTGCCGCGGTTTCTATGCTCGAAGTCTCGCCGGGCCTCGTGTTGCGGACCAAGCCGCAGCACGCCAGTTGCGCGCCGAACACTGCTAGCTTCCTGACGCGCCTCACTCAAATCATGTAATTGGCTCGTTTTGGACAGGATTGTGCAAATTCCAACGGAGGAACCGCGGGCAAGGAAAACACGAGGGCTAATTCTCCGTCGAGAAGACGGACTTTCCACCAACGATGGGACTTGGCTTGGCTGTGTGTTGGCTGCTTTGTCAGTGGTTGGGTAAGCGGGCGTGAATCGAACAGAGTTCGACGAAGTTTGGAGTCGAGAGACGGCGCGCAAGATTTTGAGTTTTCACTGAGGAGGCGGATCGTGAGGTTGAGTCGTGTGCCGTGTGGATGGTGAATGATCGGATGGGTTCCGCCCCGCCAGTGTGCGGTCGGGACGTTAACGGCGAGTACTGAGTCGTGGGAATGAGTCGTGGGTGGACACGAGATGGTTGGAATGTAGTGATGTGAGGGAGCTATTGAATGGCTATTTTGAGGTGATGATGTTGCGCAGACAGTCTACGTGGTTGTTGGCATTGAGAGGTACACTCTAGTAACGTCGCCTTGTGACTACACTATGTGCAGGAAATCTGGTATTGTACAGCTTATCGCGCTGAAGTCCTCCAGAGCTTGCTCCCTTTGTTCATCGACTATTCTGCTCCTCAGCGCTTATCTGGAAGGTTCTGCGGGTTAGGCACCGCGATCATCTTGATCAGCTCTTGACGTCCGCCCCTGTCGACAGACACAGTACCACGCTCGAAAGCATATCGAGGCCAGATGTGTCCGTCCTCATCTGCGGCCTCGTTTATGTAGTCGTGGAGTGGCCAGAAGCGGAGATGCTGAACTTTCGAACCGTTCTGAGTGAGCTGTCGGAAAATTTGATTCGCAACTTCGGTGTAAAGCAGTCGACGCTCATTCGCCGTATAGTCATTAACCAGTAGGGGCGGATCCGTGGTTTCGATCAGACGTAAGCTGTCGTGCTGCGCCAGAGCATTTTATGCTGGTTTAGTGTTGCGTCTCTTTCGATGTGACCTGAGGATACTCACCAGCTTCTGCACATGGTCCGTGTTGTTGATCAGACGAAAAGCCTCACTTAGCCCAATGTCATCGGTCGTAAGGTTCAGATCACCAAGATTCACACTGAGCCCGAACAAGCAGTGGGCAGATACGCCTCAGCTGACTCAATTCCTCGGCTGAGTAGTACGCGGGGTCGTCTTCATCGCTGCTCCAAAGCCGGACATCCTTCAATGATGTGCCATTTGGTTCTAGACATCGAAGATCCACCACAGTGCCCGTCATGGCCCGTATCGAAATATGTTTTAGTCCATTGATAGACTTTATGAGCTCCGCAGAGGCCTTTTGAACATCTTCCTGCATCGAGACAGCATTGAAGGCGAATGTATCCAGTGCTGAATTTTTCGTCTCTCTGAATCTCTGAGCGAGTGACAGCAGGAATGCTGTGATATTGGAGCAATCCTTGAGTATCAGTTGTTTCAGCGACGGCAGATCGATATGCTCTAGAGTCTTCTTTGGTTTGTTCATGAGGTGAATATCCTGCATGGTGATGCGGCGAAGCTTCGTCAGATGTGGCTTTGCCAAAAGTGTCCACCCCTCGAAGTGATTGATTCCTGATCTCCTTCCCTTGATCTCCAAGTCGCGTAGCTTTGGTGCTTGTAAACCATGTGTAGGCACCACGATAGGTCTGATGTTTGGAATCAATGACATCAAGTCTCACCTTCTCCAACTGCGACAGGCTGTTTCGAAACGGAGTGTGCTCTGGAGACAACCAGGTTGAGGTGTAATGTTGCCAATCGAGCGCCACCACAAGAACGACTCTTGGTTGTCTGACTCATCATCAGACGCGTCCTTGACTAGCTCCTTCATGCGGGGATCACGGGAAAGATCCTTAGGGGGTGCACTGAATACCTCCAACGTCACGTCTGGCCTGGTCACGGCCAGCGTGTGCTCCGAGCGAGATCTACCGTGCTCTGAGGAACTTTTTATGAGCTTTTGTTTAGACTTGATGAAGATTGTTGGCACACGCATGCAGTTTACAAATGTACGCCACGAAGGCCTTATATGTTGTAATACTGTCTCGATCGAGCAAAGTGTCCTCGACTTCTCTAGACATCCCAGAAGGCGCGGCTTATCCAGCTTTCGTGTTAGAACGTGGCCTTGACCTAGCGTTGTGTTCCCATCCTCTAACGAGCTCTTGACTCGAGGTTAAGCCAGACAGCTTTGACGACGAAGCTGCAGGGAATTCAACAAGATTATCATGAGGTGTATGCGACCAGCGCTGTGGTTGTCCTCTTGGATCATCTTCCATCATTCTCGAAATTCGCCTGCTGTGCCGAGCTATCCTGTCTCGGAGTGCTTCATCGTCGGTTCGCGATTTCCTCGACAAACTGGACCGTATGGAGCTGATCTCATTACGGGCAGCAGTTATGAGCCCGTAGTTGCCTGAATAGCTATACGGTTCCAGTCCTTCCTAGAATGGCGAGTTTTCTGCACTCATGTCAAGTGCAGCTGTCGAGCGCTCTGTAGGGGCTGGACTGGAATTGCCGGTGTAGTGGTGTTCGACTCGTGCAAGCTCAGTATGAGTTTTGTCGCGATCCATTTCAGGGGCTTTGAACAGCGACATAGGCTGTCTGCTCGTGGCGTGAATATCGGCATCATTGAACGGAAGCCTGTCGTATCGTTAGTGACTGATGGGAACGCGCAGTAGCAGCCAGAAGTACATTGGACGTGCAGTCCTCTCAACAGTGCTCAAGGTACTCAGCATTAGCGTCAGATCTGTCTCGTAGGCCTCCATCGCCGCCCACAGAACCAAGAGCTTCGGCTTCTTGAATACTGCCCATTGCAGCCGCTCGTCAAGTCCAAAGTTACCATCCCTGCCCTCTCTTCTAGATCTCATCTTTCCCAACTTGTCCACCGCGTTAAAAATCTCTGTAAACATTTGCAGACTGTCGTCCGTCATGTCGCTGATCAACTCGGAGTAAGGGGCGTAGCGGGGTGACTTTTCGATCGTCTCTATCGTTTCGTCCAGTGTTCTCAGTACCGAACAGAATGATCGAATCTCTCCGCCGATCATCCTTGCTTCATGTCCGGCTGATCCTACATCTGCAGCGAGCTATGACAGCACTAACGCTACCTTTGTGCCAGCAGACACGATTCCAATGACACTCGCTGCGAAACTCGCCATGATGTTCGATGCATCGATACAATGTGATGAGGAAGTGATGGATAGCTGCAATCGAACGAAGACTGTCTGCTCGCCAGCCTGTCAAGTCAATAGGCGAAGATGCATAAGAGATAAACTGGTGCATGAAGGAGCCTGATTCCCAAGGCCACCCACTTCCGGCGTATATTGTATGCCCTCATTCTCATGTCTGGCCCCGGCGGCTGCGCCCGCGGTCCCCTGCATCACAGCACCGCCTCTTCAAACCATGCTTTTAGTCAACCAGATTGTAGAGTTGAGGAACTTCGACCAGCCTCCTCGCAGAATACAGGAGCATTTCATAGTGAACTTCACCAGATCCGAGATGGATGCCTCGAGTGAAAGGGTTGATCGAAAGACGTTGATGGTTGACGTAGTTCGGAGCTAGGTGCGCCGGCCGCCGAGGAAGGCGCGAACCAGAGCTCTCCCGCCGCCATGCAATCGTGAGCTTCGTAGGCGATCAGAACAACGTCCCATACACCAACATGCGCACTTCAATCCCTATCCTCGCCTCGCTGGCATCTATCACCTCCGCGGCCCGCTTTCTGCTGCAGATCCCCATCACACATGTTGTGAACCCCTCCGCGCTGTCCTCTACGACTCACGCTACTCTCCAATCCAGTGGGCCGCCAGTCGACACATATCTGACAAGGTCAAACACTTTCAACTTCAACAACATCAGCGCAGGTAGCTATCTGGCTACCGTTCACTGCAGAGACTATGCCTTCGAGCCTCTGCGCATCGACGTCAGCATCGAGGAGCCTGTCGAGGGTAGCGGGGACAAGAAGGAAGTAATCAGGGCATGGCAGACGTTCTTGGGCAACGAATGGGACAACAAGGGCGAGAGCAGGGGGGAGGGCGGGAACGGTCTCGTTATCGAGGCAAGGCCGGTTGGTCAGAAGCAGTTCTATCAGGAGCGTGCTGGATGTAAGCCAACTCTTCGCGAGCACAATCACAAGCCGCCACTAACACACTCAGTCTCACCACTGTCCTTCTTGAAGAATCCAATGATCCTCATGGCTCTCTTCTCTGGCGTGCTCATGTTCGGCATGCCCAAGCTCATGGAGAACATGGACCCCGAGATGAAGGCCGAAATGGAGGAGATGCAGAAGAACGGCGTGCTGGGCTCCGGGTCCACGAACACAGCGCAGCAGATCCAGAATTTCGACCTTGCGTCGTGGATGGCAGGCAAGACGACCGACTCGAACAGCCGTGGCCAGAGCCCGGCACCCGAGAAGCAGGCTTCCAAGAGGCGGTGAGCAGGGCTGGATGTGGACACGAATGCATGAGAACAAAAGAGATGGTCGAGCAGTAGTCAAGCTTAGCGAATTTGTCAATAGAGGTATCGCCGGCCCCACAGGATCCCACGAGTGTGGCGAAATACGAGTACAAATGTATTCCTTACGATTCGGCAATCTCTAGATAGAGGTTTCAAATTGACGCTTGACCATCAATCAGTTCCTTTCAAGAACAAGTCGCCCTCTTGGCTTAGTGGTAAAGCGTATCACTAGTAACCAACTCCTTACAGGAGACCTGACCTGCAAATGATAAGATCGCTAGTTCGATTCTGGCAGAGGGCATCTTTTTTTGAGCTTCCATTACACCAGTGCGCATGTACATGGAGTTGTTGAGTTGCTTGGTAATTTTGACTTCCTCCTTTTTGCCCCACCCGCGTTTACGCTAAGCGAGCAACTTGTGGTCTGGCCTTCTGGACAGCTGCAACGCCAAGGTGATCACTGAACTGTACACCGAAAACCCCATAATGACCAAGCTGCTCTGCCCAAAATCAACCTTCTCCAGAACTTTGAGCTTCATAAGTGGGTTTCCACTTGTCTATGAGCTGGTCACGGCAAAGCTGGCCACTAAAGACTGCATTCTCAAGCAGGAACATCGCAGCGACAACCATGATCACACAAGAATAAGTGCGTCGATTTAAGAAGAAGACTGAATGACAAACCCTACCACGAATCAGATTAGAGCAAAGGTGATAGCAAACCCTACGCCACACCACTCCTCAACGCCTTCATCCCACTCGCCATTGCCGGCTCAATATGCCCCCTGATCGGCACGCGTGTGCAATCCCTCGGAAACATAAGCACATACCTTACCATCACGCTCTCAGGATCCGTGACAACATGAATGTTGCCCGTCACCTTGCTCGCTGTGCCGATCATCTCACATCCCAGCATCATCCGCATGTTACACAGCCCACTGTTCCTCCAGCTCAAACTCGGGGAACTGTAGTAGAAACTGGTCGACGGGTCGTCAGAGAGATAAATTCCTTTCCCGTGAGCAGCGCCGGTTCTTTGCAGGGCGGTGCCTGAGCAGACCCTTAGACCTTGTGCGAGAATGGCAGGTAGGCGGTCGAGACTCGTGCCATGAAACAGTACGGTAGTGTCTCTTTTCGAATTACCAGTTCTTTGCACAAATACATTCTCCAGCTTGGGACTCGCGTTTGCCAGCACGAACTGGTGCGTTCCGGGCGGTAGATTGGGGATCTTGAGGAGCCCTGTTGCGGTCGCGAGGAAACCGCGGTGGTGCACGACGGCCCACGAGATCAGCTTTTCGGCATGTGCGTGGTACGATGCAAGGACTGAGGAGAGGTTGACGGCGTCGCGCATAACGCTCATGGTAGGGAGGGCGTCGAGGATCGACTTGATGTATTCGTTGCCGCGGATAGGGCAATTGGGGAGGAGCTCCGGCTTGTTGGCCATCGCTGCAGCGTAGACGGAAGCAAGAGCCATGTCGACGGAGAAAGTGTCTGTACGGATTTCGGGGATTCGGACGTGGAGAGGTAGATTGTACCAGAGCTGTGCGCAGGCGTATGGGTTGCTCGTGCAGGGAGTAGAGCGACGAAGTTGAGTGGATTGTGCATTCCTAGCACTGCAGGATACGCAGAGCTGAGCCAATTTCGGAAGCCATGCATTGACATCCTGGACAATGCTCGCGATGCCTGGTGTACCAATTCGTATTGCGGAGTAGATCATACGACTAAGCTGCCAGGTCAGAGCCGTTTGTGCAGAAGTGCATATTTGCTTGGTAGGACTCTCCGACCCTGCCGAGCAAACATATCTTGTGTGAGTCAATGTCTCAAAGTGCTTGTCTGTGTCGTAATGCAGGCAGAATGAAGGCGAAGATTTGTTGTTATAGTCGAGTGATAGCTGGAGCATTAGTGCGTTGGCACCTTCTGGTACACCCATAGCGGCGCGCTGCAACTGCGTGAAAGCAGCGATTGAGAAGGTCAACTCGACTTCGTTGTCACTGAGTCTTTCCACCAAGTCTTTGACGCCAGCTGGAAGCTTCATCATCTCCTCGTCGAGCTCAGTCGTGTCGGGCACTCCAATCTTCTGGAGAAGCAGAGTGGTGCCCTTTGGATCCTTCGTTTTCAGTGCCTTCCTTAGAGCTACGAGACGAGCTTCTTCTTGGATGAGGTCGTCTTCGATCTTCTGCCAGAAAGTCGCCGCGCTGACGAGTGTGGCCGGAAGGATGTCGAAATGGAAAACTTTGATACCAAGCAAGCCAGCTAACAAACTAATCGAGTCTTTGGTTTCTCCAGAGACGGTAAGGTTCTGCATCCATCCTGCCACCATAACTTCAATGACTGCGGCAGGGATGTTGTGTCTTTGCGCGGACTCGATTGGTTCAGATGAAAGTCGAGGCTTCAGAAGATATCCATGCTCTGCATCCCATAACCTTTTGCAGGCACGTACGGTGTCATCAGAAGCCTCAGAAAGGCTCGTGATGCACACTAAGATCTTGCCACCGTTCTTGGCTTTGGACGACAGTAGTCCTACGACTTGTTGCAAGAGCGATTCAACTAATTTGCCCTCCACAGCTTTCAGAGTCTGCAACATGCTCCCAATGGTGCTACTTTGCACGCCGTCGCTTATCAATATGCACTTCATTGACGCGCTCTGGTGGCCCAGCGTTGTTTCCAGCCGCGTGAGAGTGTTTTTGTATCGAGCAATATCTGCGCGGTATCTCTGTAACGAAGATCTGAGTATGGCTGGTACGTTCTCTTCTTCTGGAGGAAGTTGTGGCCCAGATGTAAACACGGATTGTACGTCTTCCAAGAACGACAGCCATGCTGCTGCTCTCATCGTGACCATGGTATGTTTTAGCAGATCTCCTTCGTCGAAAACGCCCTTCCGGGTTTTCCGGGCGAGTTGGTGATATGCAAGATCTCTCCAGCACAGCAGCTGGGCTTTGAAGTCGTCGTGTTTGGAACATCTAGCCAAAAGCCGGATCAAGTTGACAATGCTGTCCTCAGGTGACTCGTCAATGCCGTGTAGAACGTTCAAAAGCTCCGCAACAGCCAGATCAGGGCCCAATTGCTCTTTGGTCGCTGCGATTCTAGTGAGACATCTAATTCGAAGATCTGAATCGTCCGCAGTGATATCCGCAACAAGCACGGCGAGACATCGTCGATTTTGAGTGAGGACTGGCGTGGAAGTACCCTCCCAGATCCTCAGAATTGCGTCAAAGGTGCGCTGCGAGGCGTGACCGGCTGCTTCTTGGGAAAGCAGACGGTGCAATAAGTACTGTTCTACGGTCTTCTCCAGAGGATGCTTCGCTGCCTTATCTTCGCCCGTCAGAAATGTTGGTACTGACCTTCGTCGCTCAAGCCCCTGGGCAAGATTGGCTTTATCAGACGCTTTGTCCGTGGCGATTGAAGTTTTAGGTATCTTTCTCTGACTGCGCGCAGCAGAGTAGATATCGAGGGCCATCAGTATTTGCTCCTTCGATGGAAGTAACAAGCAGATTTGTTCGATAGTATTGTCTCCCATGATCGGGACGTTCTTCGAGCACTTTAGAGTAGAGCAGAATAAGTGCAACTCTAGGACTAGCTCTGTAAAGGGTTGAGCTTCCTCGACGAGCGTACATATCGCGGTCTGGCCTTCCTGGATGCATCTGCTGATTCCTCGGAAGAGCGAGGGTGTGGAGAGAATCCTTCGAATGCTTGATGCGCGGTCTTGGTCAAAGAGACATATGAGGTCTTGCAATTCGTGGATGTGGTTCCCTCCAAGATCATCTTTCGCTGTATAAGCACAAATTAGGGCGTCTGTGAAGTCGGAGCTGAGACCTGTTTTCGAATTGGTTGACATGAATAGCGCCGCCTGGACAATATTTAGAGCTTCTTGTGTCATTGGGCGAGCAACTGCGAGCTCTATGAAGAGCCTGAATAGTTGAGGACGATCTGGTAAGGGTCCGGATGTCCACATTGATCCTAGGATTGAGATGGCGCTTTCTAAGATTTCTCTCAAGCCGTCTTTTGTACAGCCGGGTACCTCAATAAGCAATGCTCCAAGCTTGATGAAACCTCGATCGCAACCATATCGCTCTATCAGACCTTCTCGAAGCGTCGTGTTCATTCCGCTGATAAAGTCAGGACCTTCCAGAGCGAGGAGATCTGTCAGTAACGCTACATTGTTGCCTTCGAAAGAGCTGAGGATGCGTACAAGCCTTAGATCGGGCCTCCAGGTTGCCCATACCCGCCATAGAGGAAACTGAGAATCGAGTAGATGTTCCGGCAGGAGAAACGCAGATTGTGTTGATGCTAGAGTGGCGCGTGCAAGTTCGACCATCCAATACGACGCTCCGTAAGCTGCAATCCAGTTGTTCTTCAAACGAAGACCCTCCAAATGTATAGCAAAGTCTTCCAGGGCTCGAATTGTCAAGGTCAAGAATTCTGGGACCAGATTCATGTTCCGCGTGGCACATTCTCTGACTGCTCGGCATATACCAATGAGAAGCTTCCCTGCCGCTCCTGGACCGTGACTTGCGAAAGGCAGTAGCTGGCGAGCCCATGCCGCTTCTAAGTCTGTGACAGAGGCTGGACTTCCGTAATTCGCTGCAATCAAACATTGCAACCAGGTCTCGAGGCCCCAGTAGCTTCCGTGTGCAATGTTCAAGTCAACATGCAGCATTGCCCTCAGGCTCGTTGCAGTGATGGCATGAGCAGCAGCAGCGACGGCTATGTCTTTTACCTCGTGGCCGTCGATGAGTATAGCTAATCGTATGTCGACATCAGCCTGTGTGATCTTGCCCTTCTTCTTGAGATAGACGTCGGTGGCCTGTCGAAGTAGGTGGTACGGGAATTTCGAGTCCGAAGGGTGCAGTACGCCGGCGGCTGATTCAATTACTTGATGCCAGTCTTCGCTATGCTTGGATTTGTTGAAAAGTAAAGAGTGCCTCAATGGCACCTTCCTCCGTGTTCGAGAGTCGTTCAGCTGCATCGTCATGGTGGCCATCTTGGAAAGGGATGGTGCAGACTCGTTATGCAGCGTCGTCGAAGACAGTTACAGTCAAAGAGAGGCGATTGCAGACCTCACCGGGCAATGGCAAGGTTGGTATGAGGATGGTACTTGCCAGTTTGGGAAAGCCGGACCCAGCCACCAGGCAGGTAGGCAGATAAATCAGTCCGCATTGTCACCGCAGGTACCTGCCGCAGCTTAGATGTGCCTGTCAGACTGCTCAGGTTCAGGAGAGCCTCGCGGTTGCTCGACTCGACTGCGCATAAGGCTGAACAGGGAGGCTCATCCAAGGGTGGCTTTGACCGACGGCCAAAAGTGGTTAGTAAGACGACCGATCGTGAACGCTATAAGAGCACTTGACAGCGGTAAGCGAGCAGGCTATGCACTTGTGGAAGACTGGAACACACATTTGACAGACAGCCACTTCCGGGAATAAACGCGGGAGAATTTGGAGACAAGATCGGGTATTGCGGTGCGTTCCGTGATAGCTACCATCGTGTCGCTTTGCTATTTGCCGAGCCCATATGCTCAAGCTACACTCACCGAGCAAAGACCGAGCGACATTCTGTTACAGGCAAGGCGCATCCGTGAACTACGCTTGGTGTCTCGACAATGCCACTGGCTAGGACGAGTCTAGAGTATGCCTTCACATGATACTACAGCTAGCCGCATCAGGTGCAACACCTTTTTGCTGCCGCAAGTGCGCAGCAGCCTGCCCAATGAAATCACCAGTCTTGTGGAAGCAGACTCGGTTGCCTTTCGCATCGCGCACTGCCTCGCCGATGCTGGAGTCATAGGCCTGACCAGTGTGGCTGTCTCTTGCAGGACATTTGAGGCCATCAATCGCTTTCTGTTCTAAGTCCGGTACTGCTTTGATGTCAGTAAAGGGCTTCAGCTGAGACGGATGGGAAAACTTACAGGTTGCAATGTATGCTAGAAACTCGTCGACCGCATGACGGCTTGGGAGTGCATTCTCGTTTTGATCCTCGAGCAGGATAACTGACAGCTTCTCCATGCGAGTGATTGTTTCCGGGCGGACACCTTTGGACATCTCCTTTTGTTCGACTGCAAGGGCGGCGAGTGACTTGGCCAGTGGATGCACGAAGATGCCCTTCACATCTTTCGGAGTGAACATCTGCTTGCTGAGTGGATTGCGAAGCACTCCGCTACCGGCTTCGATGGCAGCTACTAGTTCTTCCATGTCCCATGCATAATTGTCCTCCGTCACATAGAAGTTCGAGCGCGGTATGTCTTTCACCTCGTCGCCGTACATCGTCTCGGTGTTGACGTAGTTGCGGCCGAGTTGCTCATGTTCCATGTGCATGAGAGCGACTTCGCAGTGAATCTTGAGACCGTCTGGTAAAGCGACTTCCAAAGCAACTTTACGCTTGACGATGGAATCGCGGAGCTTATCAGTGTCATCTTCCGTGGCATGCCCGGCAGATTTTTTGTGCCACTTGATTGCGTCCTCCAAGTCGGCAATGACGATGCTCAGCGCATCATTTGGGCTGTCTCGCATATATCTCGCAGTCGTGCGTGGAGTGTTTAGCTGTGCCGAAGCATTCGCTTGTCCATTTACTATCCGCTGAATCTTGGCTGTGTTGCTCGAAGGCGTCATATTCGCTTTCTTCTGCAAAGCCTGCAGATGCAGCAGATCAGTAAGGATAAGTCCTGCTCTGATTCGCAAATTCTGATAACCCGTGGTCAATTCCTGCCGCGCTGCATCGAGATCGTCGATTCGTGGCCCGACGAGGTCGTACTCTTTCCGCTTCTTCTCATTTGTAATCACAGCCTTCTTCTTGTACCGTCCGCTCTTGATGTCCCAAACTAGTCCATCGTCGGTCGTTTGTCCCTTGAAATACTTTGGCGCCGGCGGCAATGTCACGGTTTCCGGTGCAGGTAACTCGGGCTTCTTCTCCAACAGACTGAGGAATCTGGCAACATCAAAGTCTCCAGGCGCCAGAGTGCGGAGCTCCTTTGTGTTGTCCAGAGCGGCTTCGACCCATGCAATGGAGATGTAGTGCTCAACGAGCAGCTTCCTGGCTGCAATCGCTGGTGGACGCCGAGAAATCTCCTCCATTAACTCCCCGATCAGCACCATGTCCGGGTCTCCAGATCCAGCATTGCCAGACATTGTAGATATTGCTTGCTGTAAGATCGCGCACAGTGGCGGGCAAGGCGTATGTAAATTTTAAAGTCGCTGGAGGTGACTGCACAGAGTGGAAAGATCCTCGTAAGATCCAGTTGGGGTATCGGTTGTTGCATGAATATCCAGTGAAGGTGAAAGTGAACCGTGGTACTATCAACTCGAAAGGCTCTAGCGGAGACTCGTATCTGCACCCACTCTGGTATTGCTTAGGTGCAACCTCAGGTTAGCCTGTGTCGACATGGTCATCTCGCAGGCAATATTGCGTGGGGGCTCAGCGCCCGATGCGCCTGACACCTCTAAGTCGTGCATTTGGTGACCGGAGATGGGATGGCTGTCCAAGGAAGGCTGAGCTGGCAGTCGAGAAGGCGAAGCACGTTAGCGCGCTACGCTATCCGCAAATGGCTAGTTCTAAACATCACCACTCCACTCGACAGGCACGCTCGATATGCCCATCTTAACCGATTATGCCTTCAATAATGAAAGCGAGGGAGGAAGGAGAACGAATAAATCTCGTTCCAAACATACGTCGAAAACTTTAAGGCCCTCAGTAAAACTACTTGGAGTCGTGCACACCACAGGCTACACGATCGAGTCTGAGGCAAGATTTCAGAACACTGCGAACATGTCCATAAACTGAGAGATATCCAGCGAGCACACCGTTGAGGTATGACGGCTCATTTCAGAGGGGTTGCGACTGCGGGCGTCGATAGTCTCTCAGAGGTCTGGAAAATAACACCCTTTCTCGCGAAGCAGGAACATCGTGTTGAAAGGCCCTGGTTCAACAACATTCACTACCACACTTCCTTTCGTCTTCTTCTTTCTCAAAATGAAATTCGTCATCGTATTCTTCATCCTGAACAACGTCTGACCGCGAGAACCTCCACCTCGACGACCAATTCCGCAACGCCAACAAGAAGAAGTTACTTTCGCTGACAAATCCACCGTTCACACCTTCCAATCTCTTGCCGGCCACCGTATCAAGCGGAGCCTCCGACCTTCAAACGAAGAGCGGGCCCCTATTCAAGACGCCGCAAAACAACACCATGCATACGAACTTGTTATAGCCGTCGTCGATACCATGCTCCTTCGTTTCCTCCTCACACTGATCTTCGCCCTCATTCTGTCGCTTGTCATCGGTCTCATACTTGCCATGAAAGAGCAACCATACTCCAAGGACCTCTGGTACGTGATAGAGCATTTGAAGGCTCTTCTATATATGGTGGCAATCGTGCCTGCCGCAAGTTATACCAAATTGCGACCTTGGACTCAGAGCATGAATGGAGAGCCAGCTATGCGGCTCAGAGCCGGATTTTTACGTACGACGGAGAGACGAGAAATCTGATCGCGAACAAGAACGGGTGCTAGTAGCCTTCGGCACGGACAGCAAATCACACGCACGCTCTTCAGGATACTGGATGGTTCCGGAACCAGTCCTCGTGCTCAGCAGCAACACCACAGACTCTGAGTACAGAGAATTGATCCATACAAGGAGATACCTTATAGTAGACACGCTATGTAGAACCTTAATCCTCAAGCAATAAACCAAGTTACCCCTCTCCCCCTCCAAGCAACGATTCGGCTGTCATAAAATGAAGACGGTTGCCTTCACCGGTTCAAATACCATTGAGACCTCCAATTCCCAAAGACCTTAGTTCCATGGAAGTCGATGTCCGTACTTTATCTGCTCCGCCACAGCGCCACATAATGCGTACTCTGTCTATCATTTTGGGGGCCCTGTACCTGATGCTATCCAATGCGATACAGTGCAGTGACTGGCTATTGAGCGTATTGGATCGTTGCATCACCCTATGCGCCAAGTGCACAACTCACCAGGCGCCACACTTCCCACGAATTCTTTGTTGAGATTGGTATAACGACCCCAAAACCCCATAACTCTCTCCCAGTGCATACCACTAACATTCCGGATCACAAGGTGGGCGACGGTTCGGCCAGCTTCGACTTTGTGTGGAAAACGAATGAGGGAGTACGCAGACAAACCATTTCGATTCATCTTGTCGATTGTGCCATCTTGATCAAACTGTTCAAAGTGAATGATCGCCGTATTCCCATCAATATCAGTCATGTAAATATCGCCACCTGTAAGCGGGGAGACAAGCTTGTCGATGTTGCGAATCGGCATTTGGTAGGCTTGGACGTGAATGAATCCGGTCAGTTGAGGAGGTTGTGACTCCGCTCCACGAACGAGAGCCTCGTACTCCTCGAAAGCAATTCCACGTTCACTCTCAGACTCGAGGGTAATACGCTCATCAAAGTCGTCTGTGTCTCCCTCGGCTGGGAAGTCATGAACACCGCTCCACCCTACCCAGGACCAGCTTGGAAGCTCCTCGCAGCGAACAGACCACGACACTGTCGTAAACATCAGACTTCGCGAAAGAGTCGGTAGAGGCTGCCATTTCAGCTTTCCAAGCCTAGTCCAACGGCTCATGAATGGCAAACCGTAAAGGTGACCCACGCTCATCACGCGTTCATACACGGAAAGTATGCTCAGGAAAGCGTTGAGTTTGTCCTGCGGAACTTTCAGGGTACGTCGCGAGAACTCGCTGATACATTCGTAGATGTCCTCAGGCTCTGTCGACCAATTAGGTTGAGCGTAATTCCATGGATCGACCGTCATGACGGGCTGTATCAGCCCTCCAGCGAGAGACAACCATTCGCACTCGGGTGAGCCAGAACTCTCGTAATACACCTGATGGTCTGTGAAATAGAGCCGCGCTCGCGACAGTGAACTCTCTTGATAAGTCCAGCCTCGCTTTGCCCAAACGCTCTTTTCGATATCACGAACCTCAGGTATCCTCTGGACGTACCCAGTACCTTCGACAAAGACGCTTGGACGGGGCTGCCGAGGCTTTGTTACCCCTGGGAGACCATGCCGCGGATCCTTTCCGGCGCAAGCAACAATAGTGAAGGTTGAGTTGCTGTAAACCTTGTCCATCTGTCTGATCTGTATAGCCTTCTCTTCAGACTCTAATTGAGCGTTGCAGTACCTGTCCACCCATAGATAGCGGTGACCTAATTTCAGACAGACTATGATGCTGTCTTTTATCGTCGCCGGTCGATCTGAAAGAGAGTAGCTGGAGTGAGTGCCCCAGACGTAGCTTAGAGTAATGTAGGGGCTGTGAGGCGGCAACTGGACGAGCGACACGTTTGTACAGTCAATGACACGCAGCCCCTTGAGTCCTGCAAAGGCTGAGTTTGAAACACATGAATCTCCCTTGACGTTGGCGGTAGTTTTAAGAGTGTCGGCCGCTAACCACTTTTTGACCAAGTCGAAATCGATCAGCGGGGAAGTGATCTGAGTCTTTGATGGTAGCTCTAAAGACGATAAGACCAGAGCGAAAAGCATCTCGCCACCGCCGTCTCTTCTCAGGTTACACAACGTGTATTTGTTGCCAGGGACTGTATTCCTCAACGCTACAAATGCTTGTCCGATCACTCCCATTTCGTCGACATCGGAGAAATTGCTACTCCATAGCCAGTAACATTCATCTGCGGAGAGCTCTATCGCCTGACTTTGAGATGAGTGATTGGACACTGCAAAGGCAAGGAGCTCGCAGAGGTCGCATTGAAGCCGATCCCAGCTTGACCATACTCCTAAATCTAGAGACCACGAATCGGAAGCTGAGAACGGAGCGAAGTCGATTGAACGGCATCTTGCGCAGAGGCGCCGCGTGGTATGTTGGCTGTCATCAGGCGCGACCCGAGAATGTTCTGGCGATCCGGATATCCTCTGAGACGTAGACATGAGCGCTAAGAAAGTCGCAATAGCTGGGAATGAAAAAGACCTAGATATGAGCGGCGTACGAGAATGAGCATGCGGTGGTTTGGAGGGACAGTGGCCCAACATGGGAGAAGCGGGGAAGTTAAGGACGCCCTGGTCTGGCTGCCTCGCCTACACGCGAGGCGCAATCGCCCCATTACATGCTTACGTGCAGTCACAGCCTCGTTGCGCGGGCATGTGAGCTGAACGTTGATGTTGACCACAAATGAAAGCAGGTCGCACCTGTCGCAAGTCAACCGGATTTCCGACGATACCGTAATATATAACGTACATTGACACTACGTAAAAGTCGATTGTCGTAGCATTAGACGTCACCACAAGGTGCTTAAGACCAGATGGTGTAAAAACAACCTTATCAAGTCACTGCGTGCGCCCTCGAACGTTTGGCTCCGAAGGAGGCAAGCTCAGCATCGACGGCAACGGGGGCATTTGGGACGGTTCGAGCTTCTGTCGCAAATCAGGCATATTCATGTACCAGTAAGGAAGCCAAGCGGCATGCATTATGACGCTCAATTAGCAATGCGGTGGTAGTACCAGTCGCCAACAGGCGCCTTTACAAGATAATGTAACAACACGTTCCTCTCCATCCAGCCCACCAAAGCGGACCCCATAACCCGCCTACATTCGCTCAAACCCCATCAACATAACGCAAACAAAGCAGCAGCCTAGAGCTTCAACTCCATGTTCTCGCCATAGAACGTCCCATTCGCATGCCCATGATGCGCAGCCTCCTTCGCATGCTTAAGCGCCTGATACTTAAACGCAAAGTTCAAGCACAGCGCGACTGCCAACCCAATCGCGACAACCAGCGGACCAGTCAGGGCATCAAAGTCCTTTCCACTCCTCTCGCGGATCAACTTGCTTCTGTACCAGTACATAGTATACCCCCAGGCGAGCGCAAACACCGCAATGCTCGTGTACACAACCGCTAGCGTGCGGGCAATATTGTTGCCCTCACCAGCAGCGTTGTACAGACCGAGGGATAGGGAGGCGAGCAGGACGCTGACGTGCTGCCACTTGATGAACGTGCGCTGGTTGGCGAGCCAGACCTTTGCTTCAACGCGGATAGGGCCCTGGTCTTTGATCCAGACACCCGGGGCGGAGATACCGGGGGGCAGCTTGACGCGTCGTTGCTGCTTCTTGGCGTACTTGGAGGTCGAGAAGGAGGGGAAGAGTTTGGTGAGGCCGTTGGTTTTGCCGCTTGCGTAGGGCGAGATCTGGGTGATGCCTTCTTCGTCGCTGTCGGGTTCTTCGTTCGCGCGGGACTCTTCTTGGTGCGATTCGAGATGTGATACGGGGAGACGGGTGACGGGCATCGAGTGCGCGACGGTGCTGGGCGCGACTTGAGCGGCGGAACCTCTCTTAGGGGCGGAGCGGGCAGCGGCTGGCGAGCCTACGGGGGATGTGATACCGCGACGGAACGAAGGGCTTGCTGCTGTGCCGAAGAGAGAACCGACGGCGAACTCGTCTTCGGCTGCTTTGCGCTTGCGCTCTTGCTCGTCGTCGAAGGCCTGCTCGGGCTCCTTGCGGATGTCGTCCTCAACCTCGCTGAGCCAGAAGGGGAAGGTGTTGACATTGTCTTCGAAGAGCTTGGCGACACC
Source organism: Didymella pomorum (assembly GCA_022225945.1). Taxonomy (NCBI): domain Eukaryota; kingdom Fungi; phylum Ascomycota; class Dothideomycetes; order Pleosporales; family Didymellaceae; genus Didymella; species Didymella pomorum. The sequence continues at coordinate 355,283 of JAKJXN010000009.1, forward strand.
GTGGACAAACTTGGAGAAGCGAGGTGCTTCCTTGACAAGGTGGGAGTTGATGAGATCATCGACCCATTCGTACTTCTTCAGGCCCTTGACCTTGATCTCGAGCAGTGCGAACGGGAACTTGTGGATCTCGCCCTTCTTGAGGTTCTTGAACGGGAACTCCATGTTGCCGTTGTCGATATCGCGTCTGTGCCAGTCATCGGGCTCACGGCACGGCCTGTCCATGTCCAGGGCATCCTCGCGGATGAGAGCGAGGTTAGTGTCGAGCGAAATGCGGACACTGTCGTTGCCGGGGATCTGAAAAGCGGTGCGTGTGTAGTTGGCGCGCAATACAGGCTGGAGATCCTTCTCTTTGATGAAACCTTGGATGTCCTCGACCGCCTGCTTCAGGTCGTCGATCTTCTTCTGATCCTTATTGGGCCTGTACTCGAGCTTCTCGATGCTCTTCTCCATGTGGTACTTGTCCTCGAGGAATGACTGGATGTACTTCGCCTTGATAGGGAAGCGGACCTCGGCACTGGCATTGCCCTCCTTGATGACCTTCTTCTCGAACATGATCTCGGGCTTCTCGTTGAGCTGGCCATACCATCGCAGGCGGAGCGAAGAGGCATTCTCCTTGCCATTGACCTTGTCCGAGTAGAGAGAGAAGTTGGGGTTGTCGAAGTAGATGGAGGTGATGGTGGGGTCGCGCTGTGAGCCCTCGGCGATTTTGGAGGACTGCGGGTTGTAGACGAGGACGGGCAGACGGCGGAGAATGACGGTCTTGACTTCGAAGAGATTGTCCATGTGGACCCAGACTGTACTGTTAGCATGCAGACAGTCATACATAGGGAGAGTACTCACACTTGTGAGAGGTAAAGCCCTCACCAGCCGTGCTGTCTTCGGAGAACGACAGGGCCTCCTTGCTCTTGCCCTCGAGGCTTTGGCGGACGAACGAGTACAGCGCCGACAGCCTGTACAGCAGCGGCGAGGCATCTTCGGTCTGCAACGGGTGACGGGCAAGGCGGGCGTCAATGAAGGGGCGCAGCTTGTACGACTTGCCGCGCAGCTTGTCGTGCTTCTTGGTGGCCTTGATGATGGCGGTGAAGTTGATGCGGCTGAAGCCCTCCAGCTCTTTGACCTCCTTGGTCACCTGGTCGAGCTCGACCAGGACATCCTTCAGCAGCTTCTCGCGCTCCTCCTGGCTGAGCTCGGGCTGCTTCTTGTCGCCATCCTTGGCCGCGTCGGAGAACAGGCCCTCGACGTCCTTGCTGCTGTCTCGCTGGCCGTCCTTGCCCTCTTTCTCTTTGTTGTCCGCCTTCAGACCGACGGCCAATGGCTCGAGCTTCTTCTCGCAGGCACTCGTGCGGTCGCGCAGCTTCTGGGAGATCTCGATGATGAAGTTGTGCACCTTCTCGAGCTGCACGTTGGCGAGCTCGTCGACAAAGGCGCTCTCGTCCTCGGCGGTCCAGCTGTCGTCATCCTCGTTGTCCTTGAGTAGCTTCTTCAGCTTGTCGTAGTCGATGTACTGGGCCTTCCACGGCGGGTACACGCTCTTGCGCAGGGTGGTGCCGAACTTCATCTTCGCGGTGCTTCGGGCTGTCACAGGCTGCCAATGGGTACCAGGTCTTCGGAATCGGGTCAGCGCGTGCTGCAAGGAATGTCGCACAGCAATTGCATCCGCGGGCAGTTGACTTTCTGCGTCTCGCGCGGAAGATCTCTGCGTCGCCAGGGAAGCTGGCACTGCGGAGCTTTGTGATGCTGCTGCCGTTCCTTGGCCAATCGGACAGGCACGTGTGACAGCTGCGTCACGGCAACGGTTAGCGCTCATTCCTTCGCCCGCGAGACAAGGGTCACGGAGCCTCAACACGCACATGCAGGAGAAGCTTGAGTCGAATTGGCATTGCAACTTCACTTTGTGCAGACTTATCTCAGAATACATCGAATAATAGAAATGATGTTACAGCTTTCTACATGAGCTCATGACACATTTCTCCCAATCGTCTCAGCATAAGATAGACGTCAGTCGTGCCACTCAACAGCCAGTCCATGCCACCTATATAATCCAAATGCCCGTGTATGCACATCTCCTCTTCATCAGTTGCCCTGGGCCATGACATCGACGTAGCGCCCAGCCTTCTTCTTCTTCGCTGCAGGACCCTTCCGGGGCGCGGCAGCTCCGAGCAGATCGTCGATGCTGCTAGCATTGCTCATGCTGGTGCCAGGTCGAGATGGTGGGCCAGAAGCAAGCGGCGGCCGTGCGAGCGCAGGAGGCTTCGCTGCACCTTCGTTGTCTGATGGAACACCAGGCGTGCTCGATCGTGACGGTATACCCATTGGCGGCGGCATTGACGAGCTCCTTGGGGGCATCGAAGTCGGTGGCCGCAGGCCTGTCGATGGTGGCCCAATTGGTGGAGTGCCGCCTGATGCGCTTCTGGGTGCTGTTGGTGGTCCACCTCGTGGCGGAGGAGGCGTCGCGGTAGGCTTGCTCGTATCGGGGGCGCCTGCCTTCTTGTTGATCCATTTCTTGAGCTCGGGATCGTAGACGAAGCTGTTCTCTTCTCCGAGCTTGGCCTTGATCGGTCCAGGGCCTTGTTGCGCCAGATTGGGATCTTTCTTGAACCAGCCGCCAAACCAACCCTTCTTCTGGGCAGCGGCCTCCTTGTCCCGCTTCGCATCTTCTTCGGCCGCCTTGCGGAAAGCCTCATCTGTGGCACGGTCTGCATCCGACTTGCCGTTCGTCTTTCCACTGCTGATCTTGAGAGCCGAGGCACGGGTAGCAAGATCATCATCATCGTCATCATCCATGAAGGACTTCTTCTTTGGCTTCGCCTCCTTCTCTTCGTCTTCATCAGGCTCGGGCTCGTATGGAGTGTATGACGGTGGCTCGTACGAGCTGGTAGAAGGGTCGTAGCCTGATGACGGCTGGTAGCTGACGGATGGCTGCTCGTCATCCGCTGGGGCCTCACTCGCCGGTGCAGGGACTGGGTCATCAAAGCTGGCTTGGGGAGGTTGATATCCACCGAACGCCGGGGCAGAAGCAGATTCCTCAACTGGAGGTGATGGCATGTAGGGGCTACCATACGAGAGCGCAGCACTGGGCTCAGGCCGAAGAGGCGAGTACGACTGGGTCTTACCCTGCAAACGTTGGCTAGTCGGGCTGAGCATGGCCTGGCCGGGGGTGTATGGACTGGACGGCTGTGATGCAGGCATGTATGTGTCTGAGACAGAACGCACAGAATCCATGGACGGTCGTCCCTCAGGCTCGTATCGTGAGCGCTGTTGCTCAGAAGAGACCCGTGGGGCGTAGGTGCTCGAAGCGTTTGAGGGAGCGTAGCGCGAGTTGGATGGTGCCGACGGCTGAGCTGCTGGTGCCCCATAACCAGCATATGCTCCATACAGGTCCGCGCTTGATTGCGAAGGTGTGATGCTCGGACTGTTGCCAGCGATCTTAGCGAAAGGACCGGCTTCTCCTCCAGTCGAGAGATTGCCGGAAGCTTCGTCATCATCTCCTGCGATGAAGCTGTTGAACTTGGACAGCAGCGAGCTGCCGACCTTGTCCATGCTCACTCCCTTGAGAATCGACGAGCCGTCCTTGGGTGACTGAGAGAGGCGTCGACTCAGCTCGTCAAGACTACCGAGGAAGCTTGCATTGTAGTAAGGAGACAGCTTGGTAGTCACCTTCATGCTTGCAGCGATAGCGTCGCAGTAAGCTTGCGCCTCAGTCCTGTACCCGTATTCGGCCAAGCGATAGGCATGCGCGAGCTTGTACGATTGCAGGTGCGGCAATGCAAACGAGGACGTTGGCGCTGCAAGTGACAGAGCGAATTCGTATACTTCCGTCAACAAGACAGGCTCCATATCAAGACCGAGCTCAAGGGGATTCTGCTTGTGGTCTGCGCCGATGAGGACAAGATCGGCCTGCGGGTCGTCTAATCCGTTGACCACTACCACAGCACGGGCGAAAATGAAGCACACGTGTGCAGCTTCGATGCGCTCGTACTGTGCTAAAAGTTTACCAAGGGATAGCAGAGCCGCAGGATCGCCGTCACTGCGGTTATTCCAAATCAGGGCTACAGTCTCACGCCACTTATCCAGGCCCTGCAGGGCATTCTGTGGTGCGCCAGCACCATCTGTACTCATCATTTGGAAGCCTGCACGAGCAGATGGTGGGACAAGCTCGTCGATACAGTCCTGGTGGTTGCCTGCAAACACTTCGTACAATACCGCCAGAGATTGGTTGTTGCCTCCGACCTTCCTGACTTCCTTGCGAACAAATTCTTGAACAACCTTGTTCCAGGTGTCGTCTTTTAGGGTGGATGAAAGAAGCATGGCGTGTCCCCACATTCGTTGATCGACTGCATGCCAGACTGCCTTCTCGCGATCACCCTTAGTGAGCAGTTTCTGAAGATCTTCGATCGCACGCGGGTCGACGGGCTCTGCTTGTAGCGTGTTGGTCCTCGAGCGACCAACGATGTCTGCTGGTGTCGAGAATGAGCCTTCTGCATCTGCTACATCGCTCTCTTCGGCGGCTAGAGCCTTCTTCACCGCAGCCGCAGCAGCATCTCCTTCCAAGCGTCCATCGTTGTCAACGAGCACTTGCAGGACTTTCCAGAGCAGGTGCTTGTCTTCGAAACGCTTATGCTCATCCTCGTTGAGAGAGTGCTCAAATCCAGGCTCCTTGCGTTGAGTGTCGAGAGCCTCGAGCTTGCGACCAAGCCAAGCTGAAACGTCTTTCTTCTTCCCCTTCGACTTGAGCGGCCCGGGGAATTTTGTCAGGTCTTCTGTTTCTGGAAGAACGTCCTTGATACTCTGGATTTTGACCTCACCAGGACTGCGCTTGACCATTGGTGCCGAGTTTCCACCACCGTAACGAGGAATCTCTTTCGGGAAGGTCGTGACCACGGTACCTCCAAGGCCCCAAGTGAAGATTGGCGCGCTCTTCCACTGCTGCAACGGGTCCTGAGCGCGCTCATCTGCTGGAGCTATGCTTTCATAATCGAGACTGAGCGATGTTTGCCTTCGATGAGGAATACTGTTGACCGGTTTCTCGGCAATGGTGGGCTTGTTATATGTAGGAGCAGCAGCCGGTATTGGCACCGTTCCGTAGGGCGAACCTTGGTATTCGGATGTGGCAGTCAGGCTCCGAGTGGGAGGCTTCATCGTAGCTGTGGGCGAGTGGGTATCTGATCGAGGAGGCGATGGTTGATATTGTGGTGTGTAATTTCCTGTCTTCCTCGGTGAGCCGACATTGGATGGTGGGTAGCTTCGTAGAGGTGGTGTTCCAGATCTAGCAGCAACATGTGGCTGGACAGCCGGCGATGTTGCCCTCTCTTCGATCTCACTAACGCCTTCCAACGGACTCTTGAATGGCGCGCGCGGACCGTTTTCTAGCGACTGCGAGGCGTGATGGCCGAAGGAAGGCTCGGATGATAGCTCCCCTTGTGGAGGCTGTGCTTGCTGACGGGGAGCTGCATACGCAAGTGGACTGGATGTACGAGGTGCGTATGGGCCCTGAGAAAGCGGCCTAGGAGGACCTGCAGGAGGATCGGAGCCGTAACGAGCATGAGCTGGTCCTTGTGCGTTCAGCGAAGCAGGCGAATATCTGGAATTGCCAGAAGGTGCAGAGGGAGGTGCGGGTGAGTATCGAGCGTTGGCCGCTGCTGCTGAAGGAGGAGCTGGAGAATATCTTGATGATTGTGGAGGAGCCGCCTGCGGGACAGGTAAGCTGTTTGTCCTGTCAAGCACAGAAGGCTGCGCCGGGAACATGGGTAATTGTTCAGGCTGTCTGAACGGAGCTGGGCCAGGGGCAGTGCCCGAATCTGGTAAGATTTCATTGCGCAGTCCTGACCATGAAGGTGCACGCTCTTTGGGAGGCATTTGTGGTGGACCTTGAGCGGCTTGAGGTTGTCCATAAGGAATTTGGGGAGCTCCCTGGGGAATCTGCGGAGGTCCGTGGTGCATCTGTGGCGGTCCTTGAAGAATTTGTGGACTAGTCTGCTCTTGCGGCTGGGGTGTGTAGCGTCCTGAGGGCTTCTTGGGTTTAGTGGTCATAGGCAGCTCAGCGAAGAAGTCGGACGTCTGCGCCCTAGCAGGAGCTGCAGGCTTGGGAGGTGCCGCTGCTGGCAGTCCAGTCATCGACTGGCTCGACTGACTCGATGAAGGCGGGGACATACTTGCAACAGTCACACTGGAGGGTGGGAGCAGAGGCCTTGGGGGTCCTGAGTTCGAAGTTATACTGCTACTTCGAGGCGGTGGGGGCGGTGTAGGTTGCGCTGCTGGAACTGTGGCTCGCGGTGCGGCTCTTCGTCGAGTGGTGACGATCTCGTCCGGCAGATCATACGGCGATGCATATCCTCCCTTTGACTTGTCGGCAAAGCTCTGTCCAGAGCTTGGCATTGCAGGGCGAGCTGGCTGCTGCTGAGACATGGGCTGACCAAAGCCATTGTACATTGTCCCAGTGGAAGTAGCAGGGGTTGGGGCGGCTGGCGCAATGTTGGTAAACTGCACGCCTGCGGGTGCATAAGGATTGGCGGGGGGTGTTGGTGCAGCTGCGGCCTGCGCAACCTGCGCTGGTGCGTATCTGTTGACGGTGCTTGATACCGATCTCGCCGTCGGCGGTGGCTGCTCGGCCGGTAGTTCAGGCTCGTCTTCCAGAAGATCGTCGTCAAGTTCGAGTGCTAGAGCGTCTTCCGTGTCTGGCAGGAATTCGTCGTCTAACTCAAGATCATCAAGGTCAAGATCCCAGTCTTCCTTGGCAGCTGGTGTAGGTTCCACCTCTTGCATCAAATGGGCCCCAGGAGTCTCGGTCTCCGTCTGCGCAGGCTCGATCGTCTGAGGTGCAGCGCCTCCAAAGAAATCATCCTGCGCATCTGTGTTGCCCCAGTCAAGATCGTCTCCAGCATTGCCTCCCACGGATGTATTGCCAATTACACTGTCGCCAACTGTGGTTCCAACCGCTTCAGCGAGGGGAGTCTCGAGGGGCGGCTGTTGCTGAGCGCCATCCAGGTCGAATGCATCGTCGCCAGAAGCACCCCAGTCGTCAGCTGCGGCTTCGGTGTCTTCGACCAATGGTACACTGGCGCTCTCGACCATTGCGTCCTCCAAGCTGGTGGTTTCGCCCTGGTGTTCGTAGTTCTCGGCGGGTCGTTCCTGCGGTGCTGCCTCTTCATCCTCGCTCTCTTCCTCTTCTGATGAGCTTTCCTCCTCAGACTCGGATGGCTCAGCCGGACCGCGCCCTACGTGTGTTGGCGTCTGTCCTGCGATGTGGAGACCGCGCATAGCATCGATCGGCACCTCAGAGTGCCTTGGCGTTACAGGCTGCGGTGGGAGCACAGTGCTCTGTGTGGCGGTCGCAGGTGCTTCCTCCTCGTCTTCCGAGTCGTCCTCTTCATCTTCGTCGTCCTCTTCAGAAGAGTCTTCGCTGGATGAGACTGGTGCGGCGACGGGCGCAGGCGTAGGAGCTGCAGGAACTGGTGCTGGAGCCGACGCTGGAGCCGACGCTGGAGCTGCCTGAGGCTCCTCTTCCTCCTCAGACTCGTCTTCCTCCTCTCCAGATGATTCTTCCTCTTCCTCTTCCGTCTGCGCCGGTATTTCCTGAGCGGATGGCTGTTGTAATGGAGGTTGCGCGGCCGGTGCAGCTGCTGCCGCTGCCGCTGCCGCTACCGGGGCGTCTTGTGTCTGGGGTCGCAGGGCGGGGTTCCATGATGCGGCAGGCGTCGAGGGGCGCCGGTCGCCGTACGCGTAGGAAAAGTTTGGGCCGTCCTCGTGGTCCATTATGCGAGATTATGATATGCGTAAAAGGGTATATGCAAGTACTGCGGGAGTCAGCCCTGCGAGCGGCGCATCCGGTAAGACTGGACGACGGGGCACTGCCTGGCTCGCGCACTCTGGGGGATGCACACCACAGAGGGAAGAATGGGCGTGGTGGTTATGTATGACTGCGACTCGTGGCAGAACGCAGAAGACTCAGCCCACGTTGAGCCTCGGAGCTCCTGACGTAAATAGGGATGACGGGGCAGTACCAAACGTACCTCTACAGAGAAGCAGAAACGGCAGGCGCTATACGACGCGTGCAATCAGGGTGTCCCTCCTCAGTCAATAAGGAGCGCGTGAATCAACAATGAGCCGCAAGGGCGATGTGCATAGCGTGCAATGCGGCGACGTGTAATTGTGGTCGCGAATGGACAGCTGTCGGCCTCGACGTCGGTTCCGCATACCCTGGTAGTCCGGCCTTGCCCTGCGCCACAAGCGCGGCGGTGCCGTCTACAGTTGCGCGTCACCTCCCCAGCCGCCAGGTAGACATATTTGTTGTCCTTTTATACACCACCCTCGATTGTACGCTCGCTGCAGTGACTGCACGCATATTAGACACGACTTGTCGCATACGTCACCTGCGACTGCTCTCAAAGCCGCCCATTATTCGAAACAAGACATCTGGCCGCCTACCGCAACCCCATACATCCACCCTAGCCTCGCCGCGGACCCCCGAAGGCGCCTTCAGCAGCAACAACAAGGCTCACGGCGATCGCATATGGGTCGCACATAGTCTGCGCCCTCTACGAGCACGCTATCATCTCTGCACGACCCCCATGAGCGATGTCCGCTCCGCATGAATATCACCAGCCAAACGCCCCAGACGAGGACTCTGACCTCGAACTCGACCTCGAAGAGCTAGACCCGCTCGCCGGACGTCAGCGCTCGTCAGCCTCTCCTCCCCGCCGTCAGTCGAAAGAACAGCGGAGGCCGTACCATGAGCTCGGCGCGAGGATACCGCTCAGGAACCTGCGGGTAGGGAGGCTGCGAGGGAACAGAAGGAGAGAAGAACCAGAAGATGAAGACCTGCGAGGTCTAATAGACGACGATGAGAGGGAGAACCGTAACTCAGCCGGCAGCTACGGGCAGTCTGGCGACGACGATTCACCGCTGCTGCCTGCCAGCAACAACCCGCGCCGACCCACACCACGGAAACCCAGCGCATTGTCGAAGCTGAGCGCTAGCCTGCGTATTCCAGGTTTTCTTTCGAAACAAGAGGATGGTGCCATACATCTTGGAGATGATGGGGGAGCCGACGACGCCGAAGAGGAGCACGATCCTACCACCCAACGTACCATTTCCGTGGGCGCGATACAGACTTCACGATTTCCCGCAAATGCCGTTTCGAACGCGAAATATACCCCCTGGAGCTTCCTACCACGAACCCTGTACAACGAGTTTTCTTTCTTCATCAACATGTATTTCTTACTCGTAGCGTTGTCGCAAATCATTCCAGCCCTCCGCCTCGGCTACCTTTCTACCTACATCGCGCCACTTGCCTTCGTCATTTCGATCACATTGGGAAAGGAAGCTTTGGATGACATTGCCAGACGGCGACGAGACGCAGAAGCAAACTCGGAAGGGTACACGGTCTTGAAGTTTGAGGAGAACAGTGTTGGCAATGGCGTTGCGCCTGGGCAAACCTCGAGACAGAAGAAGAAGTTGAGGAAGAACAAGAGAGAGAATGGCCGACTTGCTGATATCGAGAATGAGGAGGAACAGCTCTCCACGAAAGGACTTGCTACATGCACCTATTTCGAGGTCGTCAAGCCATCCAAGAACCTCAAGGTCGGCGATGTGGTCAAGCTAGGGAAAGACCAGAGAGTGCCTGCCGACATGATCGTTCTCAAAAGTCTTGCCGCCGACAACGCACCTACAGCGGCCGAGTCAACCCCTAAAGCTGCGCCACCGATGCTTATCGACGGAGAGAACGGAGATTTGGACCAGCGTGAGACTGCCAAAGTCGAAAGTGCTGCTACTACTGGCCCTTCTGGCGAAGCCTTCATCCGTACAGATCAGCTTGATGGTGAGACCGACTGGAAGCTGCGTTTGTCGTCACCCTTGACACAGAACCTGCATGTTGGAGAGTACACTCGCCTTCGCGTGGTGGCAGGCAAGCCAGACAAGAAAGTGAACGAGTTCTACGGTACAGTGGAGCTGCAACCGAAACGTCAGCGACAGTACGACCCACATGGCGATGAACAATCGTCAAGCGACGAGGTGCAGTCAGCACCACTGAGCATCGACAATACGATCTGGGCCAACACCGTGGTAGCCTCGAGCTGTAGTCTACTTGCTGTAGTTGTATACACCGGGCCACAAACACGGCAAGCTCTGTCAACTTCGCCCTCGCGATCGAAGACCGGCTTGTTGGAGCTCGAAATCAACGCGCTTACCAAGTGGCTGTGCGTCTTCACGCTCTCCCTGTCCTTCATTCTCGTCGCTTTAGCTGGCTTTAAGAAGATCGATGGCCGCGAGTGGTATGTCAACATGATGCGTTTCCTCATTCTTTTCTCGACCATCGTCCCTGTCGGCCTGCGTGTCAACCTGGACATGGGCAAGTCAGTCTACGCATGGTTCATCGAGCACGACGACAGCATCAAGGGAACAGTCGTAAGGACAAGCACCATCCCAGAAGATCTCGGCCGGATAGAATACCTACTGAGCGACAAGACCGGTACCTTAACTCAGAACGGTATGTATCAAGTACAATATTGGATTAGGCAAAACTAACAATGCGCAGAAATGGCCATGAAGAAGATCCATGTCGGTACAGTGTCTTACGCGAACGAAGCCATGGACGAAGTATCCTCATATGTTCGACAATGCTTCACACCACCTGCCGGCGAAGCGCCTTCTCTGGTCACCCCGTCTTCTGCCTACACTGTGCCCCTCACCTCAGCTACCCGCACTCGCCGCGAGATTGGCTCTCGAGTCCGCGATGTGGTCCTTGCTCTCGCCCTCTGCCACAATGTCACACCCACAACCGAGGAAGAGAATGGTGAGATGGTGACTACGTATCAGGCTTCGTCTCCCGATGAGATCGCTATTGTTCGCTGGACTGAGGCTGTCGGCCTGAAACTTCTCCAACGTGACCGCGAGTCAATGACGCTGGAGTCCATGAACAGCGGCAATACCGTTGTACGGGTTCGCATCCTCAACACCTTTCCATTCACATCCGAAGGCAAGAGGATGGGAATCGTTGTGAAGTTCTATCACGGTCCCGTGGATTCTCCAACAGATGAGAATGGTGAGATCTGGTTCTATCAGAAAGGCGCCGACACTGTCATGACCTCCATTGTCGCTGCCAACGATTGGCTTGATGAGGAAACTGCCAACATGGCCCGAGAAGGACTTCGAACCCTTGTCGTCGGTCGCAAGAAGCTGTCTGCCCAGACATACCAAGACTTCTCCAGCAAATTAGCGCAGGCTTCTCTGGCCTTGCAAAACCGCGATGCTGGTGTAGCAGAGGTCGTGAGCGACTATCTTGAGCGAGACCTTGAGCTTCTCGGCGTCACTGGTGTCGAGGACAAGCTGCAAAGAGACGTCAAGCCATCACTTGAACTGCTTCGTAACGCTGGAATTAAGATCTGGATGTTGACAGGAGACAAAGTAGAAACTGCCCGCTGCGTTGCCGTAAGCTCCAAGCTCGTTGCACGAGGGCAATATATCCACACAGTTCAAAAGCGTAAGTCTACTCCAAATTCGTCGTATGGACACTACTGAAAATTGCAACAGTCAAGCGCAAAGACCTCGCCCACTCCTCTCTCGACTTCCTCCGCGGCAAAACCGACGCCTGCCTGCTCATCGACGGCGAGTCCCTCGCCCTAATGCTAACCCACTACCAACGCGAATTCATCTCCATCGCCGTCCAACTCCCTACCGTCGTCGCCTGTCGCTGCTCACCCACGCAAAAGGCCGACGTCGCGCGCCTCATCCGCTCATACACCAAGAAGCGCGTCTGCTGCATCGGCGACGGCGGCAACGACGTCTCCATGATTCAAGCCGCCGACGTGGGCGTCGGCATCGTCGGCAAAGAAGGCCGCCAGGCCTCGCTCGCGGCTGACTTCAGCATCGAGCAGTTCTGCTACCTTGTCAAGCTGCTTGTTTGGCATGGACGGAACTCTTATAAGCGGTCTGCGAAGCTGAGCCAATTTGTCATTCATCGCGGCCTGATTATCAGTATTTGCCAGACTGTGTACTCGATTGCTACGGCGTTTGAGCCGAATGCGCTGTATAAGGATTGGTTGCTGGTGGGGTACAGCACTATCTACACCATGGCGCCCGTTTTCAGTTTGGTGCTGGATCGCGATGTCGACGAGAGTGTTGCGAATCTGTATCCCGAACTCTACGCTGAACTCAAGACGGGCCGCAGCCTGAGCTACAAGAGCTTCTTCATCTGGGTCGCGGTTTCCGTCTACCAGGGCTCGATGATCCAAGGCCTCTCGCAGCTCCTTGTCGGCGTGGGACCGGATAACACGAATATCTTCGCTCGCATGGTCAGCGTTTCGTTCTCGGTGCTTGTACTCAATGAGCTGGTCATGGTCGCTATGGAGGTCACGACTTGGCATTGGATTATGATCGCGAGTATTGTTGGCACTGGGGGCATCTACTTTGGCAGTATACCGTTCTTGGGCGTCAGCGATGTTGGCACGGGTCATGCGACAGGATACTTTGATTTGAGTTATGTTGGAAGCTTAGGGTTTTGGTGGAAGGGCGCGGTCATTGCTGCGATCAGTCTGTTGCCGCCGTATGCGGTCAAGATAGTTGGCAGGACACTGAAGCCGCCAAGTTACAGGAAGGTGCAAGGAGTGTAAGCGGAGCCCACTTGGGTATGGGATTTGTTTTGGTAGCGTGCATAGCGTGTCAATCATCAATCTGTCGACTTTGTTAGGGTGAGTACTATGATATCGAAACGATCTGTTGCGAATGCCCGTGGACGATGCAACTGAATGTTTTACACAGCAATGGAGGCAGCCACAGCGGCTGGAGTTAGCGAAAGGAGCCCAGAGGTGAAAGAGCTGCTCTTGGCCTTGCCGGCCGTGCACAGTCGCTTCTCAGAGGGAAATGTCATCCGTCTCAGGTTCTGGCTATTACTACGAGTTGGGTTCGGAATCCTACCACAATGACGAGATTGCTCGAATGATCGAGATCGCCTTGGATGACAACAGCGCTTCTCTGACTTTGAACACTGCGCGGAGGAACACAGCATCGAATTTCCATCACGGCGACCAGACTGCACAAGAGAGGATTGGTATAGCAGCCGCTCTACTCCAAGATCACGCTACAGACCAGTATCCCCCTCTTCGTGTCATCACACGGCCGAATGTGATCAATAGCCTGCAGTCCAAAGAACGTTGGCTGTAAGTCTAAATGAGTAGCTTACAGTACTTCAGTCTAAGACCTTGCAGTCACATCGCAACCGAGTCTATCACTTTCGAAAACTTCAAGGTATACTGCCCCTGTCCACCATTTGAATCTCGCAAACAAGCTGACAGGTGTCTTGTAGAGGATCATATAGGCGACAGTGAGGAAGTACTTGATCCCGCACATTGGCCGGAGATATTCAGAAACATAGAAGCGGCTTTCTTGGACATATAACTTGTCCGAAAGCGACGTGATCTGATGGAGCCAATAGGCAGTATGAAAGACCTCGAGGCTCCAACTTCCAGACAACACATTGAGTATGCAGATCTCGACAGTGACAACGAGACAATCACCGGCAAGAAGGATGCCGCCCGGTGGGCTCTGTAAGTCTCTGCAATAACCGCATCAAACGAGTGTACTCTAAGCCAGACAGGATGGACTTGACATCAAAGCCGGAGCGGAAATCAAAAGCTGCTGCTTCACTTGGAACACGTCGTGATGGATATAGCTATGATGTCGGCGCGAAGCAAAACCCAGCGGCTATAAGATCCGACCCGCCGCAAGAAGAAAGAGCAAAAGTCTTTCGACGGCTGACTGTGAAGGAAGCTGAAGCCGCGGAACACGAAAATGCGGTCGAGTCATCATCGGACACAGACTCAGACAGCGAACCAGGGGAACTACTGTCAGATGTTGATGACGTTGACTCTGAGGCTCAGAGTGATGGAAGTTACCGGACGAGCAAGCGTAAACCTGATCTCTCAATAGATCAGACTACTCAAGTCGTCAGTGAACGAAGTTTAGATTGGGCGATTGGACACCACACTCCGGCCGTTCACTCTGGTCGGTTTGCTTCCATTGCCGACGATGAGGATGACACCGTAGCTGGTGCTGCGCCCTCAAGCCCGGGTTGGAGACCAAGGATCTGAAAGCCTCGCAAAACTGTTGCATGGAGCATTGACAGATCTGGCAATGGAGTCGCTTGATACGCACAACGGTAGAGGTCAGCCGTTGGCAGGTCTGCTCCAGATCCAGCCTGTGATCTCCCGAGAGCCGACTGTCGATTTACATACGGAGCAGTGTGGCAGAAGACGACGGTCGGATGAATAGCAAGTATTTGCTGCCACGAGCTCTTGTCAGGACCGCCGAGCACGTCTTTCAGTCCTTCCACTACTCAGGCCACTGTATCAACATGATTCGAGAGGACAAGCAGATACCTGGCATTCCAAAAGACGCGCCTGTGTTGTTCGGAGAGAATACGGATGTCACCGGTGCCAAGTATTTTGCAAAAGTTGCAGATCTTGCATTGTCGAATGCCCGAGATGACCTGATATTGATGGCATACACTGGACAAAGCAGAGATCTTGTGACTTACGACCGCATTATGCCGGAGACCATTGTTCTAATGACTTTCATCGCGTTGGCAAAGAAGGAGCTTTCCATCCCCGTATCGTACCATGAGCATCTTGTTCGACTGGTACGTACATATCGCAACTGTCAATCCGTTCCCTCTAACTATACTTCTAGCGTTATGAAGCCAGTCGAAAGCCATCGAAGCGAGTACTGAGAGACGTCTGCCTCTGGAAAGAAGAGCTCGAGGTCGTTACAACTGTGATCAAACAACAGAAAATCGCCTTTACTGGGCTGGACTGTCTGCTCATGAGCAGCAGCCTCCCTAAACACGATATGGTCAGGCGGGACGCCTGGGCACGCATTGAATCACTTCAAATAGAGTCTCTACTTCGATAATGCAACACAACTTACCTAAAACGGATCCGCGGCCTGTACAGAGAAACCGACAAGCTGGCCGAGTCCCTTCGACACAACATTGACATCGCGGAAGAGGGCGACTCTAAAGCTATTCTCATTTTTACCTTGGTGACTATAGTCTTCCTTCCACTGTTGTTCGAGCCATTGTCATGTTGTGAGAAATTGCCCAATCTGGTCGATGAATGTAAGTAGGCGAACAGGCTCCGTGCCCAGGTGATGAAGACAGGGGGCAGAAGCCACCCAATTTGGTAAGCGAGCTGAACTGGCGAAGGCGCGTCTGATGTGCAGCAAAACATCTTCGCTGTCTACATGCAAATGGAAGTAGTCAGCACATATGGCACCATAGTATTGCACGCAAGCGCGAGCTGCGGCCTGGGTTGAATAGCTGATTGCATTACATTCCTCCCATTTTCACAAACATCTACTCCCTGCTGTCTTCACCACTTACATCTATAGACCACTTGGCGCAGCCGATTACACGCGCCCTAAAACTCCATCTTGAATATATGATGCCAAGGCACTTCATTACGCTATATCGGCCGTGAACCCGTCTTTTATCTTTTTGTGCAATACACCGAATCGCCGTTGCCCGTTGACTCGTGCGAGGTATATCTGACAGAAGTGCAAGAAGTATGGTATATGAACAGTAAAACATGCCAACCCGCCCAGTACTAATGCATGGAGCAATGAAAGTGAAGAGTAGCGTGCGTGTGAACATTACAGTCGTGTGAGGTCGTTTAGGAGGTGGAGTCCTCAATCTTCACGCCCTCGTTGACAGAAGACAGGGGTTTGGAAGTGGATAGTGCAGTATGTACAGGTTCGTCGATGGTCGACGCAGAAGTGGAGGGGAGCGTGCTGCTCTGCGCTGAATGCGCTGAGCTCGAAAGACCAGGGGTTGATGGCACGTCGTCGCGGGTGTCAGTGGGAGAATCAGCGCGCTTGAATCGGTCCATCTTCCTCTCAACCTTCGTCGAAGTCAGTACGAGTTTTTTGATCGTCATCGAAGTGAGAACTTACCGATTGGATCTGCTTGCCAGAAATGATCTTCTTCGCCTTCTCCAATTCAGGCTTGAGCGCCTCAATGAAGATCTCGTAGTCAGGACGAGTAAGTGTTTCAAGCATCTTCTGGATCACATAGTTGCCGTAGCCATCTTTGAGAAGGCTGAGCAGGTTATTCTCTCCACGCTCGTTCTTCGTGATCACAGTCGAGACAAGCTCACGACGCTCGGCCTCGGACCCACAGACCAGGCAGCGCTCAACAACATTGCTAGCGAACTTGTGTTTGCTGAACATGAGGAACTGGTTCTTAATCAGCGCAATCATCTTCGCGCGATCCTCAGGCAGACCATGCTCGATGACATGCTGTACGACGTAGTTGCCGTAGGAATCGGTGATGAGCTTGGGGCCAGCCGCATGAAGTTCGACGAGGATGAATCTGCGCTGAGGCTCTGGAATCTTTTCCACCAATCGTTGGATGACACGGCAACCGTAAGAGTTGGTCGACAGATTGTCGATTTGTCCTCTGAAGGAATCCACGATGGTCTGGATGCACTCGATTGGTACACGCTCGACGACTCTTTGTATGACGTGGTTACCATTCTGGTCCTTCACAGTTTTGAGCACATCCTTCTCCAGCTCTTTAACCATGTCAGCTTGCTGGTCCACCAGAACGTGCTCGAGTGCTTTTTGCACGACTCGGCAGGCGTACATTTGGTTGGACAGCGCGAAAACATGGCCCTTCATCTTCGCAGCGAGAACGCGCTTCTGGACCTGATCGCCGTGTTCAAAGAACTTCTGGATGACGTAGTTTCCAAAGACGTCTTGCATGAGCTGCAACGCATTCTTTTCGAGTTCGCGGAAGATACGGTCCTTAACCTCGCTGTTGGCAGTTTCAAGCTTCTGTTGGATGAACCGGGATCCGTGTTGGTCTCCGGCAAACTCAACCACGTTCTCGTAGATATCAGTCAGCTCCCAGCGCTTGTTCTGCTTGCTCTCTTTCTTAAACGAATCGAGCACAAGACTCATAGCGCCAATGTTGTCCGCAGTCTGTTGCATACGAGGGCCTCTGGGTGCCTCGAGCACCGGCATCATGGGTGCCATCTGGACCATGGTCATATGCGGTGGCAGAGCAGTCATTGGCATACCGTTAGGCATAGCATACTGGTAAGCCTGAGGGTTGCGCAATTGGTTGATTGGTAGCATATGCTGATACTGCTGATAGTACTGAGGAGGTGCGATATTGCGTCGCTCCTGCTGGATTTGGTAGCCAGCCAGCTTGTTCTGCACAAGCGCGATATTGTTCGCGTGGTTCAGTCCCTGGTCTCCACGGTAGGTGGGGTTGAGGTAGTCATGTACAGGGGGGGTGTGGGTCTGGGAATAGAACGGGCTTTGCTTGACTGCAGTGTTACCATTTGGTGCGCTTCGAGTGTCGTATGTGACCGGTCGAAATTGCACGTTGGGATCGTTGACTTGGCCGTTGGTGAAGCTCTCAGGTGTCATGGTCCCGTTGCCGCGAGAACCTGGGACGTCGGGCTGGAAGGCCATCTGTGCATCGATATACTCGCGGGGGTCGCTCAAAGCTGATGTGAATGCGTTGATGCTAAACGAAGACCTGTGTTGTGCGCCAAGACGAGGCTCTTGTTCCTGTAGCTGCAGCGACTCGCTATGAATAGAGCCATTACGCTCCTGGAAGGGACGGGAGTTGGCATAGGACAAAGATTGACCCTGACGTGCTGTTGGCTGATTGAATCGGGCGAATGAGTCGGCGTAGGGGTTTAGTCCCTCTGCTCCATGTCTCGAGGGTGGTAGGCTGCCACTACGTGATGGTGCACCACTGGTCGTGCCGTAGTGGTCTGAGCCTGTGACACTTCGGCGGTCATCGATGGGCGAATGAGCGGCAGCGTCTGGCCAGGTGGTGAAGACATTGTCGGCTCGCTGCGGGCTCAGGTCAGCTGAACCAAGGCCAAAGTTGGAGAAGCCGTTGCTCAGCGATTCAATGTTACGCGAGGTGAAGTTGTTGGATGTGGGATCAAGCAGTGGTTTCAGGGCCCTCGTTCCCTGTCCGTGGTTTACTGATCCAGTTCGCGAGACCGAGAAGAGTGAGGATGAGTTCTCGCCAAATTGTGTTGTGTTCTGATCCTGTGCAACGGAGCGTTTTCTCGCAGGTGACACGCCAGGGTTCCTCATGTGGGCATTATTTCCCCAAGGCGACTGGGTGGTCTGGAGAGGACGACTCCTCCAATCAGACTCAGACGACGAGACGAGAGAGCTCAAACCCGTCTTGCCCTCAGCCATGTCGGCGGTCGCACCGGGAAGGGCGTTGCTGTCTGCTATCAGGTCAGCACCTAGCTCGAATAGCAGCTATGGAATAATGCGGCTCGGACCTACCTCTGGTTCGTGATCCATCTCGAGGTGTCGAGCCAAAGCCGGACCGAGCAGGCTTCGAGTTCCAGATGCTGTTGCCCCACGTGTAGGTTGCGTGTTCGTTATCTGTGTTGTTGAGTGATATGCCACCTGCAAATTCGCGATTTCTCGTCTGCAGGCCGTGGGTTAGCGCCAAAGGTTCGACAATACATATAACTAAACGTACACTACCTGCCATAGTGGCCATGTTACAGATGTCAACTGTACAAGTGCGGCGGGCGATGTGGGTGGTGGACAGCGATTATTCGGCGCGGCAGAGTATTTCGGGGTACAGCAGCGCGGGGGCGGCTGATGTATGGTGGTGGTGGTGGTAAGCTGGACTAGACTCAGGCATCAGCACTGGCTGCGGCGGATTTGCGGTGTAAAGCACGCGACTCACCCTCCCAGGGCAATGGATGCAGCGAGGCAAGAAGACAATATACGAAGAAGGTGTGTACAGCGGACGGCGGGCAGCGAAGGGAGGTGGTGCCGCCTGTGTGTCCGATGGGCGAGGGAGCGCGGGTAGATATGTGCAGGTTCGCGGACGCCCTTGGGTCTGTGTAAGGTGGGAAGCTGCGTTAACAGCAGAGCATGCTAGACTCGAATGGATGGTACTGCGCGCCAGGCGGGGAACGCATCAGGGTTCTGTCGACACGGAAGACACGCCAGCGGGGATGCAACGCAAGGGCGACGGGCTCGAGATTCGCGGAATGCGAGCCGTGGGGTCGTTCTGTAGCGGGCGCAGTGCTGGGCAGTGGGCAACGGGCGGGCGAGGGAGGAAGAATAGGGCAGGCCGGGGCGAGCTGGGCGGCGAGGACTGGCGACCGGCTGCACGCGTGCGCAGAGGGTGGAGAGCGAGGAGTCGACGTTTGCCTGCGCGGAGAGGGGACTGCAGCGCCTTGTGAACAATGTCGCAAAGGCCCAGCCAGAGGCGAAGAGGATCGGCAACTACGACAAGCGTCCGCTGGGGAAGAGGCGCTAAGTTTCAGGTTGCCTTCCACCTGTCAACCAGGCAGACCTCGCTGCCAGCGTCGCAGAAGACCGCTGCGACCTTGTCTGCGGACTAACTGCACTGCAATGGAGGTAGCAGAGCGTCGCGGGGCGTACACGATCGCTGTCTGCGGTGTTCTCGGAAGGCGTTGTGCGGCGCTCGCGTGTGCAAAGGGCGAGTCAGGGATCGAGTGCGGCTGCGCAATCCGGGCGATCAATCTGATGTGGCAGACAGAGACAAGATGAGATGAGACAAGATGTCGGCCCTGACATGGAAGGGAACAGTGCAGGATTATGTATGTACAGCCTGAGGCGTGTTTCACGACCGCCCTGCTGCCGTGCCGAACCTCTTCACACTTGTCTGGCCCCTCCGTCTGCGCCCAAGCTCTGCTAGCTCTGCCTCTTCGACGAGCTGCGCGGGTGCTTGTGTGCGAAAGCCAGCCAACGGCCGCCCATCGGCTCTGCAACGGCCCTTACTCGAGTGTGGCAGCCACCGGCTTGCCTAGTCCAGCCGTCGAGACGCCATCGGCGCTGCCCTCTCCACTGTCTATCACGTCTGAACTGCTGTTCATACCTCAAGGAGTACGTCACACAATGGCGACTGCACCTGTCAAGAAATGCAATCGTTGCGCGTCACATGGGTCACCTTCACAACTCCACTGGGCCTAATCCTGCAATTACGAATCTGCTTGCATCGTCGGAGTGCTGTTCAAACCCTACGAGACTGCGAGCTGGCTCTCGCGCGTCTTGACTCCACCTTTGTGCTCACACACACACACATGTGCTGCGCTGGCGCCATTGCATGCAGAGTAAGTCGCTGCCTCCAATCCAGCTGGTTCTACACCGGGTGATCCAGGATCAACCTACCTCACCTTCCCACGATCTGCGTCTTTTCAGCTCTTTGGTTTCGATAGACACAACGCTTGCAGCTTCACCGCTTCTCCTACGACTTGATCGGGATGCCATGGTGGTACAGCCAGCAAGTGCATGCAGAGTGCATTCATGGGCACGTGAGCTTTCTTGGCCTTGCAGTCGGCGTGTGGAGCCTACAACAAAGCGGAACGGCCTCAGGAGTTCAACTGTCACATAACGTACTTTTACCACCGGCTTGGCTATCGTGAGCCCTGAAGTATTAAGGCATCAAACGCTGCAGCGTCTCAGGGTACTGCCAAGCATTGTAGACGTTTGACGGCCTCCGGGATCAACGCCTTGAAGTGAACAGTGGAACTCACAGAGGTCCAAGTGGCACGCGTGCCTGTATCCGCGGAGCTATTGCACCTCGAAGGCATCCTGCCAGCCGGAAAACAGCTGCAAGGATCTGCCAGATCAGACATTGAGGAGCGTTGTTTGTTTGACGACATGCCTCGAGCCTCACAATGGGCTGGCACGTGGCACTCCTTGCTCTCGTCAGTTTTGACAATAGCAGGCGAGGATTCCACGTCGACTGCATTCCATGTTGCCAGCTCAACGCTCACTACCAGGGCCATTGTTCAGCATCATCCTGACAGATCCCGCCCCACGCGCGCCGTTCGTCTCAGCCATCGCGGCTGTCATTTCCCCGCGATCTCACCCATCATAGCTGAGACCAGACGTGGAGTGTCTCGTCCGGCATAGAGGCAACGAGAGACGCCGAGCGCAATGCTCTCAAGAACTCAAAAGGCAGCGAGCGCAGCTGGCTTTTTTGCTGTTGCGTGACGGTCGCTGATCGTCAACAACAAGGGCAATCCTCCAGACATTCTAATTTTGTCCACTAGTCAGGTACCATCTGGTCTTACTTACCCCTTGCACTTATCCTCAATCGGTCATCTCGAAGGCCGACGTTCGCTGGCCGTTTACAACCCCGTACTCGATCCTGCACAAAAAGGAGATCATGCACGCGATATCGAAAAATTCATTGGATATCCTTCTTGCGCAACAGTTGGACAGCCTCAGCGCGTCGACATCTTGGAACGGCACGACTGGCCAGACTCTGCCGTCATTAATTACGACCTGCTCTTAGCGCGGCGCTTCCAGGGTCTTTTGAGTTAGTGTAACGCGTTGCACCCCACTATTACCTGCGTTGACGGTGAACAAGGCTGTTTGCCCTGCGCCAAACAAAACTAAAGACCGCCTTGCCCTCTCAACTTGTCGACCTCCTTGCTCCTCTCACGGTCCTGCCCACTGACACCAACCTTCCCTTGCGGTACTGCATCACTCTTTCTGCAGTATTTGCGTACATTCATTCGACCTTGTGTCTCTCGTTCCCTACATCTTATCTCCGGTGACGACAGCGCTTCTTTAGGTGTGTTCCCACTCTCCCCAGTTTCAGCTGGAGACAATCCGCCAAGCCGTACACTAAAACACCACACGAGCGATTAGCTTTGCGGAGTTATACGAACATTGAGCATTGCTAACATGGAGACAGCGAATACGGTCATAATCTCTATTCACTACTGCACAATCGCATCATCTGGAACGCCATCTAAACGCCATAACGATCATACTACCACCACCGACCACCCATCATGATGAACATTAAGAACCTCGCTGCGCGCTCTGAGGATGGAGACGGCTCGAACAACTTGACCGTTGCGCTCCTCAGCACACTCGCTATCCTTGTCGTCCTTGCCCTGGTCCTCATGGGCGCACTCATCTGGCTCCGCAACATCCGCCGCGCAAGGAAAGAGGCTGCGCAACAGCTGCCGCTCTACGAAAAGAGACAGTCGGGTCGCCGACTCACTATCACCATGCCTGGCAAGGGTCGCGAGTCTGTTGTCGTGTACTCCGAGAAGCAAGACCTCATAGACAGCGCCGCAAGCTCGCCTACCAGCCCGGTACCCGAGATTCGCATCACATTTCCTGACGAGGTCGACGAGTCTGGCAAGCGCCAGTCTGGTCGCGTCGTCGTTGTCCGTGTCGGTGAGCACAGCGTCGGGTTAGAGCCTGTCAACGAGAATCTGCCTCCTTACCAGGACGACTCATCAGACCGCTTCGACTCCCTTGATCTCGACCGTATTGGTGGATTGAAGGAGAAGGACAACAAGGAGTACGCCTAAGCTCTGCGCTGCTACCGTCAATACCCGACCGACTGCAGCAACGAGTCTGGCACCACGGGACTTTGAGCCACTTGGCTACGACCTATTTTGATGACGGCAAGAAGCACCCTGATTGTCAGTTTCTAGCCTATGCCACACCTGTCTGGAAGGCAAGGCATGGCGTTGAGCCGCTTGTAAATTTCTTGGAGTTGACTGGCCCTGTATACCCATCATGTCTGGCCAGCGCTTCGCTGAGGTTATGTCCTCCCTACATAACTGTTATTTCTAATGTATGATACGCCCATCTCTCGAGCGTCTGTAGCTGTGCAGCAAGAGAGCAAATACAAATCTTGACAAGAACAATATTCCCGCACCGCTTTATGATGTGAAGTTGCGCCCTCTCCAATTCTCCGAGTCCAATTGTAGGCCATATCCATGTTAAGACTCGCGTTGCGCCTCGTGCAGCCAGCCATGTTCAGCCGCGTTCAGCCATTGCCGCGTTCGAGCACCTCGATGGTGGAGCCGCATGGCTCGGCGAAATGAAGCTCCACATCAAAACATCAGAGCTCATGTCCCGCAACACTCGGAACGTCATTTCTTCATTCATGGATTCTTCCAATCCTTAACGACTCTTCTATAGCGCCAATTCGAACCCTGGACCCCTGAGCTTCTTGACGCCACAATGGAGAGCGGGGAGATGTTTACGTCCATCGAGGACATGCAAGCAGAGGCAAAGGCCAGGCAGGAGAAGCAGCGCGCGGAAGAAGCGCAATTGGGCGGGCCAAAGCCGACGGTCACAGACGTACGGACGGCCAAGAAGGCTGGCGAGGTGCACTTCAAGGCGCAACATGGCATTGTGGTTGCTTTCTTTAGTTTCATCCTGTACGTCCTCTACACGCGAATAAAGTCCCGTGGCTAATGCGCAGCAGTGTCCTCCACGTCCTCGGCACATATCTCTTCACGACCGGTTTCCTACTCACGCGTCTCGTTCTCCCGCATAAGTCCGAATGCGCTGTCCCGCCGATTGAGCTCACCAAGGGCTACGTAGCGGGCGATGCAGAGAAAGGGTGCTGGCACCCCAAGACATACAACAAGGCTATAGTGGTCATTGTAGACGCGCTGCGATACGACTTCACCGTTCCATTCGACGCCCAATTCGAGCCGGTCGATCTCGCAAAGCAGGCAGATCATGCCGAAGCTGCTTCCTCTGAGAAGAACGTCGCACCGCGTCATTTCCACAACGCCATTCCAGTACTGTACGAGACCGCAAAGCAGTCGCCGAAGAACGCCTTCCTCCTGCCCTTCATCGCGGACCCGCCGACAACGACCCTGCAGCGACTGAAGGGGCTTACAACTGGCACGCTTCCAACCTTTGTAGATGCTGGAAGCAACTTCGCAGGAACCGCTATCGACGAGGACAATTTGGTCGCGCAATTGAAGGATGCTGGAAAAAGAGTCGTGCACTTGGGCGACGATACCTGGCATGCGCTGTTCCCGGGATACTTCGAGGCGAACCTCACCCACGCATACGATTCTTTCAACGTCTGGGACTTGCACACGGTCGACAATGGCGTTACCGAACACATCTTCCCCCTTTTGAAGGGTGAGAACTCAACAAAGTGGGACGTCATATTCGGTCACTACCTCGGTGTGGACCACGCAGGGCATCGTTATGGCCCTGATCACCCTGCTATGGCAGCGAAGCTGAGCGAGATGGACGCTGTCTTCCGGCGCATGATCGAGGAGCTCGACGACGATACTCTACTTGTTGTCATGGGCGATCACGGCATGGATGCCAAGGGAGATCACGGCGGTGAATCAGATGACGAGATCCAGGCTGCGCTGTGGATGTACTCCAAGAAGAGCGATTTCGGTCGTACTGATCCCTTCTTTGCTCTTCCACCAGCACACGCGAAAGACAGATCTGTTGCGCAGATCGACCTCGTTCCGACTTTATCCTTGCTCTTGGGCCTACCCATTCCCTTCAACAACCTTGGCAAGCCGATCGACGAAGCCTTCGCCGGCGTCAAAGGCGGCGATTTTGAGAATCTGGCGACTGTCAATCGTCTTACAAGCGCCCAGATTCATCGCTACCAAGGCGAGTATGCCAACGTCCGTGGTCTCGATGAGAGTGTCTTCTCCAGTTCTCTGTCCCTTTGGCCCGCTGCAAACGAGGCGTGGACTTCCGTCTTCCAACGCATGTCCTTTGGTGGAAACACTGCCAAGGGCGAGCAGATGAAGGCTGCGTACAAGGCATTCGCTGCGTATCAGGAAGAGAACCTTCGCATCTGCCGCTCTCTTTGGGCGCGATTCGATGTGCCTCGCATGATCAATGGCGTCTTGATCTTGGCACTCAGTGTTCTTCTCATTGCGCTCTATGCTCGAGGTCTGGTCGGCGACCGCGCTGAGATCACACCTGTCTTCTTTACTAGAGGTCTTTTGGGCAGCGTGCTCGGCGCTGTCCTTGGTTTCGTTGCATCGATTGTGCTTCCGGACACAACGAAGATGCATACTGTACCATTCGCTGCAGCTATGACCGGCATTGTTGGCGTGCTGTCAGCCTTCTACTCGTTCCGTAATCGTCTCAGCTCACTGTTGCCCAACAATATTTGGGGTTGGGCCAGTCTATTCTTTACAGTTTCCCTCTCGGGAGGCTTCGCGGCCAATTCCTTCACTATCTGGGAAGACGAGATTCTTCTGCATTTCCTCACGACATTTGGCGTCATTGCCATCATCTCTTCATTCAGACAGAAGAACATGTCTGACCGCACTCTTGGTGTCTACCATTCGATACTCTTTACTGTTCTTCTCCGCGTTGCAAGCTTCTCGAGGCTTTGCCGCGAGGAGCAGATGCCTTACTGCAAGTCAACCTATTACGCTTCTGCTCTATCCACCACTTCTGCACCATGGCAGCTTCTGATTCCGGCCATTGCCGCGCTTCTTGTTCCTACATTTATCAAGAGCTACTACGAAGGCACCAAGAGCTACCAGAACATGGCAGTGATGTGGATCGGCATTGTCCTCCGCTTCGGCCTCATGCTCAGCGCCGCATACTGGGCCCTCGACGCCGCCGACGACGCCGACTGGTACCCATCGTTCTCCAGCATCATCAAGATCTCCAAGCAAGCGCTCGCTCAGGGCGTCCTACTCCTCGCCTTCGGCATCGGCTACGGGCTATACAGCTGGTCGAAGCCACTCCTCAACATCGAGATGAACAACGAAGGCAAGCCCAACGAGCAAATCATCGTCCACGGCTACGCAAACGTGCACGGCAGCCGCTACGCCCTGCTCATCACTATCTGGTACCTCGCTGTCGCGCTGCTCCAGAAACCCATGGGCGCAGGCGCAATCGGCATCCTCGTCTGGCAACTTTTCTCCCTCTTCGAAATTATCGACACGAATAACCTGCGCCAATCGTCCATCGGCCCCGTCGTCCTCGGCCTGCTCGGATCCTTCCACTACTTCAAGACAGGCCACCAGGCCACACTGTCCAGCATACAGTGGGAATCGGCGTTCATCCCGCTGAAATCTATTCGCTACCCGTGGACCCCCATCGTCGTTATCCTGAACACCTTCGGCGCGCAGATCTTATGTGCTGTCGCCGTCCCGGCGCTCGTGCTCTGGAAAGTCAACCCCAAGCAGAAGAGGCTGCTGAGCACGGTCGCGAAGGCGGTTGCTACGCATATCCTGTTCTATGCCGTTGTTAGTCTCGCGACGACGATGTGGGCGGGCCATCTGAGGAGACATCTTATGCTATACCGTATCTTCAGCCCGAGGTGGATGCTAGGTGCGAGTGTGTTGCTTGTTGTGGATGTTGTGGCGATCTTTGTGGGGCTTTGGGGTGCGAGGATGAGTATTATCAGTGTTGCTGAAGTGTTTGGGTTTGCATAGGTGGGGTAAGGTGGGTGTTGTATTATTATGGTGTTGCACTGCATACGGCGACCACGCCAGGATTCCTTTTTGTATAGCATCGAGTATACCTTCTTGCAAGCATGTCTAGATTTCTGTGTCATCGAGCGCAATCTTTGTCATTTCATCTTTCCCATTCACGGTGGTATCTCAGCCCGCTGTCACACCTTCTGGAGTTGCCGTTACGTCAAGCATTTCCGCAGGTGTAGGTAAAGGTGGCCCCGTCGCGCCTGCCGTTTGTAGCGGCTACTTATATACTCCTCGCAGCGAGGATTCAACTTGCCCTCCAAAACAACCTCACGAAACTTGCCGATCGCGGCCACAATATTTGCTATTCTTTTACTGCCTCGGCCCCATGTGATAACCGTACTTCTTTGCGGCGGATCTCATTTCTAACCACACTTCTTTGCGGCGGAAGCATCCTTTCGCCACTCTTGCATCAAAACACTGATTTTGACGTTACTGCCCTCAAAACAACAATCATTTATCAAAGGCTATCCAGTATTCTTTTATGCTCCTCTGGTCCGCACGCGCGCTATTCTGAAAGGCCACCAAAATGGTGCAGAGCATCGGTTTGATACTAGAATAGCCAAGGTGAGAGACCCACTCACCAATCTCTACAAAAGCACTCGGTCGGCCGTACAAAGAAGGCGACACACCCACATCGATACACTTACTCGGGACACTATTTGATTCCTGAACTGAACACTGAACGACGAGCACAACGATGGCCCCAGCTATCCCACATGATGAACTCATCAACGATGCGAGCAACGATAACCCAATCGCGGGCCTCAAGGGTACACTGAGCTTGAAGTATCGCTTCAAGTACCGTCCCGGCTGCATGTTGGGCAGCACAGTCACTGTCACAGAAGCGAATAATCAGACACTGCACATCTATATCAGCCCGAAGACCGGCTCCAAGTCATCAATCATGGTGGGCGATGACACAATCCGCAAGTTCGTTGCGGGACTCCAAGATGCGCTGCGCAAACTCGCGCGGTGCTCTGCTGAAGGTAAATTTTTGCCGCCATCTTCCACGATGCAAGGCTGATGTGTCCAGATTCGCAAAAAAAAATGAAACTTCGCAGGATCTGTGGGACCTCATCCTGGTCCACGTCTCACCCGAGACTCACAGCACCATTATGAAGCTTCAAGACACATTCAACAAGTACGCCGAGAAGTTCAACGCCGTTGTCACCCAGATCTGCGGTTTAGACGACGCAGATGAATTCGGTTCATCTCTCGACCTTGATCTCGGCGACGTCGTCATCAAACTACAGCAGCTTGTGATCAGCTATGCCGGTACTGTGAAGCAGCAGAACGAGCTCGTCGAATTCGCCTGTGACTTACTCCAACATCCAGCTGTGGATGTGCGCTTGAAGTCTCTTCTAGGCAATGTATTCTCAAATAGCCTTTACGGCATCATTTGTGCACTCGGCCAGCTACTGCGAACGCACCATACGATTGTGCGGACTGCTCCTAGCTTCCCACTATTTCGCACGGTCAGCATACACATAGGCTCTCCGTCTACTCCCGCTCGTAAGGCTATCACTGGCCCGTTGAGAACCTCCATGCCACCGCAACAGCCTCAAAGCCTCCAACTGCATAAGTCGGCATCTTCACCCCGGTCTCCAAAGCCTCTGCCACGTCATCTGACGCCTCCAAAAGGCTCTATGATGGATACAATTCGCAGCTACCTGCCTGAAGAAGACCATGGACTCCACCTCTTTGCACTACAGCCATCATCGAAGCAAGCGACAGCTGTACTCATTGGATGCCTTCTACATGACGTTCCGGTCCCCCTGGGGTCCGATACATAATACATATTTGGGTTCTCTACATGTCTGACCGGAAAGCATATACGAGAGCTGACTGCCTATTAACGCCAACTGTTGGACATAAGTCTCAATCCGACTGTCGTCTTCCGGGGTATCGTCAAAGCTCTGGACCATGGCACATTGCCTGGGCTACTACGACATAAAAGCCGTCACACTCTTGATAAGAACTTCCAAGTGCTCACGGGGTTTCTCACCACGCAGCCTAAAAAGCGCTGGTCTGTGCATCGCCTCATCCAGTTCATTCGGGACGAAGACAACGACGAGCCATTTCCCTGCCTGAGGCGCGACTACGGGTTCAAGTTCTGCACGCAACGAGAATACGTGACTAAGCTGAAGGCACTGTACTGCAAAGTCGTTGACAAAGCGGGTCCACGCAAGCTTCATTAGGCCTGTATGTTTGGCAGACTGCTAGACCACGCTATCGGCAATCTTGGCTTTGTCGAACCATCGATGCGCCGCCTGCTTCGGAATGACTATCCCAACTCAGCTGTCGGCTACGACAACTCGCGAGGTCTTGAGAAGTACACCATACCGCTCTTCAAGCGGACTTTGAGTGGCTGAGCGGCAGTGCCTTTAAGGTCTTACAAGCCGAATGATAGTACAATGGGTTACTCATGGGTGGCACATCAACATGCTCGAATGGGTTTTTTGGTTGCTCAGAGTTTGGTGGTTCTGTCTCCACGGCGTTCCCAATCTGGCAGCACAAGGAATTTATTGAGAGTGCTTTCATACGGATCTGACACGGCGTCTCGGACCATGCTCACTTCCTTCCTTTTGTCACACAACATAGGCTAGCTCAAACCTCCTACTCAATTTTCAATGCATTCGATCACTATGAGCTCTCCTTCTTCTCATGCCCTCTTTCATCACCAGGCAAACAAACAATAAACATCAAACACCCTCCCTCACTTCTGAAAGGCCCATGCTCCATCCCTGGCTTGCGATATGCATAGCAGCCCTTCGTCCACATTTCTCCTTTAGTTTCTCCATCCTGAAATCCTCCAATGGCTCTGACCCCGCCGTATTCACCCCTCTTTTCGCACGGCAGCTCCCCCGTGCCACTCTTTCTGCCCCGCAGATCCCTCAGGTCGCCTTCCAAGATCATGATCTCCTCCACATACTCGTGCACGAAGTTCTGGGTTTGATTCTCCGTGTTGGGCGCCCAGCGCTGAAGGTACGTGCCGCGTCCAGTTGAAGGGTCGTGATTGAGTGTGAGCTGCGTGATACCTGGCTCTAGATCCTGCCATTCACGGTGGTGGGAGGGATTGGAGGGAGAGAAAAGGGGGTTTGTGGAAGGGTGGTGGAATTCGAATTGTTGCATCTTCGGATCTCGGTACCAGGTAAGGAGAGTTTTTCATTTGTGTAGGCTGGAGATAGTCAAATACTTGTACCGCAGCTTACAAATGAGGATTGTCGGCTTTTAGGGTGGTGGTATCGGCTTATTCGTCATTGGTGAGATGTCGTGGAATGCGAGAGTGGTAAGCACAAGGCTGACGGCGACGACAAGGCAGGATCTCACGCATGCTGGAGATCTTGGGTTTCGGATTATTCATCTTTATCGTGGACGCACGATAGTGTGGGGGTATACTATACCAAAGAGCAAACCGAGTCGTGCAGAATATCGCACAAAGGAGTCGCCATCATCACCTTGCACCTCCAAAAGCATCGTAAGCAGCTGGGAAGAGTACTCCGGCGCATCCATGACCGCCATCTCGTCATCGCTACATTACCTTGCCGTCTATACGCGCATCATCCTTCGCGTCAACCCGCCTTCAACTGGCCATGTCGGCGTGCCTACTCGGAGCGTCGGGGACATTCGACGAGCGGACTTGCTTCAAGCCACGAAGAAGGCGGGGATGCTACTTGAATCTGCGACCTGTAGGGCAGAGTAAAGCTTTGATGAGTGCACGGCGACTGATAATACCAGAAGCTCTTCGCAGCCGACCGTCTCCCAAATACCGCCCGGGAGTCCATCCTCCATCTATCATCATTCATTATCCTTTTCCTGCATCCTCTTTCAATTCCACTTGTCGTCCGAGTAGAGATCGGGGTCCTCGTAGTCCCAGGAGAAATTGTCAGCCGCCGGGTTGTGACGAGGCGGCCTAACCCTATCGGCCACTTGGAGGCCTTCAGCGACCTGAGCTGTCGTATCAGCAGGCCTGAAAGACTTGTTAGAGTCCAAGTCTGACTCGTAGCCGTCGTCCTTCTCGTCGACGTGAGGCGTAGAGGCATCCGCGCGGCCAACGAAGACGCTTTGGCGAGCAGAAGGAGCGGCGAGGAGGCAAGTAGCTAGCGTCTGAGGGCCCGGTACCATGGCATTGAAGGAGCAACTCTCCTGAATGATGCGAAAGATGTGGTGGACCGCGAGCTTGACCTTGGCTTTGTTGCACTTGTTACGTTGGAAATAGCCGCTGAGGGCAAAGCCACCCAGCGCGCCAGCGAAGAGACAGGTGAAGAAACCAGCATACTGTGCAAGGTAAGGAGGAAACTGCACACCCTCGTAGAGGAACCTCACGGCCGCCTGAGCGGCGGTTGTTGCTTGCGGGTTGGAGCAGCGCATAAGACGAGTGTCATTCGTGACGGTAGGTATTGAAGCAGACACTGCAGCAGCTGTGCGGGGGTTGTCAGTTATTGCTTTCAACACTCTGGTGGTGAGTGAGTTGTACGCAGGCGTGGCAACTGAGTGTCGTATTTGCGTACGTGGGCGGAGAAAGTTGTAGTGATAAAAGGCGGCGGTAGCAGTAGTGGGATATAAACAACACCAAAAACTGCGATTACGGAAGGTCTGCGTGCAGAAGATACTCTGCAGGCGTAAAGAGTCATCGTGCAGCTATGGTAGCTCATTGGCAGAAGTGACCTTGTCGTTGAGCTGAAAAGCTGGGAGCTGTGTGCAATCGTGGGACTGTCGTCGAAGAGGTGCAAGGAAAGAACGGAAGGCAATTAAGAAGCTTTGTTGTCAGTAAACAAGCGAGATGAGAATTGAGTGAAGCGGCCACCGCGCTGCGCCTGCGAGAATGTTATGACGTTGCAGTAACACTGCCAAAGAACGGACCGCAGCACAGAGAGAGACTTCTAAGAACGAGATGCAACGTAACCCGAAGCATCCATTCGTCCATGTGGCCATTATTTCGAGGGATTGTAGCCGCGCGATGCAATTGTTGTCCGCTGAGAGCGTTTGCTCATTGTCCCGTCGGGAACTGGACGCTGGGCCAAGATCGGAGCATTACTTTACAGGGACAGTAGATCTAGGCGGTGCCCTGAGCATGACCGAAGATGCCTGCAACAAGTAGAAGAACGCATTGAATCGTAGCATGTGCTTGAAATATTGATGCGATATCATTTGGACAGTAATTTGCGTGCGGCGATCCAGAACCAGATTACAGACCTATTACTTATCGTTGAAGACTGTGTTCGTCAGCTATGCTACTATGAAAGGCAGGGAATTCAATACCTTGCGTTGGCCTGACTGATCGTCCTCGTGCCGATTGCTCATTCTTCTACATCTCAATCTCCTCACATGCCCTTCATCCTCCCCTGACCGAATTGCCCCATACTAATAGTATCCCTTCCGTACCCTCTATTGAACCCTCCAGGCTGTCCACCCAATCCGTAACCTCCACTGTGCATCCCTGTGCTTCGATCGTTCTGCAGTGCATTGCCGTAGATGTACTGCGAGTCGATGTTTCTGGAGTTCCATGGCTTGCCCTTGTACTTCTGGGCGAAGAATTTGGCAAGGTAAACGCCGATGACGAGCCAGAAGACGGCGAGTGCGAGCATGAAGGGTAGAAAGAGGGCCATTCTGCTGGATCTGCTGGTAAAGTATGTGTGATCTTGGGAAGGTAGCTTTTGGCGGCAACGGCAATGATGGGATCTTGAATAAGTACTAAACGTCTGAGCTTTCCTAACAATCTGAGTTTGAGAGAGGGAAGGAGAGTTTGAGAGGAGAGGCGAGGACGTGATGTTTGGCGGAGGAGCGGAGAAGATCGACTAGCGCGGTCGCGGTCTGGGGAAGTTCCGAAGTTTGTGGGGTAGCTCGAATGGGTGACGTGCAGGAGTCCGGCCCCATGGCGCCCGATTGGCTTTGATCCGATCCAGCGAGAGTCGTCTAGCAGAGGATAGTAGCATGGAGCACTAGAATTGAATGGGTGAAACGGAAAGTAGCTTCTGAGCTGATGCTTCAATATTGATGAGGGTATACGCACAGCTATGCAAGCAAACAGGAATGTAAGCCCTGGAAAAGACGACAGAGCGAGAAGCATAGTATTACGAAGAAGAGCCAGCGCCCCGAGACTCTTCCTCAGCTTGCTTTGCTCTCTTCACCCTCTCTTCTGCAGCCTTCGCAAGTATCTCTCTTCGATCCAAACTGCCAGTGGCCACGCTTCCTCCAGCGCTGCCGACCAGACTTCCATCACCTCCGCTACCCAATTTGAACTCCCCGCCTGTCCACCCACCATGGTCGCACATGTTCATCTCTTCTTCGCTTGGTTCGTAGTACTCTTGATTGCCCACGCTTTTTCCGCCGCTCTTCCAATCATCCCTTGCGACTTCACGTTCGATCTGCTTACACAAGTTCCAGAAATTCCGGTCATGTGGTCCCCATACATTGTGAGCAAGCTCGTGACAGAGCGTGTTGCGGATCGTCTTGTAATCTCTGTACCCATCGTACGCATCTGTCCTCAAGCGCAGTTCGATGACCTCGCCCTGATTGCGGTTCAGGCCTAATGTGCGAGACTCCTGTGTCGTGTGCATCGCGGGGTCCATCTCGGTAAGCAGAGGTACGCTGAACTTATGGGTGCGCATAGCGGCTTTGATACCGGCATCGTCACGCAGGCGCTCAAGGAACGCCAACGATCGTTCTGGGCGTGGGAGATACGGTAGCGGCCGTAATGTGTGGAATGTGTATTGCGCCTCCTCTTGTATGCGCTTATAATCGCGATTTCGTGCGGGTGCCGCGGCTTTGATGGGGCCTGGCTTTCGAGGCGCCGCGGCGGCGGATATGGTAGCGTTGAGAGACGACACTTCGGCGGTTGTGCTGCCCATAAGAGTGATCTTCTTGGAGTTGAAGTCGCTCAGAGGAATCGATGGGTTCTTGAAAGGCGGCTTCTGCAAGCCAAGCTTGCCGCCAATAAGCAGCTTCTGGTTTGAGGGCGGTATCATAAAGTCTTCTGCAATCTTGTCTGATAAGTCTGATATTGTGGCATCTTGCGCGAAAGACAGTGTGACTGGCTTGCCATGGTGCGTCAAGGTGACTTCAATCTCGTTGGCGGTCGCATCATCGCGGGGCGTATCTGCGGCCATGTTGTCTAGGCTCTTCTGAGGCTGGAGTGGAGATATGTGAGCTGGTGTGCTGTGAGTGAGTGAAATTATTAGTAGGTGATCAAGATACTAAGCTTCGCAGCTGCTGATGTTTAGTCGTGGCGCTCGGTCTGTCGTGACGTTCGCGAGCCTTCCATATCAGCGCCACGGGGATTTGTCATCCCAGACTCCGACCTCGATGCGTGGTAGGAGGCAGCACCGTCAGCCCAGACACGATGTGCGCCTTCTAACAGAGCGAGCTCTTTGTTGCTCCGAGTGCGGCCTGCGCTCGCGCTGAGAGTTGGCGTCGCGGTGGAGTGCTGCTTGTCGAAACGGGCCGGGGAACGAAGGATCCACTGGTACTGTTGTGACTTCCCCTTCCTACAGGGCCTTTGTATTATCTTGTCAACACCAAAGAGCTAGAACCAAAGGCCATCAATTGATCGCGAATTTCGAACGTCGAATGCCACTGCAGATCAGTCAGGGCCATATCATGAATGCTAACACCGGAAGCTGCTGACAGCTTGCCGCTGGAGTGTGTACCGTGCGCAGAAGGGACGCGCCGAGAGACGGGCGCTTATTTTGTGCTCATAACCGCCAGACATCGAAGAGGATTACCTTGAGGCGATTTGTGCATTAGGCCGCCCATACAGCCCAGTTCAACAGGCTTGTTGGTTTGTCCACGATGGATGAGGATCCACATCGTCTCAGCAGGCATTGGGGGCCAAACACTGTACCGGGACCACGCCAAGGCTTTTTTGGATACCGCCTCGGACGAAGTAAAAGTGTTAATTAAGCAGTCACCGCTGCTTGTGTATGAAGCAGACGTCCGACGAGATGGCGCCGAAGACGCCTTACGAGACTGTCATTCAAACAGACGCAGAGCTTTACGATAACAACGACGCTTCACCACCTGTCCTGCAACGCATCCTTCATCAGCACCCACTCCACCCCATCTCCGGCTATGACGACTCGAAGAATGATCAAACAGGTGCTGGAAGTACACAGTGGTCTGTAGGACTCATGACGCCTTTTGTCATCATTGGGTTCTTTATCTTGGCAACGGTAGTGGCCATTGCGCACTTCCTTTACTGCCATTTCCTGGACCAAAAGTTCGTTGACGATACTATCCCACAGAGCTGGAATGCGGCACTTTCTGTTGCAATTGCGCGCGCTTTCTCTGTTACCCTGGCGGCATCTGCATCTACGGCGTTCACTCAGCTACTTTGGTGGTATCTCCGCCGCAAAGCACTGAGCTTGTCGAAGATAGACGCGCTCTTCTCTCTCAACACTAGCCCTACGAGACTGTATGAGCTTGGCCTTCTCTCAACCACGCCTATGCTGTGGTTTTTCGGTCTGCTTCTTCCAATGATTTCCATTGCTACAATCTTCCCACCAGGTAGTCTCGTCGTTCAACAGCTCCCGGATGTACGACAGTCGATGATGCAAGTGCCTACGCTTGACATTGACTATAGGGGAAACGGCTCTGCCGCCGCGTTTTTTGAGTATGCTGCGTTTCAGAGCGATATTGATGGCAATTACTTGTACGTATCCAGCCACCGAATCTCAAGATTCCTGCTGCTGACATTGTTGCAGTGAACCCAATGTTCGACATTTGAGCCTAGGAAGACGTACCTTTGCAACCAACTCAGTTCAGGACCGGCCCTCACCATGTGGAGCTAACTGCAGCTACACTGTAAACTTCTCTGGGCCAGGGTTTCGATGCGCCGATAACACTCCGCCCTTGATGGATGGTTATCACCGTGTACAATTCAATGCAACGATGAAGGGCGTACACAGTGCCTTCAACGTGAGCTATCGAGCACGAGAAGGGGGAGGACCACAATGGCTATCGAATGGACAGGCCAGCGGATTCTGGCACGGCGGCCTCAGAAACATCAGTTGTGAGGCTCAAGACACTACTTACAGCGCGCATGTCCGATACACGAACTTTATCCAGGATGTCACCCTGGAGGTTGTCAAAGAGGATCCGGTGGAAAGCACCATCGGCGGACTCAACAATAGGAACCCCTTTTATCAGGTTCTGGAATCAACGCCGCTGCAAAACGGTTCCATCAATGCTTCATCCATGAGCATCTCACTTGATGACGTCTACAAGCTCAGACATTACTACCAGATCCTTGCCCTTAGGGATACACTGGTCCGACCAATGTCGGGGTATGTCATAGCTTACGGTAAGACTCCACTCAGCTCACATTGATGCCTGATCTCTGACAACCCAATAAATAGGCGATTTTCAAGTGGATATCTACAAGTACAATACCACTATCCAAGAGACACCGCTAGCAGACCCAGTGTACGACGAAGCTACCTTCACATACAAGGACATCTACTTCAAGCTCTCACCTTCGATCGTTGAACAACTCATGCGCAACGTCACGATCTCGATGCTCAACGACGCCCTGACCAACACGACTACGGAAGTCACAACAACAGTGTTCAAGGCAGCGTACGAGTTTCAAGACAAACCGCGACTGATCGTCGTCTATGCCGTCACACTTGGGGTCTGTCTCGTCTTCATCATACTCGGCCTCTTCGCTCTGTACCAGAATGGCACACCAGCGTACTCAGGAGGCTTTCTGCAGATCTTGTGCACGACTGCGCACGGCGAGAGCATCATCAATCATCTGGCGAAAGAAGCAAGCTTCACAGGCACAGAACATATACCCAAGGATTTGGCACATCTGAAAGTGAGGTATGGGTTGGTGACGGATATTGGGAGCGAGAAGAGGTACGCGGCTTTTGGGACTGTGGAGGAGACGGAGGTGTTGCTGAAGGGCTCGTCAGCGCAATAGTAAGCAAAGGCCGCGCATGTCCGGTGATTATTTGAAGCAATATATCTCTAGACTTGCGCTAATTTGCTCACATCACTTGATCTGCAGAGCGAGCTTCGAGACTGGACGCTCTTGAAATCTTTGACAAAGGAGTACGGTCCTGCGCTAGAACGACATCGTGCTGACTGTCGGGTCCGACTCACATCGTTGGCTGATCTAGGATTTCGTCACGGGTGAGGAGAAATCTACTACATGTCCGGTGCACGTCAGCGAGGCGAACAGAAGGAAACTTGAGAGACAGTCATACACCATCAAATTCGACTTCACGATGGACTGTCATTTGACTTTCAGAACAACACGAGCATGTAGCCTCGACAGCCGCCCCGACTGGTCGATTATAAGTCTCTGAGGTGTTCGATTGGGGTCGATCCACGATCGCTGTTCCCAGCCTGGTGAGATAACGTCCAGAATCGAGATTATCCTGGAGGTTAAACCTGTATTGCGTAAGAGGCACAGCCGGGCAAATGTGAATATCACCCAGATTTCGTCGCCGTTGACGCAATCTTTTTCTTCCTGTAGCCTCCATTCCATCAAAGACGGCTTAAACAGCCTCTCAAGCTCGGCTTCGGCGTATCTGATGTGACTCCCCTCCAAAGCGCCTGTATGTGCAGCACGAGTTCTAGAACATTTTCATCCTCACTGAAGGATGCGTCTAGACCGAGATGATTGTGACTGGTCAGGAAATAGGTTGCAGAAGGGAGGCAGAACCAGTCTGGTACCCAGGACGGCGAGGCGAGTTTGAAAGCCCTGCCACGGTCCAAAGCACAATAATCCCACATTTTTTTTTCGTACTGAACGATTCGGCGTGTGGCCGAGATCATGACCTTTTCAAGGGTATTACTGGGATTGTAATCAGGTTGTGATCTATACTCCGGTTGTATGAGACCAAGATAGGTGTATCTCGGGCGATCAGCATGAAATCCCAGGAAAGACATCAGCAGTAACTTACATAAGGTCTCTCTTGTCGCTTGCGGATTGCTTTCTCATATTTATCAGCAGATTCGGTAGTGCTCAAGCGTTCCATTAGGACTTCCACTATCCTTTTTGAAATTTGCGATGGCTGTGACTGTAGTGGTTCTTCGTAGCAGGCATTCCATATCTCAAGAACTCGTTCGCTATCCTCGTCGCTAAATATGTCTCTGTGTCCTTGTGACCCCTGAGATGATGGCACACGTTGTTCTTGCAATGCAAGATAAAATTGTAGTATTTGGTCCAAAACCTAACGAACAAATCCGATGCGATGGACGCGGTACCATACACGAAGCGAGCAGCTTGAGAAGCACCAAATTCTTGTACAACCCAGGCGCATCCCCACCATGGCGCGTCTTGAATTCTGCACAGATCCCAAAACGCTTGCTCGCAGGCGAGATCCTGGCCATGGGAGAGACAAATCCTGGTGAGTTCTTCGATAAGGAACTGTTCTGGTGATGCAAGATTCGCAGATGAAGCGGGACTCCATGAATTCCATGTCTGAACATAAGGCTTCCATGATGTAATTCCAAAATCAGTATCAAAGAAATACGCCGGAACGCTTTTGTCGAAAGATTCGATCCAACTAAATGCCGTATTTGTTCTGTCGGCAGACTCGGATGTCCGAAGGCAGATCGCTGTGTCTCGTGCTTTCTGATACACCTCATTCATCATTCCAAACTGATGTGACCTTTCCTTAAGGTCACTCTGGTTGATGCAGATCTGATCAGCCCGAAGGAGGATATCTGTGTTGCCATGCTTAGACTCGCGGTAATGACATGCATCCTCAATCGCTTCAGCCAGGTTTGCAAATGCGTTGAACGGCAGGTCGTTGACAATACGTCGTTTGGTGTTCTTAGGGTTGCCTGCGCAGTGCGAGATCGCGGTGTAAGTATCCCTCGCGTTCTCCAAATCGATCTCATTGGTCAAACTGAAAGAACTCTGCTCAGAAGCTGCGTCCTTAGTGACTCTCAACAGCCTGATGCTCTTCTTGAGGCCGAAAGACTGGTAAGGCTGCTGTGCGTAGAAGGCGTGGTTGATTGGAGAGTAGAAGTTGTCTCCTTTGACGGGATCAGATGTAATCGCAGAGCCGACGAAGGGCATGTCATTTTCCTGTTCTGGCCTCGGGAAGCTTTCTTCTGACATGGTCGCTGTTGCCTTGAGGTGAACTGTTGGCAGAGCCTCGTTGCGCTCATGAACATTGAAGAAGAGGCCCGAAGGTGCGTCGGTGACACAGCGTTCAGCTATACATGGTCTTGAACAGATTTGGTGTGGCTTGGTAACAGCTGTCCTGGTTGTGATGGTGAGATGGTAAGAGGGTTTTCGTGACATTGGTGGGTGGATAAGCACCTGCATGGAAGGCTGACTAGTCTCGAACCAGTAAGGTTAAGTGCTGGGAAGGTAGGCGCGTCCTCTGATGGGTAAAAGTGGTTTGGAGCTTCTTGAGAGCTACTTCAATCGATGCGTGAGACATCACCATGTTTCTTCGGTTCAAGTTATGCGCCACAGCATGTGCTAGATGATACAAGTACATTGCTCCTGTAAGAATGCTACTGGAAAACGAACTCCATCCCATATGCTCGGGGTATCAATCATACCAAAGTGCCTTTAGCAGATGCTTTTGGATGGTCTGCTCTGCGCAAGACTCGTGCCTCCTCCTTTTGAACGCCGAAAGGTGGCCGAAGCCCATCGTACTATCGTTACAAGTCCTTACACCGAGACAAGCGGACCGTGGAAGTCGCGCAATGTGGCGACCAGATCGTCCTCTCTGAATAGCTGGAGTGATAGCTTTTCTTGCACCTCTTTCCACTTCCTCAAGGCGTCGAGTTCGCCTTTACTGAGCCATTTCTCTTCGTTGCCGACGACGTCTGAGCGCTCAGCTTTGCTGAGCAGCGGCTGGACTTTCTCGCGCTCGAACTGAATGCGCTGCAGTATGCGCACCATGCCCTTGTACGTGTCGTGCAGCAGCTTTTCCCGTGCGCGCTGGCGGTCGTACCAGATAAGATGGAGAGAGTGTTTCGCTTCGCGCCTCTCCACCTTTGGAATCTCTTGCGTCTGCACAATGCCCTGGACAGTCAGGTCGTTGACAATACCCCGGATGTCGCCCGCAGACATCATCATGGCATTGCATGTTGCGCGCTCATCGAGCTTGCCTTTCTTACGGAGCGCTCGAATGAGTTTGACACCTAATGTGCCTTTTCGCGCAGAAACGGTGTTCTCGACCTCGGTTTGAATCAGCTGCTTTGCGATCTCGGAGAACTCAATGTGCCACTGTGAGTAGCCGGCGCGGGAGTGCCAGGTCACGAAGTGCGTGGGGTCTTCGGAGAGGAGCTGGATGTGCTTGTCGATGATGCGCGTTTTTTCATCTGTATTGAGGGTTGAAGGATCGATGGGCTGGCTGAGGATGTTGGAGGTTCGGACGTGGCCTTTCCGTGTGATGGCGACGATTGCGTTGGGATCCAGGCCTTCGCAGATATCGAAGTTCTTGTTGATCTTCTTCGCGACGTCGCGCGCTGTAACGAGGTTCTTGGGATCGACCTGATTATCTCCGCCTTCGTCTCCTGCAGTGGGTGGCTCGGGATACTCCTCGTAGCAGCGTGGGGTGTTTGCTTCCAGCTCCTGCAGCATAGTCCGGTAGATGTAGGCCGTGACATGACCCAAACGCTGCTCAACTAGCGAGACTAGCTGTTCTGTGCGCATAGCAACCGCAATCTTTTCTGGATTCACTCGTATGACAAGCTTGTCCTCTGGGGCCGCGCCGTTAGCGCTCGAGTAAATATTCGTACCGTTCATCTTAAGACGCTTTGTGGGGTTGCTGTAATCTTGGTCGGCCTGACGTTTCCGCGAGAATCTTGGTACTTCCAGCCATTTGTCACGCATGTTGCGTTTCCGCTCGAGGGTGTTCCTGTGGCAGATCGCCTTGTCCTTGATACCGGTCGGCTGTTGACCCGCAAGATCTTGATCGATCGTCTCCTGCTGAAGGATATCGTGCATATCTCCTGGTGACAGATACTGCGACTCTGTCATTGTCCGTACCCAGCCCTTCTGAATCAGTCGCTCAATGACTTCATAGAGCTCCTCAACCGAGCCGATCTCGCCATCTTCGTCCTCTGCATCGTCCTGGTTCGGTTCTTCGACAGGTCCACCGTTCGTATGTGCGTGATCGCCGTTCACTACGGGCTTTACGTCGCCACCATTGCTGACTCCATTCGTTGTTGCTGCCCCGTTTGTGTCGCCATTCCCCCTTTTCCTCTTCTTGCCAATGCCGTTCTTGATGTCATCGTCTGAGTCCTCGTCGCTGTCGCGTCCGGTAGGAAAGTAGGCTTCCTTGAGGTCTGCGATGCGCGTGTGCCCGAGCCGTAACAAGTTCGTCATGACATTGGCGGCCTTTTTGCCGAATCGATCCTCGACCAATTTGGTGACCTTCCCCAGGCGCACCAGAGCGTAAGAGTTCTGCCAGTCGATCTCATAGTACGTGGGCTGCGAGTCGTTGCCGGAGTGGAAGACAAGGTGTTGCTGCAGTAATATGACTAGACCGTACTTGATCTGCCGACTGTTCAGGTACGAGGCTTTAGCGACCGCGGCGAGGGTCTGCCGTCCATGCCGTGCAAGCACTGAATAAACGCGCTGAATGATGTTAGACATGCGCGCAAGTCAGGAATAATGACACTGGAATCCCTATGCGCATCCATAATTTTGCTGGGAGCGCACGTGATGCAGTGTCGCTGCACGTACCGCTGCAAGTTCGCCATACACATCTTCGACAAGGAAGGTGCAGAGCTCCGCGAGGATCTAAGATAATGTTGGTTATGATTCACGGCGAGGTACATGCTGCGCTGTTGCATGCGCACGGCTTACCGGAGTCTCGCGCTGGTTGTAAGACATGTTATTGCCTAGATATTTGCCAGATATCTAGGTGACTTCGGGGCTACCGGAGAGACATTGGGCGGGTTGCTGTGAGAGAGCAGGGCTTGGGGTGTTGTTGGTGAGGGCCAGAAATTCTAAGTCAGCGGGGACAGACAGCTAGGACCAGCCAATCCGCTCACGGCGCTCGCTGATGACGGGCCTTGGCGCTCGCGCAACATCTTTGCAGGACGGACAGTCCATCAATTCACCATCAATTGCCCTCCCCCCACCGCTCCACCGCCCCCCGATCGGTGTCCTCTCTACGATGCTGTCCCGCACAACCGCCTGCCGGGGCGCGCAACGAGCTGCCCGCCAGCTGTCGAGCACACAGAAGCGCGGACTCGCAGCTCCGGCCTCTGGATCCTTCCAGTACCAGTCTGGTGAGGCCAAGGGCGTCAAGTTCGCCAGCCGCGACTTCGCTGGCCCTACTACGACACTCGCTCTGGTCGCAAAGGCGGGAACGCGATACCAGCCCCTGCCCGGCCTGACCGAGGGTCTGGCCAACTTCGCT
This sequence comes from Didymella pomorum, assembly GCA_022225945.1. Lineage (NCBI taxonomy): Eukaryota > Fungi > Ascomycota > Dothideomycetes > Pleosporales > Didymellaceae > Didymella > Didymella pomorum. Next base: position 396,900 of record JAKJXN010000009.1, read on the forward strand.
TTCCGGGTACGCTCAACACGCATTGGACGAGACGGTGATGGAGATATATGTATCAAGGAGCTCCGCTGACGCTCAATTGCATCACAGGCCACCGAGCGGAGGTCGACTCTGCGCATTGTCCGCGAATCCGAGCTCCTGGGAGCTACCCTGACTGCCCACCACTCGCGCGAGAACCTCGTCCTCGAGGCCAAGTTCCTCCGCGATGACCTGCCCTACTTCGTCGAACTCTTCGGCGAGGTCGCCAGCCAGACCAAGTACCAGCGTACGCACACGATTCAAATTGGCAGCAGGAGGACATACTGACGGTCGCAGCCCACGTCTACAACGAGGAAGTTCTGCCCTTGATCCACTTCGCCCACAAGAAGTTCGTCAGCAGCCCCATCGAGATGGCCATCAACTCCGCCCACAGCCTCGCCTTCCACCGCGGCCTCGGCAACTCGACCGCCTCCGCCTCGCAGACTCCCTACACCAAGTACCTCGATGCCGAGACCATCGAGCACTTCTCCAAGAGCGCCTACGCCAAGTCCAACTTCGCTGTTGTTGCCAACGGCGCTGACCACGGCGAGTTCTCCAAGTGGGTTGGCCAGTTCTTCGACAACGTCCCCGCCACTCCCCTCCAGCAGCTCAGCCAGGGTCAGGAGCAGTCCAAGTACCACGGCGGTGAGGAGCGCCTTGCCCACGATGGTGGCAACGCCATTGTCATTGCTTTCCCCGGCTCCAGCTCGTTCACCGGCCAGTTCTACAAGCCTGAGATCGCTGTTCTTGGTTCCCTTCTCGGTGGCCAGTCCGCCGTCAAGTGGTCGCCCGGTTTCACCATCCTCGGCCAGGCCAAGGCTACCCCCACCACCCAGGTTAAGACCACCAGCGCCATCTACTCCGACGCTGGTCTTCTCTACACCTCCATCACCGGCTCTGCTCAGGCCGTCGCTGAGACTGCCAAGGCTGCCGTTGACGCTATTAAGAAGATTGCTGCTGGCGAGATCTCTAGCGAGCAGATCTCCAAGGCGAAGGCTGCCGCCAAGTTCAAGGAGCTTGAGAACGGCCAGGACATCCGCGCTGGTCTCCAGCTCTCTGGCAACGGTCTTGTGAACAACTCCAAGGCTTACCAGATTGACGAAGTCGCCAAGGCCATCGACGGTGTATCAGAGGAGGCTGTCAAGTCGGTAAGTGCTATCCAGAACCTTTGTCTTATCTACATAATGCTAACACGCTATTCTAGGCTGCCAAGACATTACTCGAGAACAGGGCTTCCGTCTCTGCGGTCGGTGACCTCTTCGTTCTGCCGTACGCTGAGGAGCTGGGTCTTAAGGTGTAAATACAGTCATGTTGAGCGGCGCGTTAGATGCAAAATCTCGTTTGGCTCGGGGCTTGTGTAACATTATCTTGTGATAGTCCCAATTTCCAGATAGAGTATTATATGGATTCTCATTTGTTCACCGCAGCTCTTGGCCTAGTAAATGCGCGCTTGCTTTGTGACTTGCACTACAGGTCTAAGAACAGTGTTACACATGTACACTCAATGCCTGATTTCACGATCTGCGAACGACGTGTCAGATGAATTCATAATAGCGATGGTACACAGCCCAAAGCTAGCAACGGCTGTGAACACTCGTTCTCACGTGCCAACGCGCCGCGGCTGCTCAACGCGCACGTCCCACACCGACGTCAATACCAACAACAATCTCAAGCCCATAACATCACACATTCGCGCCGGCGCGAACCCACAACCACGCCATGGCGCCGACACTGTACCCCCGCGGCACACTCAAAAAGATCGTAAAAGCGCACGCAAATCGCCCGCTGAGCAAGAACGTCGATATCCTGGTACGCTCATGCCCCGATCCGCACAGCCATGAGTTCGGCCGAGGCTGGCGCATAGCTGTCTTCACTGCGTTCAGACCCCACTGTAGCTCCCTACCTACGGTTGGATGCCCTCATTAAGCCTCACTGACGCTCTCAGATCTACCTCAATTACATCCTCTTCATGCAGGAGCTCCTGCAAGAAGCTGGCATCAAGGCGAAACAATCTGGCGAGCGCGGGATCAGCGCGAAGAGTATTAGGAGGGTCAGGGAGGGGTGTTTGAGGAGGGCGAAGGGATGAATTGCTTCCCTGAAGCCCACCGGAAGCCGAGGGAAGAGCTTTGGTGCGCTTAAGGCTGCGCTGCGCTTGAGGCTTCGCTCCGCTCAGAGCTGCAATAGGGAATGATGAGGAAGGAAATGAGGCGCATAAGCATAGAGGAATGAGTGGGAGCATGCAAGGGCGGCGGTGGTTGACATGGTGTTCGGCGTTTGGGATAGGATGGTCATGATACCCGGAGATTAGACGCGGTTGTGCATTACATAGTTTTGATGCGCAGCGTGCGTTCGCGCCTCATATGGCGTTTAATCGACTTCCTCGACACGCCTTCCTCGAGACACGCTCAAGCCTCTTCCTTCAAGATCTTCACCACAACCCAGCCCTCACTATACCTCTTCCTCCCCCCACTCTCTGGAATCTCCGCCCTAACACCCAAACCCCTCACATCGCCCCCCTCACCCACCTTCCTCACTGCATCCCTGACCCCCGCCGCCGCAACCCCCAGCGCAACACAACTCGCAACGGCACTCTGCACCTCCCTGGCCCACGCCTTCTCCACGCCCTGACACCTTGCCGCCTGCGGCCCCAGCCTCTTAACCTCCGCAAACGCATCTCGTGCCGCGCGCAAATTGCCATCGACTTCCTGCCAGAGCTCACTCTTCTCGTTGCGCAGGTCCGCTGCGAAGCCAGGGTCGGGTGTGGCGTAAGGGCCGTAGGGCTGCGTGTGCGCCTGGAAGTCCTCGAAGGGCGGGACCTCGGGGGGTTGCACTGCGAGAAAGGGTTTCATGCGCAACTCATACCGCAATTTCTCGGTGCTGAACGGTCGTTTCGGGACGGGGAGGAGGTTACAGTACGTGCAGAGCATGTAGAAGCGGGCTAGCGCGAGCGCGAGCGCGGCGGCGCCTGAGGCTTCGGCTGCGAGGCTGTCGAGGTACGGCGATGTGACGGCGAGTTCGGAGGCGAGGCGGAGTTTGCGCTCGCGGAGGAGTTGGGTGTGGCGGTTTATGTGGTGGGATTGCATGCGTGTGAGGAGTTCGCGGCGGCGGGTTACGATGAGACTGAGGAAGAGGTAGAGCCCGGAGAATTCGTCGGGGAGGTAGATGTCCTGCTCGAAACCGAGGAGGATTACTTTCTCGATCATCCAGAGCTTCTTGTGGTAGACCCATGTTGAGAGGGAAAACTCAAGCATTTGGTCAGTGAGTGAGAGCTCAGAGGCAGCGGCTGCCAGATCCGTGTCTACAAGACTTGCGTCTGCTTGGAGTAGGTCCCAGGCAGTGATGACGTGTGTGAGCATTCGGCGGAGGCGACAACGGTTCTGGCCCAGCGCAACCCAGAGGTCGAGATAAGGCTGACCAGAGCGGTCCAGAAACTCATCAATAAGCATTGCAAGTTGGAGTCGAGGTGGTTTGGGGAGTAGCGGATTTCGAGGCGGAGACAATGTCCAATTGATGGGATCAAGCACTGGCGAAGCGGAAAAAACGAGCGTCTTGACATCCGCTAAGGGTAACGACACTGCGGTATTGAGGATCTCTGGATGGAAAAGCAATGTCGAGAGGTACGATCGCGAATATGCTAGTGGTGCAGGCGATCGAGATGCAAAGGCCCACAGAAACGACTGATACTCCAGAGGATCTTGCGGAAGGTCGATGAATCGGGTAGCTTCTTCGCAATCGACACAGATATGTTCGAGCAGGTCGAGTGCATCTTTGAACTCGAACTCAACAATTGGCCGAGGTGGCACGGTCGATGCAAGTCTGCGCTGCATCTTTGTACTGAAAGCGCCAGGCACGGACTTTCCGAGCTGATGTGTCGCTTTGATGGCGGTCATGCCTGCAAGCACCGGTGACCAAGAAGACGACATCTGTTCAAGAGGGTGGTCCAAGTCCAGAGCCCTGAGGAAGTCTTCTCTGAATTTTAGTCTGGCTATGATGGCTGATCGAAGCGCATCGTTCAATTCTAGGTCGGTGCTATGCTCCATTAGTAGGTATGGGTTACATGGCAGGGCGATGCTTACTCTTCCATGACCTCAATCGCTGCATCCAGCTCCCTCAAGAAGACATCTATCGGTGTACTAACATAAAGCACCCTATTGTATGTCTGTGTGCAGAAGTCTTCTTCCTCGAAGTAGTCTCGACTTGTGATCTTCGCTATCACATAATCACAGCCTTTGATGAGGGCAAGACAGTACGCTCTTAACACCTGCAGTAATGCCTGCACGGACGGTCCATGTGCGCTCTCACCATTGGGGAAGAACTGTGACTGCTCGAGGGTCTTGGGTTCAGGCCAGAGCAGTTTGTCGATGTAGACGGATGTGAAGAGTGTTTGGGAGAGCGGGTAGCCAGTATGCCATGCCATCTCGTAGCAGAGCAACTGGTCCATGATGCCGATAATCTCCTCCGGTAGCAGCGATCTCGCTGTATCGTAGTCATCTTCAAGCGTCTCGCCAGGTTCCAGGAAGCCGCTGTCCATTTTGGGATCCATGATCTGGGAAGGGTTAGTCGTGCTGGGTTGCTTCATGGCGCATGGAGACTACCTCGATAGCCCCAATGGACTCGAATAATGTGAAGTAGTCATCTTTGACAAGCTGTCCGACTTCAAGAGCTGTGACGAGTTAGTCTCGTGTTTGACTTTTGGTAGTACGATGATGGGCGTTCAACACCGAGAAGGTGCACAGCAACCACGTGAGACGAACAACCCCACCATCCTCCTCTTGCGGCACACTTGAACATTGCTTTGACCGGGGAACAGATCATACCTTCACTAGCCTTCAAGAACTTTTCTGTAATATCATGGATCTTCGGTTCCGGCGCACAGATGGGTTGTCTGAACGCCTGTCGCAACGGCAGATTGGCTTGCGGGGTGGCATTGGTGATATTCACGTGGGAGGGGCCTGTTCGAATTAACATCCGTCACATTCAACATGTTGCGGTATAGTCACCGGCTCCATCATGACTCGAGACAGCATCAGCATCCTGGGGCGAGGCGGTGCTGTGGCGGTGAGAGCTGTCTGCCATGGTCGTGGAGGAGTCGTCCCGCGCCGAAGCGGCTGGCGGGAAAGTTTGATGCTGCATGGCTCCATCACCTACAAGAACGTCACTCAACTCTCACTGTTAACTTCACAATCTAGTCACACACGAGAGCGGTTGTTGTTATTGAAAGACGCATGCAGAGCTCAAATCAGGTTATGCATTGGCTTTTGCCTGTCCTCATAAAGCTTCCTTCGGCATTGATAGTACATGTATACATTCACACCTCCGCCCTTCTCATGCTATGCTTAACGCATTTAAGCTGCGGCAGCGACCTTGTCGGCAGCCTGCTGCGAGAAAACAGCGTCGTTCAGCTCCTTGACCTCGCCCTGCTTGCCATTCTACGCCTCGTTAGCCCTTGTGCCCACGATCCCATGCGCCCACCCGTTGTAACTCACCTCCCACTTGGCGAACTTGAGCTCGCTCTCGCCTCTGCGCTCAGCGGCGATGCGCTTGTCTTCCTTGAGGGATCGGCGAACGACGCGCGATGCGACCGAGATGTAACGGTTGTAGCTGTGCATTGCGTTAGCTGCTGGTGTGTCCTGGGGCCCAGTTGGTGCGGAGCGGTGCGTACGTGAGACCGGCGACTTTCCAAGCGGCTGCCATTGTGATGGTTGGATGCGGATTGACGGGTTGGTGGTGGGTTTGCGGGTGGAGTTTGTGAGGTGTTGAATCGTGAAAGACCGCTCAGAGCTGCAGCTCGGCGGCATCCCGGCACGTGACTGCAGCAGCCATCTTGACTTTAACTCTACGGAACAAAGTATCCCTGAGGTATTCATACTACAATTGGGAGATTTAGCGCACTTGGTCGACGATTTTTCGCTCTGCTACCATACTTCTGTCACAGACTGCCCGGGAGGCCTTCAAGTATCTAAAAGCAGCAGAACAACGATACAGCAGTACTATGCACGCTCGCATGACTACACGTAATCTCGGAGCTAATCAGTGAATTCATGTTCGTCGCATTTTCGTAGCCAGGCTATCTCTAATATGGCAGCTCTTGACTTTCTAACCCGCCTTTCGTGGTTGCAACTCAGAGGCTCTCGGGCAATCGTTGACAATCTACGAGTCTGTCTCCATCGCCTCCGCGCCCTCCTCGCCGCCCTCGGTGTTCTCGAACGTTGTCGAGAGCCACTCGGCAATGTCCTGCCCCTCGTGCAGCGCAAAGTTCTCGCCGATGCCACCAATACCGACGCTGGTGTTGTCGACTGTCAGCTCCTTGTCCTGCGAAAGCGACTCCTTCAGTGCCCGGAGCGCGTGCTTGATAAGCTCTTCCCTGCTTGCACCATCGAACTCGTCCAAGTTCCTCTCAAGATACGTCCTAGCCATCTGACTCCTCGCACCAATACCGCACGCAACCATCTCTTGTGTGACACCGCTGGGCTGGAACTCGAACAGATGAGGGCCCTTCGCGTCGACACCGGCGATGAGCAGACCGACACCGTACGGCCTCTTTCCGTACTGCTGTGTGTTTGTCTGTGCGCGGTCTGCGATGCGCGATACAATCTCGGACAAAGGAATGGCGCGGTCGTAGGTGAGGCGGGAGGCGAGCGATTGCTGCTTCATAAAGTTGGAGAGGACGCGGGCATCGGAGGCGAGACCGGCAAGGGCAACACCGAAGTGCGAGTCGATGGGAATGACCTTCTTCTGGTACGACGAGAGCTCTTCTGCGTTACGCTGGAAGGTGTCAGCGAGCTGCATTCCGCAAGCAATCGATGTTGAGTGAGCGTGTACGCACCTTGACGGCGGCGAGGACCGCGTGTGTCTTGCTGACAATGCCCACGACAACGGAACCTTGCTTGACAGCTTCTTGTGCGTACTCGACCTGGAAGATGCGGCCTTGTGGTGAAAAGGTCACCGAGTCATTGTCGTAGTTGTTTCTGAACATGGTGGAGGCGGGGTGTTTGGTTCACGCGTGCGGCGAGGGTGAGTGGCGGTCTGTTTGATTTAATGCCTCCTGGATACGGGACGGATTCGATAATCAGTTTGTAAAGTGAGAAGCTCTACAGTGGGAGGGTGTTGATCGTTGATGTAGGCAACTAGGTGACGATAGCTCGGGAGCTCTTGCCCACGATACCGCGCTAAGTGATGCCCTGCCAAGCTCCAGTTCCAACCTCGCGCCAGCTCCGCAACAGGCACCACCACAAACGAAACGAACAACGAGTCTTACGAGCATCTTACGCTGGCCAAAAGAGATATATACTACGGAGCACAGACGTTCGATACTGCAATCCTTGCGCAACCGCGAACATGGCCGGCATCAAGACGATCATCGGGCTGTCCTTCGTAAGCTCTCCCAGGCGCATAGCCACGCAACACATTTGGAGGCGGTCCAAGGTCTAACTAAGAAAACCAGGTCCTTGCGATAGGCTTCCTGCTCGTGATCCTCTCCGCAGCGCTCTTCCACAACTATCTCACGCTCCTCGTCGTCGCAACCTACGTAATTGCACCGTTGCCGAACTGGATATGCGGCCGCGCATCGACGCAAGACGACTTCATGGAGAGCTCAGGGAACGGCGTGATTGACTTTGGTCGCTTCCTGACCGGTTTTTTCGTCGTCATGGGAATCGCGCTGCCCACGCTGCTCTGGCACTCGGCGCAGATTGCGGGCGGCGCGGCGGCGATGTCTGTCATCGGTGGTCTGACGATTTACTCGACTATTATCAGCTTTACGCTGTTCTTCCATGAGGATCAAGATTTCTGACTAGCCGGCGGAAATGAGCAATGATGTGATGCTGCTGGACGAGCAGAGGTGCAAGCTTGCGCCGGGTATGGAAGGCTGCGGCTTGTGATTATGAGGCATATCTCTGTATGTGATAGGAGCGAGATGGACTGCGACTGGGTTTTGTCATACAATTTGAGCGTTCCTGTACTTTCGTGTTGTTATACGCTGGGGTTGCTAGGAGGAGCACATGTTGTTGGACGGCTTACGCCGGAATTATCCTTAACTTGACTGCGAGTGTGGCAGGTTACAACAACGACCTGACCAGTGTCATAAAAATGGTTCAAATATATGCATACAGCCATAGACCAGACATCATCTCTGCATTCCCGGTATCGTAAACATCAAAAGAGCTTCCTCCTCAGCCTCGCGTGACACACCATGACCATGACTGCGCTTCTCTCTGAACGCTCTCAAAGCGCCAGGTTGTATGTGTACTCGTCCTCCATGTTCTGCGCGATCCAGAGCACCGCCGAGCTGTCGCTTGTTAGCTTTGATCACACCCACTAGACCTCCAACACCTACCTCAGCATGATCAGCGCATTCGCAACCACATTGCCAATACCCATCCAGATTGTGGGCCAAGTGTAATCCGGAACAATGTACTTCATAACGAGCACAACCACGCTCCCCGCCAGTCCACCAGCCAGCAGCGCAAAGCCCAAGAACAGCACCAACCGCGCCTTCCATGCAACGCCGTTACCGCTGTAACTGAAGCTGTCCGCCGACAACCGCGACTTGTCGATCGAGTTGATGACCAGCATGCCCAGCGCAGAGCAGATGCCGGGTATCCAGTCGATGAACGTGACGTGAACGGGCGGCTCGGAGGGGTTCATGACCGACTTGGACCAGACGGCGATGTCGATGAGGGAGTAGAAACCGAGCGCAAACTACACATGGTTTATTAGTAGGGCTACAGCTAATGCGAGATGTTGGAGGTGCTGCCTACCAGTGCGCCGGCTGTGTAGACGCCGAAGGTGCGCGTGTTTGCGCTGTTGAGCCACGCGGGCCTGGGGAAGCGGAAAAGGCGGTTTTCCTCCATCATGTCTCGTCGTTCGGTGCGCGCGTGGGGTGTCGGGGTATCGTGAGTGTCGTGGAGCTTGCTGGAGCTGTGCTTGCGAGGTTGGAGCGCTTGGCGGAGACCGACGCTTGACGTTGCGCCGTCCACTCGGCAAGTGGGCCTGAGCTAACGCCGATCGAACATTTTCCAGGCGCGAATGCTGCAGTTCTCCACGACCAATAACTCCACACAAAACCACAATGGCGCCGACGAAACCAAGCAGCAAAGGCAAGAGCGGCCCCAAGGGCAAAAGCGCAGGCGCGAAACCAAAATCCGCCGGAAAGAAACCCGAAGGCATATCCAAATCGCGGCAAAAGAAGCTCTCGCTCGCAAAGCCAGGCGGCGAGCAGAAAACCAAATCGAACAAAAAAGACGCAAACAGGAAGAAGAAGCGCACCTACACCGAAGCCGAGCTCAATATCCCCAAGCTAAACTCCATTGTGCCCGCGGGCATCGCGAAGCCAAAGGGCCAGAAGAAGGGGAAGATTTTTGTGGATGATCCGGCGAGCATGATGGCGATTATGAGCGTGGTGAATGCGCAGAAGGAAGGGCATATTGAGAGCAAGATCATGCGCGCTAGGCAGCTGGAGGAGGTTCGCGAGGCGAAGAGGAAGGAGGCTGAGGGACGGGCGGACGAGAAGAAGGCTGATTTCGTACGTTCTTGGATCACTGCATAGGAATTGGGAGAATGTTCGTGACTAACGAGAGCAGGAGGAGAGGAAGCAAAACCTCAAGAAGAAGCGCAAGCGCAACTCCGAGCCCGCGCGCACCGACGACGCCGACGACACCGAGGCGCCCAAGAAGACCACAAAGAAGGACGGCAAATTCAAGCCCAAGAAGCGCGTCAGTTTCGGCTGAAGTGGGTGGTTGGTCTAAAAGTCTACTATCGGTTCTACATGTCTATGATACCCGAGTTCGCGCAAACGCAATGCAAGTCATATCACCGTCTACGCATCCGGTAGGATCAGTCGTCTGTGGTTGGGGTCGAAAATAGGGTACACTTTGTTCGGCGCGTCGACCTTGTGCTCCTGCCGCGCTGCTTTCGACGCGGTGTGGTCGACGGTGTCGTGAATCTTGGTCAGGAAGGAAGACGTGGCTGTTGCGAACCAGCGACCGCCGCCTAGCTGGAAGGACCCCAGGTGGCCGCCCCAGTCGGTGGTGCAGAGTAGCGTGTACGGGTTCTGCTTGAACTCTTCGTAGGGGATGGCCGCTTTGGAGGAGATCTGTGTAGTATTGTAAGCAAAGAAAATAACCACCAATCTAGCCACCACGGAGCATGTATGATGCTCAGAGGGGAGATGTCAATACTGTCACTACTCACCGGATCATCCTCAGCATTAATCCCCAGAAACGGCACTCGCACCGCAACAAGCGCATCCACACTCTGCGCATCCCTATAGTACGCGCCCTCCGTCGGATATCCCCAGGTCGGACATTGCACATGCCTATCAAACTCCCACAAGTACTTGCACTGCTCAACAACCTCCTTCTTGATAAGCGCACTCTTCAATATCTGCTCTTTCTGCCTCTCATACAGCCCCATCAAGTTCCGCCCCATGGTGCGTGAATAAACGTTGATGCCGAGCCATGTCGAATTCAGAATCACGTTGGCGACTTCGAGATTCCAGGGATTCGAGTTTGCGACTGCGGCGCGCAGGACGCAGTTCGAGCCTTCTTCACCGCAGTAGTTGGTCAGGATATTCGCGCCGAGGGAGTAGCCAACGGCGTAGAGAGGGCGGTTGGGGAACAGCATCTGCAGCTCCTTGATCGTCGTGCGCAGATCCCATGTTGCTCGGGCGTTGAAGAGTTGCGGCGTGGTGATCTTGGAGAGCGCGCAGCCGCGTCCATTCACCACACAAGCTTCCCATCCAGCAGCTGTGAGGGGTGCGAGGGTTTCGCGCAGGTAGACTTCATGGCTCCCGCCTGTCAGACCGTGGAGCGCGATGAGCATGGGCTTGGTGTCGTTGCTGCCGACGTTCTCCCATTCTTTCTGGGAGTAGAGAGTTGTGCGTTCGGGGAGCTCGGGGTCGGCGGTTGCTGCAGAGCCTTCTTCTTTGGATACTACGAAGTCAACTGCGAAGGTGCCGGGGTATACGCTATGGTTGGAAGTGTAGATGTGTCGCTTGTAGTAGATTGGTGGCCCCGGGTCTTTCCATGCTGTGAACATGGTCTGTAGATGTCCATTGAAGAGGAATGGGTTAAGACGACATGGTGCTATCGACGATTGGGCAATCTCAAGCAGCGTTGTCTTAGACCCAGATTTAGTTGCCAGCGGGATGAGTGACGAGTGGTGAGTGTAGGCGGTCTTGCCATGACCGAGCAACCAGGACATCTTTGATCTGTTTACGACTCTTCCTCTTGATTAATCGTTCCTGAAGTATCTGCCCACGTTCTCCAAGCTCTTTTCAGATAGGGATTGCCAGATATGGAGGCTCTCTGTGGTGGGTTTGAAGTTCCTAGCTCTTCCTCTATCAACACTCCAAGTTGACTCTCAATTAGTGTTATGTTGCTGACTGAAGGTACTTCTTATCTTCCAGTGAAAAGGGAGAAGGAAAATGTTGCCAATTGACCCTACACGAGACGTGCCTCGGTCCAGCAGGGATGTTGACTGACGCAGTTGATCAATACACGCGCGTTTGTGGAGCCAATCAGCATGTGACTGCGCAGGTCGCGGTCGGTCGCGCCTGCCGTCGAGCATCGCGACTTTCTGTCTCAGAAACCCTACGAACAATCACGATGTCATGACATAGCACGATGCTCGGTGATTGCGCCTCGCCGAATCACACATAAATACCATGGATCCGCGGTACAACCAGCAGTACGGCTACCCTAACGGGTCGAACAGCCAGTACCCTCCACAGCAGGCGCAGAGCGGTTACCAGCAATATGGCCAAGCTCAGCAGTACTCCCAGCAGTACCAGCAGCAATACCAACAACAGTATGATCAGGCGCAAACGCAGATGCAACATGGGGGCCACCAGCAACCGCAGCAAAGGCAGCCCCAAACAAACTTCCCGCAACCGCAGAACCAGCCGTATATGCAGATGCCTCAAATCCAGCAGATATACTCCCCTCAGCAAGCCTACCAGCAACGGCAGGCTCAGCAACCGCAGTATCAACAGCCACAATATCAGCAACTGTCACGGCAGCAGCAATACCAGCAGCTGTCACAGCCGCAGCAGTATCAGCCAGCTCCGCAACAGCGGCAATACCAACAAGCTTCGCAGCAGCAGTACCAGCAACCACAGCAGTATCAACAATCTAGTCAACAGCAACCTCGAGCTCAAGCTCAACCTCAGCCCTCACCGCAGCCTCGAGCGCAGCCGCAGGTCATGATACCCCAGCGAGCCCCGTCCATGTCGTATCCGCAGATGTCGAGCCCTCAGTTGTCGAATCCTCACTCTTCGAGTCCCAGTATGAGACAGATGCAGGCGCCGGTACAACGAACAAGCAACGCTGGGATGTCGCACATGGAAAGTGTTCAGATGTCGAGTCCGCACATGAGACAAGGGCAGGTGCCCGGTCAGCGTTCAAGCAGTGGTGGGAACATGCAAATGGAGGGCATCCAGATGTCAAGCCCGAATATACGACAGGCTCAGGCGCCGATTAAGCATGAAAGCAACACTGGGATATTGCAGATGAACGGTGCTCAAGACATGTATCGAAGGCAAAGCGCGCAGCAAGCTCCGACTCCGCCAATGTCAATGTCGGTTCAGCGCACAGTGCCAGATCAACAGGGCATGCAGCGACCACCGCAGATGACACCAAGCACACCGGTACAAGCTCAGCAGCAACAGCGACCCTCGCAGATCCCGTCAAGTACCCCGGTACAAGTTGAAATCCAGCAACAGCAGCGAATGCAGCATATGCCGCCGAGGACACCAGTCCAGATCCAAGCGCAGCAGCAGCACCGACATCAGCATATGCTACCAAGTACACCAGTCCAGGCTCAAACTCAACAGCAGCAACAGCGGCAGCGACACGTGTCGACAGCTATGCCAGCCCAGTCCCAGCCCCAGCAACAGTCTCAGCAACAACACCCGAGGATGTCAGGTAGTCAACCTCATGTCCAGGTCAAGATTGAACGCCAGCAGCAGCAACATCGACAACAGCCACAGTCACAGCATGTGCAGCCACAGCAGAGGCTCCCACATAGCCAAGTTCAGGTCAAGATCGAACAACAGCAGCCATACCCTTCTCCGCAAGTTCAAGTCACGCCCCAAAGAGAACCGTCACAGCCGCAGCAGCAAGCGCGCCCTACTCCGCAGGTACCGGTGACGCCCCAAAAGCCTCCACCGCAGCTGCAACAGCAGCAGCGGCCAGCATCGCAAGTACAGATAATACCCCAGAAAGCGCCCTCACAGACACATCCGCAACCAAGGCCAGCCCAGACTACGCCAACACAACATACGCCTGTACAGCAGCCATCATCGCAGACATCCTCACAACCACGCTCACATCCCAAAATCGCTGTTCCTCGACCTCCCTCACATCAGCTCACATCGCCAACAAAAGCCGCGCCCGCTCAGTCATCACAGAAGAACTTGCCAGCGGACATGTCAGTGATGCTATTGTCAGCGGCAGATGAATACATTGCCGCAGCGCGTAGCATAGGTTCGTCAATAGCGCGACAGAAGAAGACTGGGGAGATAGAGCAGTACTGCAAGCTGATGTCAACTGCAATGGGATGCATGGACGCAGTGTTGAGGAAGTACAACATGCAGCCACGAGATGAGGCAAGGCTGAGACTCAGGTACGCCAGTCTGCTGATCGAAGAGACGGATAACACAAACGAGATCGATGAGATCTTGTCCAAAGGCATCTCGCTATGTGCACGTTGTCGTCTCGAGGACCTGCGTTACAGCATGCTACATCTCCAAGCTCGATACCAATACCAAACAAATCATCGAGCGGCGTTCAAGGCTCTCGACAAGAATATTTCGGAGACTGAAACTTTCCAGCAGATTGCTTGGGTGTATGCATTCCGCTTCTTGAAAGTTTCCCTGTTGCTTCAAAGCACCGAGCGAATCGAGGCCATACCTGCCCTCCAACAGCTGCATGCTATCAATGCATATGCAGACAAGCGTGGCGATACTGCAGTTGCATTCGCCTGCAGTGTTCTGGAGGCCATGGTGCATCTACGGTCAAGCGCTCAAGATCGTCTGATCGAGGCCCAGCGAGCCATTGCACAAGCACGAAGCTTACAACTCACAATGTCCACGAAGCAGCAAGGATCCTTTGGTACGCTTTTCAGCGTCATAGATCTGGCGTGTATTGTACACCAGAATGCTCCTGACAGTGCAAAATCAACCGCTCTAATCCAAGCCACCGCACACGAGAACGATGATGGGCTCGGGACCGAGATTGGTGTGTTCACCGTCACACTTGATCGAACCACCGGCGGTAGCCTTACGACGGATACTGGCGGTATCTTTAGGAAGAACTCGGAAGGCCGCGATGGTTTGGTGTTTAGCTGGCTTCCCAGAGAAGACATCAAGGCACTGTATTTCCACATATGCGCTCTGGATCAGAGTGTGCATGAGAAGGCGGTGCAGCTTGTCCAAGAAGCTCGGTCACGAACAAGAGATTCTATGCGGAAGCAATCTCCATACGGCGTGCCTGTCTCCACCGCGTGTGCTGAGACGCAGTGGCGGAGGGTACTCGATTGGAACGCTACATTCACGCTTGGGCTTATAGCAACTCATCGAGAAGACCAAGCCACAGCCAACGACGCGTTGAAATCGCTCACAAGGCGGGTCACGACTGCGCCATTCGCCAACAAGCAAAAGTTCACTCAATCCTTGTCATATCTAGAGGCCATCATCGATCAGACAAGCGGTCGCTTCGATGCTGCACTCGCCACATATACCTCGAACGATTACGCTCTGTCTGACAAGGGCCATATACTAACATTGTCAGGCGAGCTCAGTATCCTTGCAGCATTTAATCGCCTACTAATCGCTAGAGACCCAGCTCATCCAGACCATCAAAACGTCGGCTCTCTGCTATCGCAACTACGAATGGCCTGCGAAGAGCATCCCAGCCAATACGTTCGCATGGGGTTCACGCTCATCAACTCGCTTTGCACGCTCGATCCGTCCATCAACCGCCTCAAGACTCTGATGAACGGTGCTACGCAGAAATCCCACGACCTCTTCAAGCGCACCAGCAACCGCGAATTCGTTGTCATGGCACTCTGCTATTTCACCGCGCGCTTCTTCGTCGAGCCTGTCACAGACAAATCATTGTCAGCTGTGAATGCCGTACGGCAGCACGCCAAGCAGAGCAATAGCCCGCTCTGGATGGCGGTGGCATGTGGTTTGATGATTAAGGTTTTCGAGTATCACAACAGTATTGCGGAGAAGCAGAAGTACGAGGAGGTCTACGAGAAGGTGCGAGTCAAGTTGCCCGCGGCGCTTAGAGGCGAAGATGTCGATGCTGAGGGCGAAGATGATGATGGAGACATCGACCTTGTAGGGTAGAGTTCGTTGTACCATATCACGAAATGAGGTGCATGTGTTGGCGTTATATGTTAGGGATCAAGTGGTCTGCATGCACGGGTATACCAAGTCGACGGCGCAATTGTGTTGCATTTCAAAGTTTATGACCTCGGAAAGAGCTTATATTCTACACGAAAACCCTCCCGTTATAATCTGCTTCGTTTACGTGCAGGTGACCGTCTAGTCCTCGAAAGTCTGGTGAGAATGAAATTATCTCCGGCCGCGCTGACGGGTCCATCCGTCCGTTTGAGTGTTCAAGGAAAGATGCTACCGCCAGTTCAGGTCGCCTGTCGCTCCGACCGCTTCGAATGGCTCAAACATCGTCGTTACGATTGCAGTCACTTCAGGCATGACCATCCATGCGCTCGTTTCCCGCACGGCATCGCCATCATCATGACCTCCGTTTTCCCACCGACTTCGATGGAGATAGTGCCTCTCTTGTACATGCACCACGGCCACATCAGTCCGTTATACCCTGGGTGGCCAGCCATCGCAGCCTATAGTCCATGAATTCCAGGATCTCTAGGGCTGAAAGACCTAGGAGCGTAGTGCCATCGGTAGGAAACATTGCCATTTCCAGATTCTCCAACCGGAGCGATGTTAAATTGAGCAACGGGGTGCCCGCAAGTAAGGTTCACCCCCGGAACTGATTACCGCTTATGTACCGGCCATGGATATCTACATACCTCAGCATCGGTAAGTACTGGAACCATTCGGGGAGCTCCGTGTATGTGCGATCATTGTTGCCGAGCGCAAAGATCGTGATCCAGTCCAAGTTCTTGAGGCTGTCTTCAATGAACTTGGCAATGGGCAAGCCCGGCTATTCTTTCTCGTCCAACAGAATAAAAAGCCTGTCAACTTTGTCTGCGTTCAGAGAAATACGCTCAAGATAATTTGATTGAGTCTCAACGATTCGCGAATGGACTCAAGTAGCTGGTCGCGCGGTAGTGCACACAGAAGCCGCAGGAAGTTTGGGATGGCTTCGAGCTTGAAGTTCGGCGTAGTCATGGACCGGTAGTGATCCGTAGTAATCGTGAGACCTCTGATATTTTGAAAGATCGAGTGCGGGTACGAATGCACGAGTTCGCTCAGCCTGTGGCGTTCGGTGTAGATGAGACTGACTCGGAAGTGTGCCCAAATAACCGAACATGAAATCGCGCTCGACTGCTTCTTGACCAGGCGAGCACTCTTAAAGTCAGACTGTAACAGCTATTTTAGTGAAGCAATGCGACCTCATCCACAGCTTTGTGGTGGTGAACCTATAAGTTCGAGACAGATGTGGTGCACCTCAGGCGGGAGTCTAGCGATTAGGCCGCGCGCTGCTTCCATTTCTATGGGCGTGGAGCCAGTCGCGGTGATCTTGTGTAGTGAGAAGAGAAGAGAAGAGAAGACAAGATGAATGTTGAAGGTGAGTGGGAGGCTGGTAAGGTCGCTAAGCATCTCGCCTTCACCTACACTTCCTTGAAAAATGGCGCCTATCCTCAAAGCAAGGCGTGCGATTCCAGACTGAATTATCAGTTATCAATTATTGATGCTATGTAAAACAAATGGCATCTCCAGGCCCCGTAGTCGTACGTAGAGAAGAGAATGTGAAAAGGTGTAGCCGGCAGACAGTCGCCGATCGCACCTTACCAGCCAACCCAACGCTCATTCCCGCCTGGCCGCCATTGGGTGAAGATAAAAGGAAGCAATTACCGAGAAAAAGTGTCTGGAGATGCACATCGTCAAGTGTCGTGATGCGCCACGCCATGCTACAGTTGTCAGAACGCCCACGCTTTCAATGACCTTATCCGCTATAAGCAAAGGATGCACAGTTATCGAATGTATGCAGACGGAACCTCCGTAGAGGGTCAAATGTTGTACAGAGAAAGTTAGCGATCATGCTGGCTTCTTGCCTTTGTCCTTGCCTTTTGGGGTGGCTGGAGCTCCACCAGCGTCTGGGAAAGGTGAAGGAGGATTGAACTCTTCCTTCCAGTCCTTGTGCCACCCGATCTTCAAACCTCCTTTCGGCAGGTTCTGGTTCAGGTCCTCGAGTACCCACTGCAGCTGGCCGATATGCAGAAACAGAAGTGGGAGCCAACCAAGGAGTTCCTTGTTCTCTGAGTCGTCTACAGCTCTGAGCGCTTTGTTGAGGTCCGAGCGCAGCTGATCGATTGCTTTCTGAGCCATCTCGAACTGATCAGATGCTGTCTTCTGCGCATTCTCGAGTTCCTGGAGCCTTTCGTTGCTGGTGGAGAGCAATTCCCGCTCTGCTGTCTCGCGCTCCTTGATTTGTCCATCCATCCTCTTGTTCAGGTCTCGGACTAAGGTCTCGACAGATTTTATAGAGGTCTTGATGGATCCTTCGGCCTTCAGTCGCTGATCGTGCTCTTTACCAGTCTTAGTCCCGAGCTCTTTACGAGCTTGCACCCCCTCTGAAGTACTGGCTTTGAGCTCAAATCGTAGTGTCTCGATGGACTTTTCGAGTGCTGACAGCGAATCCGCTTTCGCAAAAGGAGTCTTGTTGAGAGAGTGCCAAGATCCCTGCAGGCCTTGGACCACCTGTGCTAAGCTGCTGTGCTGTTGCACCGCTTTGGCCACCTGACCTTCCAACTTCTTCAACGACCCGGCAGTCTTTGCCAAGTCTCCATTTGATCCTCCAGGAGTCGGTGGTGACTGTGCCAGCGCCGTAAGTTGAGGAACGATAGCTGCGAGACTGTTAAGCTGTGGACCGATTTGCGCGAGGCTCGTCATCTCCGGCTCGAGTTGTGCAAGCGTGCTCAGCGTCTGCGCGCTGTTGGGGATCCTCGTGAACACATTCAGGAAATTCCGCAGCGAGTTGATGTCACGTTGGATCTCGGGAATATGGCTAAACATGTTAGAGTTAGCGTGACCATAGTTCTGCGTGAACCAGTGGGCCATCCTCTGATGGAGATCGTCGGACACTATGTTCTCATACTGGCCTGTCAGAGCCCGTATGGTGTGCTTGACAGAATCAATGAGCTTGTTAGCGGCCGCAGCATCCTGCTTAATCGCCACTTGCTGCTGCAGGTGTTCAACGGCTGCAATTCGCTGGTCTGATTCACTACGCACGAGTTCTTGCAAACGGGACAAGTCTTGCTTGACCTCAGTCGTGCCTTGGATGACGTTCTGAATCAAGTGCAGCTGTGGAGCTGAGAATGTAGCGGCTGGACACTCCTCTTTGGATGCTTCCACTTTGCCTTCCAAGAAGGCCAACGTTGTATTGACCTTTGAGAGACTCAAGTCGTATCCCTGGAATATATTCTCGACCGATTCTTTGAAGGGGTCGAAGGTTGTTTCGAAGATGCTGATGAAGCCCCTTTTTAGGTTTTTAATGTCCTCGTCCATGTCAGTCTCGAGCTGATCGAAGCGTGTGCTTAGCCCATCGGTCCCTCCGACAACATTCTCGACAGAACAAAGCCTAGTCTCGAGGTCATCAATTTTGGAGGAGCTGGTGACCGTATCAACGCGATCTTCTCCACCGGATTGGACTAGATCTGCAGCCGGGGATCGAGCCGTCTGTAGCGCCGTGATGCGGGAGGCAAGACTCGCCTTCAGATTGTCGACAGCCTTGCCAATACTCTCAACGCGGTTGACGAGGCCTTGTGAAGTTGCATTGAGTTTCTCGACCTCCTTTTGTGTCTCGTAGAAACCATCGACAGTTTTGTCTAATGCAGTGACGCGAGACTCGAGACTTTCAGAAGTCTGCTTGAGCTTTGTCTGTTCCTCCGATAGGCTGTCTTTATGAGTCTGGAACGTCCTCAGTCGTCTGCTGAGGCTGACTTGTTCATCATGATATTTGTTGACTTCATCGACGATCTTGTTGTGTTCTTGGAACGACTTGGCATCGAGCTTTTCAAATTCAGTGGTGATTGTGTCATTCTCTTTAGAGAGCTTTGCTTGCGCGTCTTCATAGGCCTGAAGCCGTTCGAGGATCATCGTGGATGCGTTTGCTAGTCTGGTCTGTTCGTCTTTGAAGGCTTTAATCTGCTCACTGGTCGCATCTTTCTGGGTTTGCAAAGACTTCTTGATCTTCTCGATTCTTATTGCTTGCTTAGCTTGCTTGCCGTCGAGTTTTTGCGAATCCTCCTTAAGACGCTTCATTTCGTCCGCAAATTCATCGATGCTCTGTGAAGCACTACTATCATTCGTTCCAGACGATGACGATGCAGTCTGCTGGGTCTGGTGTTGAGGTGCACCCATCTTAGCCCGAAGTGTCTGCAAGTCCTTAGCGAGCTTCTCTTTGTCCTCTTGGATACCGGTAACGACTTCTCGTACTTCGTTGACGTCCTTGGAAGTAACAGGCTGCTTGACTGCGGATTCCAGACACGTAATTCTTTCGACAATTGACTGTTTCTTGTCTTTGAACGCATCGCGGATCGGCCAGATGTAATCTTTGACATCCTCGTCCAGATCTTTGAAATCTTCATCCAGCTCCTTGAATTCCTCGTCCAAGTCATGGAAGCGGTCGTACATGCGATCGAAATCCTTGCCTAATTTCTCGACCTTCTGGTAGGTCAAGTTGTTGTTTGTATCGATTTGACCGATCTTCTCCTGCATGTTTGACACCCTTGCACGCAAGTTTAGAGTCTTCAAGTCTTCGGTGGTCGTTTGGATCGCCTGGAGTGTCGTAGTCATGTTGTCAACGCTGCTCCGGGTTACCTCGGCTTTCGTCGATACATCTTTGATGAGCTTCTGGCTGCACTCAACACGCGTCGAAATTCGATCGAGAATACTTTGGTGCTGAATTTGGATGCCTTCCAACTTTTCGAGCTTTTCGATGTCAGACTTAAGTTCAGCCCGAGCCAACTCTTTCACAAGTTTCGACATGATAGCCGGTGGCTGCTTCTGCTGCTCTTGCACGTTTTCGGCCTGCTTCTTCAAAGTGGCGAGGTTATTGTCGACCTCAGTCTTGAATTCGACATTTCGTGACAAAGCCTCCGCGATCTCCTGGCCTTGCCGTGCCACGATAGCTTGCAGCGGTCCCAACTGTTCCGAGATCTTGCCGAGGTTCCTGGTCTCGAGTTCCAGATTCTGTACAGGCTGTGCGTTCTCGAGAGCACTGAGTCGAGTTTCCACATCTTCTGGTGAGGGTCCTTTGGCCGCGGTTTGCTGTTGTCGCTTGATCTGATCCCGCAGCGCCGCCACTTGGGCTGGAAGGTCTTCATACAGCTTTAGCTGGGTCTCGAGTATTTTGAGGTCATTGCGGTATTGATTTTCTCGGATTTCGGCCGCCTTCAGCCTTGCCTCTAGCACCTTCACTCCCTGAATGGTGACGCCTCCGTTTGCGCGCGCCACGTCATCGGCTAATGATGCCTTCCGTGACCGCAACGCCTCCAGAAGGGCCATGGGTGCACTTTGACCAGCCGTTGCTGTCTGTGTCACAGGCACCATAGAAGGCACAATGGGCGCGGCTTGCACGGGTGTACTAGATCCACTGCGATTGCTTGGCGACATTACATGCATCGGACTGTTACTCGCAGAGAAGTTGCAGGGGGTTACTTGTCCCTCACCATTCTGAGGGCGTCCAGGACCGTTGGCGGAGTTGCGGTAGTTGTTTCCTCTGCTTTGGTCAACATAGTGTTCATTCGTTGGGCAAGTCCCAGGTTCCCGCGGCGTGTGGGCTAGCAAGCCGGCAGACGAGTTCTTCCTGGAATACGGAGGGCTGGGAGGAACCCTAGGATATACTGAATGTGCGTACTATAGCATCTGGTCAGCTGTGATACTTGATTCTAATCTGAGAGATCCTGACCCTATCTGCTGCAGTAGCTTGCTCTGATTGGCGCCTTTTGGAGGGAGGGCTGACGCCTCGGGACCGCGTTGCGGCGGTCCTTTTCCTCGCCCCATCCATAGGCCCGTGAAAGCGAGTTCCAACGGCCTAAGTGGCGTTCAATGTTGTTCTGCTCAGAGATATTGTCAGTAAATTCGCAGAGGCGAGAACAAGTGACATAACGCGCTAAAATAACGTTCACTAGCGCGAGTGGAGTTGCTCGAAACTACAGCGAACATTCGCGGTCACTCGAAAGGACAGCGTACTTGTGGGAGAATCTCGCGACCGTAAGGCTGCTGCCGCTGCGAATGGAACATTTCGTATTTGGGCTCGGACTGACCTACCTGGTGATGTTCGTACCACCCTGTGTTTGATCTGCTTGGGACTGTTCATCTGCTCGAGCGCGTATGTCGTGCACGCCAGCGACAGAATTTGAGCGTTTGGATCTGTCGCTGCAATCGGTGGGCAAGTTGGATCACAAGATAGAAGAAGCACAGAAAAGGGAGAGGGGGTGGGACAATCGGGAAGTATATATGCATGCAGTGAAGGTAGTCGCGCCGCGTGGTCAAAGCGCGGAAGCTAAGAAGTCGCGATGAGCTCTCACTTCGAAGATCGCGACTGGAGCGCAATCCCAGTCTCTCACCAAACACAGACCATCCGTCACAATGGCAGCCGTAGGTGATGCCCTGGATGTTCCAAGAATCTTACTGATGTTATGCAGCCTATCACGACCATCGCCGAGAGCAAAGAGCTCCGCGGGCTCAACCTCATCGCGGCGCACTCGCACATTCGCGGCCTGGGAGTCGAGCCAGACACGCTCGAACCGAAGGCATCGTCGCAGGGACTTGTAGGACAGGAAAAGGCGCGCAAAGCTGCCGCAGTCATCCTTAGGATGGCACAGGAAGGCAAGATCGCTGGACGCGCAGTCTTGATCGCTGGCCCTCCAAGCACAGGAAAGACGGCCATCGCTATGGGTATGGCACAGTCGCTGGGAGCAGACGTACCGTTTACCACGGTTGCATCATCTGAGATCTTCTCGTTGGAGATGTCCAAGACGGAGGCGCTTACTCAGGCGTTTCGCAAGTCCATTGGCGTACGGATAACAGAAGAGAGCGAGGTCATTGAGGGCGAAGTCGTTGAGATCCAGATCGACCGCAGTGTTACAGGGGTGCGTACAATGCCTGGTCGCGTGTGAAATCGTGCTAAGCATAAACAGAGTAACAAGCAGGGCAAGCTCACAATCAAGACGACGGACATGGAGACGATCTACGACATGGGCACCAAGATGATCGATGCCATGACCAAGGAGAAGATCATGGCGGGCGATATCATCTCGATCGACAAGGCCTCAGGCAAGATCTCGAAGCTCGGCCGTTCCTACACACGATCACGAGACTACGACGCAATGGGCATCGACACGAAATTCGTACAGTGCCCCGAGGGCGAGCTTCAGCAACGGCGCGAGGTGGTACACACGGTCAGCCTACACGAGATCGATGTCATCAACTCGAGATCGCAAGGCTTCCTGGCCCTCTTCTCTGGCGACACAGGCGAGATCCGGAGCGAAGTGCGCGACCAGATCAATACCAAGGTGGCGGAATGGAAAGAGGAGGGAAAGGCCGTGATCGTGCCTGGTGTACTGTTTATCGACGAGGTTCATATGCTCGACATCGAGTGCTTCTCCTTCATCAACAGGGCCCTGGAAGATGAGCTTGCACCGATTGTCATCATGGCAAGCAACAGGGGCAACACGCAGATCAGAGGAACTGATTACAGGTCGCCACATGGGCTGCCACTCGACTTGCTGGACCGTGTAGTCATAGTCAGCACACACGCTTACAACTCCGAGGAGATGCAGCAGATTATCTCGATACGCGCACAGGAAGAAGAGGTCGACATCTCGCCCGATGCGTTGGCGCTGCTCACGAAGATCGGTTTGGAGACGGGGCTGAGGTACGCCAGCAACCTCATCACCACCTCAGATCTGGTTCGCAAGAAGAGGCAAGGGCCCGAAGTCACCATCGAGGACGTTCAGCGCAGCTTCTCCTTGTTCTATGATCCTACAAGAAGTGTGAAGGTAAGTCATGTGTCGCAGCGCAACTATCTTGCTGATGCTAATTCGACGCAGTTTGTCAGCGAATCCGAGAAGCGCCTGATCGGCGACGCGGGCGATGTGTCGTTCACCGTCACCAACGGTACCGAGGCCATGGATGTCTCATGAGCATATACAGCGTTCACTCCTCTAGGCATATGATAAGTTTGGATGGGCCGAGCGTTTGGGCATAGAGCATCCTTGCCGTAGGACACGCAAAAGTCATGACTTGTAATAACACAGTTGTCGTTGTTCCCGACCACACGAAGCGCTAAATTTGAACGAACCGAGCTCAAAGCAAGAACACGTTGTGCGAAGGGGCGAATTCTGCGATAGAGGCTTGCATGAGCTTGCCGCCCTGTGACAGGCTTACGTGGACGTCCTACAATCTATTATTGGCGGGATTGGAGGATAAGTTATCTTCCGAAACGTGAATAGTCGTGTGTCGTGCAGCAGCTGTGGAGGACTTTCCTGAATTCTTTGGGATCCATCACGATGCAGACGAAGAAGCTCGGCATCCAAGAAGAAGGAAGCAATCACTGGGTCTTGGCGCATCGAAGAAATGAAGAGCAAATGTGGAAATGAAGCACGCGTAGAAGAGTATACGTCACGACCTCTCGCAGCCTTAACAGATGTGGAGCGCTGACGAGGCAATCAAACGGGCGCATCCCTTTGCGGACATAACGCACGCGACATGGATGGCAAGTGCGACAGGGGACGCGAATGCCTGACCAGCTAGGCTCAAAATGCCGACCTTTCACCTCACAGAGCGATGCCAAAGCAACCACAAACCCATGACCAAACCAGTTTGCGAGCCGCAAAATTCAGGCGTTCCTGCAGCACCATCTCGTGAGCGGATAGCCGGTCTTGGTGTCGTTCCATCGATCCGCTGCCCTGTCGTATTGCAATGCTTGATCTCCAACGGCCGCGCGTTACTGGCCGTCCCACAATTAAACAAGCATTTCGTACTCGGCACTCGGGTCTAGCGGCGCTAGCTCTGCCTATTGTGTCGATATGGGCTGGGTTACGACTGCCGACCATTCCGGGGTAACATGGGCACACGCAGACGATGCAGTGGGAAGTGGTGGGCTGTGTGGGTAGGTGAGAATAGAGTGAGTGTGCGCGTCGTGGGCGAAGTTTGTTTCATACTCCCTACATCTTCTCTCCTCATTGTACTCGTGTGATCTGCATCTGTCGCTCCTGCCTTATACCCATTTGTTACTGCGACTGCCGAGTCAATTCCTGTACTTGTACGCTCTTTCACACACGTAAGACAAGCACGCGACCTCCTTCCCGGAACCTATATTGCCTTCCAACGGACTCTCGCAAACATCAAACACCCATCGGGACTATTAGAAGCCTTGCTCACGACTGAAGGCCGCCTTACAGTTAGAGCGCTATCTTCTTATCACAACGTCGATTCTGGAGTAGAGCCACAACCTCACCATGAGGTTGTCTATATGTACGATCGCGGCAGCGCTCTTCGCAACCCCATTAGCAGCCCCAACATCAAAACCCGAAAGCTTAGCGGAAATATCACAAGAATCGAATCATGAGATCGCGAAAAGAGATGGAGATGGCAAGTACTTTCATGAGCCCGGGTAAGTTGCATCAAGGTCCAGTGAGATCGTCATTCAGACCACTCATACTTCGCAGAGGCGATAACACGCTCGGCCACTATGATAAGCGCTATTTCCACGGCGTGGTCTCCGATGAGGAGCGAAGGGACACACAACAGCACATGGTACGCGCGTACCTGGACTTCTTCCGTTCGAACGATCTCGACACATGGATTGCCCACGGTACCTTACTAGGCTGGTGGTGGAATGGACAGGTACGTTACTTCCGCCACAATCGTAATCTTAAGTTGACCTGAATAGCGACTGCCATGGGACTTTGACCTCGACACCCAAGTCAGTGGCGCAACTCTCCACCACCTCGGCGAAGCCTACAACCAGACCAACTACTCGTATACCTCCGAAGACGGACAAGTGAAGCGGACTTTCCTCCTCGACGTCAATCCTTGGATCTGGCAGCGCGAGCGCGGCGATGGTCTGAACATCATCGACGCGCGTTGGATTGACATCCGCAACGGCCTGTTCATCGACATCACCGGTCTTTCGGAAACGCACCCAGACAAGCAGCCGGGCATTTGGAGCTGCAAGAACTACCACCGTTACCGCACGGACGAGATATACCCCCTACGCGAGACGATGTTCGAGGGCGTTATGGCGAAGGTACCGTACAGCTACGATAAGATCCTCACGGACGAGTACCAAGAGACCGCTTTGGTCAATACTCAGTTTAATGGACATGAGTGGAATCCCAACGCGAAGATCTGGGAGAAGACAGAAGAGACAATGAGGCAAGAGGAGGAGGCGAGAAGGAAGCAGGAGGATGAGGAAAAGAAGAAGGAAGTCGAGCAGGCGCAGGTGGCGTAGTGGGCTACATGGCCGTAATTTCATGTTGACACGTCAAGGATCAAGGTTTAGCATTGCATTGCATCGCAGAGGAGTTTGGCGCAGCATTCTTGGCGCAAGATACCTAGGTACTGCATTGTTTATTCGTATCATACATGGCATTGTCTACGTCCACAGTCCGTTTGTCCCCATTAGATCGACACGACCGATTCGATCCCAGAACAACTACGGCCATAATCCAGCAGACTCAACTCGACTCGTGGATCTATTGGCTCACCTGGCCATTTTTCGAATAAGACAACTTGTGCGTACAAAGAGTTTCTCATTGTCACCACAGGTGGTATTCCAACACTACGCGTAGTAGTAATGCGCCTACGACCAGAACATTCTCAAATTCTGCATCGAGACCCCAAGCCTCCAAGTACGTTGGGTTAGCGTACCGAAGGCTCCTGTACTACAAGAACCGCGAAACATGGCTGAGGAATGCGAATGCTATTCAACGTTCGACCACGTCACCGGAACATGGCCGAGCAGTAACCATACTCGGGCAGCCTTGCTTGTACTGTTTACTAGGAGGGCTCCTGCGAAATGTTGGCAGTCATTCATACATCATCATCACTGCGGCACAAATCTACGGCTTCCTGCCAACGGCTAACACAAACTCCATCAACACGTTCCTCCCCTCATCCCACTCATCTTTCACCACGCGCTTAAACGTCTCCTTCACATCCTTCTTACTCACATCATGCGTCTCAAAGAACGGCCGTATAATAGCCTCGCTGGCCGGATTCTTCCCATCAAAAAAGAAGTCCGCCCACTCCTCTACCCCTCGCAACGGGAACGGCGCGCGCCGAACCACGCTCTTGATATCCACGAGCCCGGCAGTCTGCATGCCCGCTGCCACTTGGCCTGGTGTCGTCCAGGCTTTGGGGTCGGGGGCAAAGTTTGGTGGTGAGAAGTTGGGGTCGTGCGTTCGGCAGACGCGGTCCCAGATTAGATAGGGGTCGGAGTGCGGTGTGAATGTTGCGATTGCGAGGATCCCGCCAGGGGCGAGGATGTGAAGCATGTCTGCGACGCTTGTGCTGAAGCTGCGCGCTGCGACGTGCAGGACGAAACTGGCGAAAATGTGGGAGAAGGTACTGAGTGAGTATGTGGAGGCGAGGTCGTGGATGTCTACCTCTCGAGTGGTGATCTTGGGTGTGGATATACCGGTGTTTGCAACGTTGGTGGTCAGGTCCTCCAGCATCTTGGGCGCTGTGTCGATGGCTTCGATTGCTGTGGTAGGGCTCTGGGCGAGCAGCGCGAGGGTGACAGCTCCAGGACCGCAGCCGACGTCGAGGACGCGACTCTCTGGGTTGAGGTTATGGAGCTTTGTGGCCATGTTTGTAAGTTCGATGGCAGCGTGGGAGCTGATGGCTCCAATGGTTCCCCCATACCGTTTGGCAGCATCAGACCAAGTTGCATCGTACTTCTGAGACATGCTGCTAGAGATCAAGAGTGTTCCACGTTGTGCAAAGCGATCATAGTCAGATCGAGGGTCATTTTACCCACGGTCTGATATCAGGCCTCCATGTGAGTAAGCACTTGTAGATCGTCTCAGCGTGCAAGTGCAGCTCCAGGATGCTTCATTCGACATTCGTAACTTCACAGCCCCGAGAAGCCTATATCTACTATGTACCAAGTGCAAATAGCTACATTGATTTCCTGCGCCCCGGAGGCTCTTTGAGCACTGAAGTCATCGGGTAGTCTCGCGGAGGATCATCGGAGTGTAGAGCGATTGAATGAGAATGAGTACCACTCGAAAGCGCCGCACTAAGAATCAACGACATAATGACCGAGGTTTGCGAGATATAACAGCAACACGCAGCTAAATGGAAACTTGAGTCGAGATCAGGAAACACCGTGCAGTGACGCTGTTATAGACACCAGGGTTTGGCAACACCATTCCCCAAGCCGCTAGGTCTGTGCCACCTTCCTACCGAGCTACTAGGTGCGGTTGTAGCGTCACTTGGTCAGCGGTCTCTTTGCGCGTTGGTGTTGACCTGCAGGGCAATGAAGGATAGCGCTTCGCAGGCTCTGTACCGCAAATATCCCAACCGTGATGCGCCCTCCAGGAGACCGTTCCACTAATCTTTGCGCACTATGTGCGAGTCTCCAAAGCTTGGTGCCATGGTGAGAGTTCTGGACATCCGGGGCTGGCGATCTGAATGTGATAATAGCTCGGTAGCAGAACTACAATGGCTTTGGGAGGAGCTCTCCACGAGGACTGTGAGAGGGGATGTTATCTCTATAATGTCTGCTTGTGGGCTCATTTAGCTAATCTTGAAAGATGCATGTGAGTTTGGAAGAGCGAAACGGGTAGTCTGAATGGTCAGCGCCTCAGACCTTGCTACATAAGCATTTGCATTCAGGAATATAATCATAGTAAGTGTAAACCAAGTATTAGTGCTCTCATCCACTTTCCAGTGCACAGATTGCTCTGTCATACCTGTTTGCAATTCACCTCCAGCTGTCTAATGACGCTTCGCACATGATTCTGGTCCTTATCCAAGGTAAGTAATTCCGGGATCCTTGCAGCGGAAGCCATACGTCGCTCGAAGGTAGCGAACTTAGACCTCAGCGTTTTGACCTCCATTTATACCGCAACTCTTCGAAACAGTTGCAAGGCCGATTGAGTGTAGTCAGGCTCAATACTCTCCGCAGCGGATGGCTCAAATGATAATAGGGCGTAAACATGATCGTGGATGTATAAGCAACGCGAGTGTTCGAAGCTCAGAACGAGAGCTGCAAAACCTGCATCTAATGGATTACCATCGTCCCATAAGAATCGTTCCTGCACCATGTGGAACGCTGCGCTCGACCTAGTGCCTTCGCGAACCCGTTCGGAACCCAGCCTACGTTGCTGTCTGTGACGAACGTTTCTTGTCTGTGACGAACGTTTCTGAGCGTTCTGGATGCAGAACCATAAGGCGTCTGTGGTTCCAGCCAAATACTCTAATGCCAAAGCGTTCCAGTGAAAAGATGTCCAGCAGCTCATCCCCACACCGTAGCATAGCTTACCGCGCAAGGACATATTCCTGAACTGTACAAATCCTGAACCAACACTCGTTGTTGAGCAGCCTGAAAATCGGCGCCAGATATTGCCTGGCATGAGCCCTCATATTCTCTGCTTGTCTTGCTTCTTCGGCTTCGAGGAAGGCTGGGAATGACTCGCTGTCTGTTGTGTAAAGCTCTCAAAATCTCCGTATTGTAATCTCGTTACTCTCATCGCTAGCACCAAATCAAACTCGCAGTTCTCTTGCTTTGGAGCACATTTGCTCCATGATGCGCACTTGCTGTTGCCTTTCATCTAGATCGGCTTGATTGATGCAAATAGCATCGATTCACGAAATCCTCTGGCTTTCTTCCCTCTTGCGCATCTGGTCGAGGAAGTTCCAGATATCTAAACGAACTCCAAGATGCATTACATCTATCAGGATAGACCTACTCATTGACCTATCGCCCCAAACGTAAGACACAGCGCCGTACTCTGGAGATAATTCGAGAGAGATGACGCTCAACGTGCAAGCGATGGGCATCCCTTGCGGCCGCGCCTGAGAGAATTTGGAGTGCTCGAGTGTCATGAGGGCTATATAAGGGAGCTTCTGTATACATAGTGACTGATTGAGGTACTGGAAACGTGCGTTGTGGATATGCCTCGCGTAGTGTCGATATGCTGGCGATTGGTGAGTTGAACAAGATTCTATTCTAACAAAGCTAGGAACGTCGCCAATGCGCGCAGTTTGACGGTGACTGATGTCAATGAAGGTAGACGCGTGGGGGAAAGACGGCGGGGCTCGCAACTTCCAACTGAAGATCGGTTACGGCTGAAGGCTTGCAACTACTGACTACACAAAAACCACCAAATTGTGTGTGACCTCGCATTCTGATGCGACTGGCGGTGCATATAGTCGACCTCTAGGTTTCGAGCCGCACTCGGACTCGTATGAACCAGCCCATCAATCGAGTAACAACGACAATTTCTGGTAAATGCGTGCGCGTCGAAGAACCATATGTGTTTCCTTGTCGTCCATGACTCAAATTCGATTTTGCAATAACGACGCAGTCAAGCATGGTGGTCCAACCGAGAAAGTACCCAGGGAAGCAACTAAGCCCGATCCTGCAGTGTCATACTCTGACGCGAATCTTCAGTGAATTGGCCTGTGGTGCTGTAGACAGCCACCCAGTCTGTCATGTATGATTCAAAGCCTCAAGCATAGTATCGATGACAATAGTCGGGGAATCGGGACGCTTTGGGGATACGTCTACATTGGGATCAGAACGATAACTTAAACGAGCGTGTGACCATGACTGGCTTAAGGGGGCCGAATCTGAGTCGCGGCGGGCTCGCGGGGTTAGGGGTGGATCGTACGGCCTGGCAGTTTCCTTCGTGCTCAATCTGGGCGACCAGCCTTGCTTCCCTTGCAGATGCCTCTGGTATACAAGCTCTTCTTCTGCCGCTGTTCTGTACTGTATGTGACGCTCAGCTTCTGCTGTCGGTCTGCCCCGGAAGTACAGAAGCGTTTCTTTGACCTGCTCATTACGTATGCTCAGATTGAGCACCTCTGCTAGATCTTCGACAGCGCCGCGGATCCATTCCTCCTGATTTCCGATGTCATTGACGTCGAAACCTGTTCGAAACTGCGCTGTAACTTTCAGGAACAGTTGCAGTACGGATATTGTATAGTCCGGAGTGATGTTCTGCCTCGCGGACTCGTTGAGTGACAGTAGAGCAAAGACATGGTCATACGGGTCCTGACATTGGGACTCGCGGAAGATGCTGATGAGACGCGCGAACCCGGCGTACGTGTCAAGTGTTGTGTCCCTTCGTCCCACTTGAAGTGAGTATCTCAGCCTTGTTTCCAAAATCCGTGCACCCATACTCGTGAGCATCTTTGCAAAGCATACATCTGTGGTGCCAGGCAGATTTCTCAACTTGGCAACACGTATAGCTTTGTAAAAGTGCTCCAACGTGATTCCAGCCACAGAATCGTGACCACAGTGTACTGCAATCTTCCGAGCGAGTACGAACTCCTGGACTACCCACAGTCTTGTCCAATATATTGAGTTCAGCAGCCCAAGAATTGGCGCGAGATACTTCCTGCTCATCACAGCCAGGTCGACCCTCGTCTGAAATCTGCGCAGCACCCCACTGATCCATGGCTGCTGTCGAGCAACACGCTTGGACACAGCATCCCAGTCGGCCTCAGCTAGCCTGTGCATGGCCAAAGAAGTAGGATCGTCATGAGGACCAAGCCAAACCTGGACTTCAAATGCTTTTGCAAAGATTTGTCCCATGACAGCCACCTGGTGACCACGTTCCTTGATGTCGCTTTGATTTATGCATAGTGCGTCTATCCACAACAGGTCTGACTGCTGGCGCAGTCGCATCTGAAATAAGAAGGTCCAGAGATTCATACGGACATCGAACGGCTGCCCGTCTACGAGTATACGTTTAGTGACAGATGGATCACCCCACACGTAGGAGACAGCTCGATAGCTCGGAGCAGGGACCCGGTCTAGCGAGCGGATCTTCAGATGGCAGGCGATGATATCATGGCGATCCGAGATGACAGCTGGCAGGATCTCAAGCAGTCGAATCGAGTTGGGACTTAGCAACGGGTGCTCTTGGTATATCGCCTGCGCCATGAGGCTGCATCTACTTGTGCTGAGGAGGCGTAAAATGTTGGCAGGGGAAGAACTGGTGCAACTCGATTGCGACCAACTATGAGCCGTAAGCAATGCGGCAGCTTATGGCTGCTGTGTTGGCAACAACATTGCGGTGAAGGCGGTGGTGGCGCAGCAGGACAAATGAGGCCGCCTAATAAGATCGAGTATCCACCCCAGCCTTGCCCCTGACGGTAATCGCGGTATGAGCAATTGCCTCCCGGATGTAGAAGCCATGTGGACGTAAGGTGTGTCAGTATGGGCAGGTGCAGTCTAAGAAGATCGTGGGGGTGGATGAGGCGGGGCTGAACTTCTTAAGCCAGACTACGCAGCAGAAGCTGAGCAGCTTAAGTTTGCGCTCCCAGAACACCACTTGCATCTCCCTCTTATCTGATCTCGCATTATCGGTTCCGCTCGCGATAGCGGACTTAAGCAGCAACTTTATACAATACATATGTGAGGCCTCGGATGGAAGCACTCGGCAACATCGACAGCCTGTCGCACACGGCAAGCATGCGCGCACATTGAGCAGTTTCATCAACGCAGTCATCTCTTTGCATTTCGAGCATTACAAAGACTTTGAAAGGCGATAAACAACGCTCTCGTCATGGGAAAGGCGTAATAGTCCTCTACTAATTGCCATGCAAACAAAAAGGAACAGTGAACTGGTAGTCATCAAACAACCATGTCTACCCATATATCATCAATGCTCGCATATGTACATTCGCCATGAGAGCAAGACAAAGAAAATCGATATGCCTCGAACGTCCTGGCTCTCCACACCCAGCGAAGCCGTATGCTCAATTGCGCTCACAACCACCGGCATAGCCCTACTCTAGTTCACTAACAGAAAAGGTGCGGATGCACACGTCGGTCTTCCAATCTACTCGATCTTCGTAACTTCCAGCGACCTTTCTCTAGAACCGCAACAAACCACCCTCATCGCCATGTTCTCCTGTCTGCTCCCAGTGGTCACCGCCAGAAGACGGCAATCTCGACGTCAACGATCTGGACGAACCTTACCGTCGAGAAGTCCGTGCCTTTCTCCCCGCTGACCCAAGTGACTACCAACAAGACGATGCTGAGCCCAAAAACAGTCTGTTGATGAGATTCTGGCCATGGCCCGCCAAAAAGGTCCAAAGTGTGCTATAATCTCTAGCACCCGCAGATACACACATGGATCAGCTTCAGCGCGTAGGGGAAACAGAGCTAGATCTCCTTGAAGAATCAGATGAGGAGAGTGACGAGTCCATGTCTGCCGGCTCCGTCTCGAGTGAGGAGGTCGATGAGGCAGAAATCGAAGTGGCGAGTCTAGGGGACATGATGAAGCCACATTTCTTGAGGAAAAATAGTGAGGGGGAGCTGGTGCATGTCTGCTGCGGTGAGCAGGATGAAGACGAACAAGATCCACCAAGAGGCAGATCGCGCGTGCGTAGTCGAGCTTGAGATACGGAGCGCTAGGAAGATATCGAGGCAAGAAGCACCGGTACCTGTGTGCACGAGAAGGACAGGAGGACGGTGGTGACAAACTCATGTTGTACATGCTGGTATCCCGCCAATAGCTATCTCTTTTGTCTCAGCCTTGGACACATATCCCAAACGCCAGGCTAAATGCATTTCAAATCTCTCTCTTACCCAACTTACTTAGACGGCATGACGAATAGCTGAGGCTGCATATTAATCCTGCAGAGCTTCGCAATACACCCACTAAGCTGGAGTAGCGTCTGTACGCCCTCCAAAATGCGCATATGCGTAAACCCAATCTCCTTAATAAACTCCAACTTCGCATGCTCACTCAGCGTATCAATCGTCTTCGTAACCCTAAACATGGTGCTAATAATATCATGGCATGAGTACCCCAGATCCCACAGCTCCTTCAGCGTCGTCATCGCGTCGTCAATGCGGCACTCGTGGCACGCTTTGATCATCGCTTGCACCTTGATCGGGTGCGGGCTGTCGACGACTTTGAACACGTTGTCGCCGTTGACGAACCCGAAGCCCGCGGACGTGGATTGCAAGTTGTTGATGGCCTGGCGCATGTCGCCCTCGGCGGAGAAGACGAGCGCGGCGATTCCGTCGTCGGAGTACTCTACGTTCTCGGCTTCACAGACTTGCATGATGCGCCGCACGACCTGGGCGTCAGTGAGGCGGGCGTAGCGCAGGATGGCGCAGCGGGACTGCAGAGGCTCGATGATCTTGTTGGACTGATTGCAGGCGAAGGCGAAGCGGGTCGTGGCGCTGTAAATCTCCATGGTTCGGCGTAGGGCTTGCTGGGCGCCGCTGGTCATGCTGTCCGCTTCGTCGAGGATGACGAGCTTCTGCCGGCCGGGAGGCAGTGTGACCTTCTTCTGGGCGAAGCCTTTTATCCGGTTTCGTACCACGTCGATACCGCGTTCGTCGGAGGCGTTGAGCTCGAGTACGGCCTCCTTGTAGGCGTCGCCGAGAAGTTGTCGTGCCAGGCAGAGGATCGATGTGGTTTTGCCGATACCTGGCATACCGGAGATGATCATGTGTGGCATATTGCCGTCTTTTGCAATGATTTTGAGGCGCTCAATGGTTTCTGTGTTGCCCACGACATCGTCGAGGTATACGGGACGGTATTTCTCGACCCTGTACGCAGGTCAGTATAAGCGTAGTGGGGTTGAGAATGGGACAAAGTACCATGGTAGCTCATAGTTAGCACCTCCAGCTGCATTGGGATTTGCTCGCACGCCATTGCTGGCTGCTGCTTTGGAAGACTCTCCTTTGGACATGGTGTGTGGTAAAGGTCGACTTTGTTGGAGGGGCCGCAGCTACGCGTTCGACGCGACGCGATTGACACGTGCAGGGATGCTTACTAGCGTCATCACGTGCCCACTTTACTTCAGCCTTGCGCTCAGCCACCGCCCGAGATTGAAGTTTGACGAGACGTCATCGCCGAAAGGCTTGCCGCCGCAGAAGCACAACACGGGCTCTGGCGCTTGTCTGCGGCGTTCAGATCTGCATCTGGTGGTTTCACATGTGCGTCCAAACCCTGAAAGTGATCTCCACAGCGACTGCCAGTTCCTTGAATGTCAGATGTCAAGACCAGCCACAGCTATGAAGCTTCTCGCACACTGCCACAGCAGCAGCAAAGCTTCGCACGAGATGATCGAGGCGTCCACCTCGATGCACAGTCCTGACGCCAGCATGCACTAGCCACTGGAGAACCCCAGGAAGCGCCGGTTTTAAGAGGCCATGATGACATTGGACTAGCCATCACTGGGCGCGCTGTGTGCTGTGCATACGCAACTCCATACGCAACACCCTGCAGTCACAAGGCAAACGCCTGTCACTGTGCGCTTTCAAATGCGCTCTGTCAGGCGACACAGAATCTACAAATGTGTTTGTCTCAGGCTTGTTCACGCCTGCGCCACGCTGGAATCCGCTCCGTTTGCATCGAGAGCAAAAAGGGCAGAGGAACAGCCCAGGCGTGTTCATGGATGACCGATGCGCTCAGACGTCTAACGCCGTTTGCTCGCAAATCACGTCTCAAGGGAGAGCACCGCCACGGCAACGCAATGCGTCTGGCCAGGAACCAGCTCTGCGCCGCGTCCTGTTGGCTCTGCGCTTTCCAAATCGGCAAGTTCGGCGGCTGCTAAGTGTGGGTTACGTGGGCAGCCGCACATCCGTGCAGTCCGCAGCGCATCTCCCAGGCCAGCCTTGATGAGCGTCGTCATCACTGGGAACTCACTGGGTGATCGCCCCCTGCGCGAATAAGACTTTACGTCCGCGCCTATTCTTCACCACTGCCCTGTCTGCCTGTCTGCTTCACCGTCGCTTTAATTATCCCTCGCGTCCTCAGACCCCTACTCATTGTTACGCATTCGGCAGCCTGCTACGCATAGTCCGGCTCACGCAAAATCCGACTGCGACCCATTGCGCGTCAGATTTCCACGAGCCACCGCCTTACCCGGCGCTCGTTACATATAGGCATATACAGCCCCCGGCCTGAATCCCCAATACCAAGACCCGTCATGAAGTACTCGACATTCGTTGCCGCACAGCTGGTGTCGTCGGCGGCTGCGCTGAAGCTCGTGCCGCGAGAGGTAAGTCTTGTCTTGGCTTTCCCCAGGAACGCTGCGAAGCGAATCCTCCCGTTTGGGCGCCTTATCCGCGACTCGCAGCATTCTTACCCTTGCTTGACCGTGTGCTGATAAGCAATAGAACCCTAGAGCAGTCGGACTCGATATCCAGCGCAGAAATGTTCCCGACCCCGTTGCCCACGACCAGCTGCGCAGGAGGCAGGGCACCGTCCAGGAGACGCTCGACAACCTAGAGACCCTCTACTTCGCGAACGCAACACTCGGCACACCAGAGCAGTCCTTCCGCCTGCACATCGACACAGGGAGTAGTGATCTGTGGGTCAACTCCTTCAACTCGCGGTTATGCACGGAGCGCGGCAACCAGTGCGGCGACTCTGGGACGTACAACGCGAACGAGTCCTCGACATACCAGTTCGTCAACAATGCGTTTAACATCTCCTATGTTGACGGCTCTGGCGCTGCCGGCGACTACGCGACCGACACATTCCACTTCGGCGGCCAGACAATAGAAGACATGCAGTTCGGTATTGGGTACACATCGAGTTCGCCGGAGGGTATTCTGGGTATCGGCTACATGATCAACGAGGTGCAGGTCAACCGCTTTGGGCTGGACGAATACCCCAATCTGCCGCAGAAGCTTAAGAACGACAAGACGATCAACACCAACGCATACTCTCTGTGGTTGAACGACCTCGATGCTTCGACGGGCAGCATCCTGTTCGGCGGTGTAGACACAGACAAGTACACTGGCCAGCTCAGCACGCTGCCCATTATCCAGGAGCAGGGTGTCTACGCCGAGTTCATCATTGCCCTTACCGATATGGGCATTGGCGGCAACAAGACCTCGCTCTTCTCGAACTCCAACGTCGCCGTTCTCCTCGACTCCGGTTCTTCGCTCATGTACCTGCCTGACGCCGTCGCCCAGGCCTTGTACACGCAGTTCAACGCTCAGTACGACTCTAGGCAGCAGGCGGCCTTCGTTGACTGCAGCCTCGGCAACCAGGAGGGTTCCCTTGAGTTTGGATTCAGTGGTGTCACCATCTCCGTTCCCTACAACGAGCTTGTCATTACCGCAGCTGTGAACCGTGGAGAACCGGTCTGCATTCTCGGCATCGGACCTGCCGGCAACAGTGTCTCAGTCCTCGGAGACACCTTCCTGCGATCCGCGTACGTTGTCTACGACCTCGACAACAACGAGATCTCGCTCGCCCAGACCAACTTCAACGCCACCAGCTCCAACGTCCAGGAGATCCAGTCCGGCGCTTCAGGTGTGCCCGGTGCCAGTGTCGTTCAGAACGCCGTCTCCACTGCCGCTGTCGGTACCGGTGGACCTCGTGTCAACAGCCCTTCGGTCACCGGTACAGGCCGAGGCGGTGCGACATCGACTGCGGGTGCTATGCCCCTGGCGACTGCCGCCCCATGGTTAGCTGGCGCTGGCGCTGCCATGCTGATGGGCTTCAACGGCTTCTGAACAGCCGATACCTGTAACGAGTTTCCTATGTCTACTTCTCCGAATGTCTAGATTGCATCGGCGGCGTTCAAGCATGGTTCTGCATATATGGGGCTAGGCGAAGGGTGTTTATACGGGTGTACCTACATAGATAGATGTAATCGTACATAAACGAAGACCCACTGTCACTTCATGCGCCCTGCCAAAACCTTTCTCATCCATCACCGGTAGCCACGCCTGACGCTCATTAAGTAAGCGCCGGTCCGGCGGCAATCGTCGCAGCGGCCGCTCGGTCTCGCAGCTGCACTGCCCTGCTGCCTTCCACCTTCCACCTTCCACCTCTCACTACAGGTGAGAATATCAAAAACAGCGCAATCCACATTGTGACCACATTCAGTCCTACCATACACCAACGTATTCCGAGCGCCACCGCCAATCACTCAGGCTCGACGCTATCGCAGAAGTCGAGGATGACTTCTGCAAGAGCATCTGCACAGTACCTTTGCATCGCATCGTCGAAGCAAGTGGAGTCGACCGCAAGCACCAGCATTTTCTCGGTCACAACCACGGCTACTTCAGACGCATCTTCCGTTCGTCATGATGAATCGGAACTAATCACAAGTGAGCCTGCCTCTACACAGGACAACTATGACCCTGAAGAAGCGCGCCCAGCAGCTGTACCGACCACCAAAACAACCCTAAAGAAAGACAGAAAAGACAACCAGCAAGCGAATGTGCACAAGCGTCATCGTACAACCACAGAATACGCGACGCTAGAACAGCACGATGTCAACAGAAGTGCTACTGATGTCGTGACGAACGGCCATGATGCACTCTATGGGTCTCTACCTCTAGAGAGCGCATCGACCACGCGGGTTCTGAAGATTATGCTGGCAGAACCTGGGGATGTATCCGACCCCCTAGCTTGTGTGATGTCTATCATCTCCCTGGACACACCACCGGATTATCATGCAGTGTCCTACGTCTGGGGAGAACCTGATCCATCGAACTCTTACACCATATCGATCAACGGGGTTCCTCTTATCGTACGACCGAGTATCTGGAAATTTCTCAATCAGATGCGGTCAGAACGATTCGAGGGCCTGCTGTGGGTTGATGCTATATGCATTAACCAGAACGATTTGCCAGAGCGGGGTCATCAGGTCGCCGTTATGGGACAGATATACAAGAGGGCGACGATGGTTCATGCATGGCTGGGGGATAAAGGAGAAGGTACACAACTGGCCATGCACCAAATCGCCACCACAGACTGGGGCGCCGTTTGGGATGCTATTATGAAAGACAAAAGAGATCACTGGTCAGATAAAGACTTTGCTTCCGTTTCTCAAATCTGGAACTGTGAGTACTGGACGCGGTTGTGGGTAGTGCCCGAGTTTGTCATGGCGAAGGAAATCACGATTCGGTGCGGATCTCACCAGATGCAAGGCGAGCTGCTCGAAAAGCTCGTGGATAACACAGGGGCTTTGAGCATCCTGCCAAAGGAGAAAAGATGGCAGATGCCCACCAAGCCTTCGACTAGACTTGGCCTTCAAATCGTCAAAGAGAGATTGAATCGACTAAGATCACAGATGCTCTTCGCTGAAGACTTCGCCCATATTCTCACATCACTCGGAAGGGGCTATTGCGCAGATAATCGCGATCGGATGTATGCCTTTCTTTCTTTCAGCTTGTTGGTGTCAAATCAGCTCAAACCAGACTACACCAAGACCATCCTGCAGATTTTCATTGAGGTCTGTGATGCGGAATTGGGGGATTATCGATACACGCATCGATTCCGTCATCGCGGTGCCGGTTCCTGGGTAACTACACTCCTGCAATTAAGAGAGGTAGCAGAGATGCTCGGACTGAAATCCGATTGTGAGGAGCTTTATTTTCTATTTCCGGAGAGACAACTTGGCCATGAGGAAGCGCAAACCTAACTTTGAACGATGTAAGTACAGGTCATTTGGAAGGATTCACGATCGTGGCAGCGTGGCGGCATAGCTTGTTCAAATGTGGATATCTGATTAACGTGTTGGATAAGCGAGCGCCGCAGGCAAGCGAGCGCCGCACCCCACCAATTTTGTGCACCTCTCTCACCTTAACGTACAATGGCTCAACGCAGCGCTACTCTGTTAGTTTCAAATGAAGCAGATGTCCAGCTTGCTATCTCTTCTATCCAATCCCATCAAATACAGAGTAATCGTAGGGCTGCTGCAGTCTACAACGTCTCTGAACGAACAATCCGCCGCCGACGAGATGGGAAGCTTGCCCGACGCGATTGCCAGCCCAACTCAAAGAAGCTTACCCAGCTAGAAGAGGAGGTGATTATTAAATACATACTTGATCTGGATCTACGTGGATTTGCGCCTACGTACGCAGCTGTACGTAATATGGCTGATAAGCTGCTAGCTGCGCGCGGTGCAGGCCAGGTTGGGCAAAAGTGGCCAGCCAACTTTGTTAAGCGTACAGACAGTCTCAAGACGCGTTTTAACTAAGCGTATGATAGACAGAGAGCTCTTTGTGAGGATCCTGTCCTTATCTAAGGCTGGTTTGAGCTTGTAGAGCAGACAAAGGCCAAGTACGGCATCTGCGACGAAGACGTCTACAACTTCGACGAGGCAGGCTTTATGATGGGCAAGATCACAACGCAGCTTGTTATATTAGGATCAGAGAGGAGAGGAAGGCCAAAGGCTATCTAGCCTGGCGACTGTGAGTGGGTGACAGTGATAGCAGCTATCAACGCTGCTGGCTGGTCAGTCCCACTGTTCCTGATCTTTGCCGGCAAGTACCATCTCTCTGCCTGGTACGAGGAGGAGGAGATCCCACGCGACTGGGCAATTGCAGTTAGCGACAACGGCTGGACAAACAACGAGCTAGGAGTTGACTAGCTAAAGCACTTCAACGCTTATACAAAGGCTTGTACAGTAGGAGCGCGTTGCCTGCTTATCCTTAACGGCCATGAGAGCCACCACTCCCTTGAGTTTTAAGAACTCTGCAAGGAGAACAATATCTACACGCTCTGTATGCTACCTTACTTATCTCACCTACTCTAGCCTCTTAATGTTGGCTGCTTCTCGCCGTTGAAGCGCGCGTATAGTCGTAAGGTAGAGAGCCTGATCCGCGACCACATCAACTACGTTACTAAGCTTAAGTTTCTGCCAGCGTTTAAGGCAGCTTTTAATTGATTGTTTACGTCAGCTAATATCTGCTCAGCCTTCCAAGGAGCAGGCCTTGTGCCTCTTTAGCCAGAGACTGTCCTCTCAAAGCTAGACGTACAGCTACGTACGCCTACTCCTCCAGCTGCTCTCGCAGAGGCGCTCTAGGAGGCTTGTACTCCAAGCAACGCACGCGAGCTTAAGGCTTAATTAACTCTAATTCATAAGCGCGTACGCCAGCATAAGAGCTTATTACTAGCCTCTATTATAGAGGCAATTAATTAGCTTAAGAAGGGAGCTAAGGTAATAATGCTCTTAGCTAAGCTAATGCGCGATTAGATTGCTAGCCTTAAAAGAGCTAACAAGGCAGCGTCAGCGCGTAGGCAGCGCAAGAAAAAGCGACTACAGAAGCAAGGAGTCTTAACAAAGGGGGCTAGAGAGGATATGCTTGCTCAACATAAGGCTAACTAGCAGATTGCTCGTGAAGAGCGTCAAGGTGGAGAGCAATTAGGCCTCAGCCGCTAGGCTTTAGCGCGCTGCAAGAGCTGCAGGGAGACTGGGCATAACTCACGTATGTGCAAAAAGGTGACTGTGGCTACTACTTAATCCATCCTATTAATTTCTATGTACTACACTATTGCGTTGTTGAGATATACCCGTGTAGGGGTGCGCAAAGTTGGTAGGGTGCGGCGCTCGCTTGCCTGCGGCGCTCGCTTATCCAACACGTTACATACCAATGCCCATTCATCAACAGTGGTCTCAAGTAGGGCATCAACTCTCCAAAAGGTCAAAGCCACCACGCCTTTACATCAGATTCCTTCACAGTGCATTTGCAGCCATACGACCTAAGATATGCAGACAGTGGAATCAAGTCTGCAATTCGCAATTCGGGTGGTAGTATGACACGTACCATGCGCGGCCCAGTGGAAATTCTGTCTACTATCAAGCGAGCTTTCAGAGAAAGCGTAGCCCATCTGCATTCGGTGCGTCACATTTGGATAAGGAACCTGTACCTTGACTGTGCCTATCCAACTGATCCGAAGTTGATGAAAGACTCTAAACGACCAACATGAAACAGAGAGTAGAATTTCCAAGGCAGACGTAAGCAATATATTCAACTATCCCCTCAAGTGATTACGCAAAACATAAGAGCCGTCGCTTCGTAAGGATCGTAGCCACCTGGGCTTTTCCCGAGCGCCCACGATGCACCGCAGAACGCTGTAAGATATGCCTCCGCTAGAAATATGCCAGACAAGGAGGTCGTACGCAAGGAGACCGCATGTACAACCACGTTCAAGCATGGTACTGCATATATGGGGCTAGGCGAAGGGTGTTCATACACGGGTGTATGTACATAGATGTACTCGTACATAATGAACGTTTCTACTTCAGAACGTACGTACATCTGGCAGGCGGATAGATCTCGGTGTTTATGCGATGAAGTTGAGACACTTTTGTCGTGTTGCTCTTACTTTGTTGCGCTTGCCTTGTTATCTCCTTGCCCACGCATTATTGCTCCTTCCTCTCCCATCACCTTGCACGCCGCCATCCACTCACCTGCCTGTCGTCCTCAGAACCACCCCCACAACAGCAGATTTGGATGTTTTCTTCGGGAGAGGCCAGTATCGAGTTCGAGCGAGCGCAGATGTGAGATCTAATTGATCCTATCTTGCGAGCGGCAAGCTAAGCTCGTCTGGCGCTAAACTTGAGGCTAACCGCACACACTGCTTCTCTTCTTTTGCTCCTTTACCTCTCACCTCACTACCATATGAAGGTTTCAGATGAAATTGTCGTAATCATTGCTTATAAAAAGTCGAAGCCAGCGCTGATGATGTAGTAGCGACTCTGTGTGTTACGCCCGCATCCATCTCAAAACCCTGCTATGGCCCCGGTCGCTGTTCGCTGTTCGATCTCTATACCTCGTCATTCGCGACTCAGCCTCCTCGAAGCAATCGGCTGCAGCTCCGGTCTCTCTGCAGGTACACTTTATTTTTGAAGATAAGC
Organism: Didymella pomorum; assembly: GCA_022225945.1. Lineage (NCBI taxonomy): Eukaryota > Fungi > Ascomycota > Dothideomycetes > Pleosporales > Didymellaceae > Didymella > Didymella pomorum. Next base: position 438,949 of record JAKJXN010000009.1, read on the forward strand.
TCCGCGCTTCGATGCTTTCCGGACGTCGCCACCGATGTGGGATATTTCCGCCTTGCGACATGCTCTCGAGATCACCAAACTGGCTCAGATTGAAGACTGCGCCTCACGTTTCATGACATGCAAGGCTTCTCGCGGAAACAAGCTTCGGGTACGGGCGTGCCTATGTTCGCGCTTGTGACGCCACCAATGTGAGGCTGCATTCAGCTGAGTCCCAGTGTGCCATCGCCATCACGGAACCTCAGAAGCGCGATACTTCTGCTTGCAAGAAGATCGAATATGTGTCAAACGGTGGGTGAATGACAACACACTACGCATCGAGTTTGCCGTTGCGTTTGTGGCACACATACTGGAACGCAATTTCACAGTGTCATAGTAGCGCTGTTGTGGCTCTGCTCCTTAGTGTGCGGCTGTCGACTCAAGTACTGCATGAAGCTGTCCTCGACATAGCCCCCACATACATCACCGATGATGAAAGCCAAATGCAGTCCTCTACAAGGCTTCAGTGCGGAATTGCCAGATATATAAAGTCTGACAGATTCTACACGGTTCTCGAAAATAAATAGTCAGCGTTCAAACAATACTCCATTTCCATCATAAATCCGCACTCTTGCAAGCATGGGTTCCGAAGAATCTAAACCTAGCACCCCCGAGACAGGCAACTTCTTCACAAGGCATGTAACAGGCACAGCCGGAATTCAAACGGAGATCAGGGAACAAGGCGACAAGTACCACGACATGCTTGAACCCTGGTTCAACAAAGAGAATGGCAAGCTCCAAACCAACATCGACGACGTACACGGTACGGCAAAATTGATTGGCATTGGCCTGTCCTTCACTTCTGCAACCATCGCGCTTGCCGCGGTGACGAACGTCATCACTGGAATCCGCGCGCAGAAGGCTCTGAACAAATTCTACGCACAAGTCGGACACGATGTTCACGCAATCAGCGAGGCCATGCAGACTCTCGTCAGCCACAAGGAGCAGCATGAATTTGCCACCCACGTCCTCCAGTACGTCCAGATGCGGAATCGCGAATTGGCGATCGAGGAAAGAGCCTCCAAGACACCCCACTACATCTTTGTGTTCAACGGCGGCGACGAATGGCACCCAGCCTTCACTGAATTGTTGGAGTCCAAGTACGGCCGCCCGGCAGATACCGTCTGCTCCACCTGGCTCTCCATTATCACGGCACTCCTGGTCAGCCTGTTCATGACTATGGTATCGTGCTTCTCCAAAACACCTATCCAAGTCCCCATGACACCAGATCTCGAGAGCAGTCATCCTCGACTCCTGGGCGTCTTCAACAACATCGAGGTTATGTCCAACTACATGTCCATCGTCCGCAAGCACGTTGGTAGCGAGCCAGTCTTCCACATTCTGATGCCTGCCTCCAGTCTCACAGTATTGCCTGACCCCATGGCTCTGGCCCCCGAACTCCATCCCCTCAAACTCGAGGGTTTGATCTGCAACACTACGAAGATGCCGTACAACCACGTCAACATGCCTGGCGCACATCCTGACATGTTCAAAAACGTGGTCAACACAGCGGATCCGCCGCCAGCAAAAGCGGGTACCAGCTGGGGCCGCGCTCTGGCTGCGGAGAGTGCTGCAGTAGGCGCAGGACTCGGTGGTGGAGTTGCGGGAGCGGGCGGTACCTTCTTGGCCGCTGCGCTGACTGTGGGCTTCCTGGCTGCTCCGCCGGCAGGTCTCGTGGTGGGCGCTTGGGTTGCCATCGCCGGTGCGGGTGCGGCAGCGGGTACAGCGTCGGCGCTGAGTGCAAAGAACGACGTGAAGAAAGGCTTTGAGAAGAAAGATAAGCATGAAGAGATTGAGAGGGTGAAGGCAATCAACGCCGCAGTTAGGTAGGGGTTCAATTGATGGAGTATACGCTCTTCTGCCCCTCAACAACTACGCTAGAGACACGATTACACCAGACTATACCAAGATGAATATCCAGCTGTATGCTCAGGTTCGTGAGGTGGTTTCGCGTGAATTCAAGGAGCACTCAACCGATGATGTGACACACTTACTTCACGACATGTTTGGTGTTGCAATAACGTTTGGTCTGGATCCAGGCCGCAGAGAAGTGTTAAAAGCGATCAAAGACGTCTATACGCTTCACAATCTCGATCATGTTGATGCCTAAGGGATTTCGGGGTAAATGAAGGGCCTGTGACAGGGCTCGCTAGCGGACACGCTCTTCTCACATTTGTAAGAGATTCATTCAGACGATTCAATCAAGTAATTACGCAAAACATAAGAGCCGTCGCTTCGTAAGGATCGTAGCCACCTGGGCTTTTCCCGAGCGCCCACGATGCACCGCAGAACGCTGTAAGATATGCCTCCGCTAGAAATATGTCAGACAAGGAGATCGTACGCAAGGAGACCGCACATACAACCACTCCACCATCCAAACCATGCCAAACGTTCAAACAGCCAATCACTCCTACCCCAAGCATCTGAGCAGTCCCCCAAGTGTGCAATTTCGAATGAGAGATATCTCTCCGAGAAATAAGAAGATCAGAAGATCTCATGTCCCAACCCTCCATACCCATCATCCCCGACAACCTTGACCTTCCTCCCCTCGACATCGCGCGGCACAACAGGCACCGGCGGCACTGCGCCACCCGGCTTGACAACCACAACCCTCTCCTCTTTCTCCTCTCTCACACTGCTGCGGCTCACCTTGCGCTGCAAACGATTGCTCGTGCGCTTCAGCCGTTTGCTCGCGTCGCGCTTGGCGCGCTTGAGGCTGTTTGTGCGTGTGGGGACGGGCGAGACGATTGCCTCGCCGTCGCTGAGGGCTTCGGCGTCGCTGAACCCAGTCTGTGCCTCTGACATTTCGTCGTCTGATGCCACGGCGGTAGCAGTAGGGAGGAAGTCTGTGTCGTTGTCGTGTGTAGCAACGCTCTTCCTCTTTTTCGTGATCTTCCCCGGCAGGCTGGCCTTCGCGTCGTCGCCGAAGGACGGGCTCAATGGGTCGTCATCGCTGAAGACGTGCGGTGTGTTTGGGAGTGCTGCGTAGCCCGCGTAGCCTGCGTTTGGTGTTGGACTCGTGGCATCTCCCAAACCACTTCCCAGCCCTGTGGATATATGATTACCTCCGTAGGTCGTGGGCAGAGGCGGCACGGCAGGGAAACACTCATTGCCCAGCACGCTCTGCAGCTCCTTCCTGGCCGACGCGAGCTTCACCTCGAGCGACGAGACGCGCTTCGACAGCTTGCGCTGCTTATTGAGATCCCGCTTCGACGGAGATCTTGCGACGCTTCCGGGTGTCCTCGGCGTGAGCGTCGGTCTCGGTCTCGGGGTCCCATCTGCGCGAACGCGAGGACTGGCTGTACCGTAGGCTGCCGCCCCCGCTACTTCGTATGCTCCGCTCACTGCTGAAGCGCTCGCTGCTTCGCCTGCTTCGCTCGCTCTGCTCGCTGGACCATCTGGGCAAGTCAGTCTCGCCCTCTCTGCCCACGACCCGTATGCTCCCCCTGGAGGCGATGCTCGACGTACCAGCAGACCAGGCGCGCGGCGTCATGCCCGGGCGCACAAACACCTTGGGCGCCGGCAGCAGGCCCTGCGCCTTGGCCAGGTGGTATGCTTCCTCGGCGGCGCGTTTGCGGTCGTCGAGGGCTGCTTGGGCTGCATCCTCTTCTTCAGAGGGGGCAGAGTGCTTCCGCTTCCCCAACACGCCGCCGAGCATGTTTGTGAAGACGCGGCTGAAGCGCCCAAAGGTGCCCTCGGCGGTAGCAACGGTGGCCGCTGCATCGCTCTGCTTGCGGGGATGGGGAGTGCTGCCGGCGGCGCGCGCAGCAGCAGCAGCTTTGGCAGCATTGCTCGGGCTCTTGCGGTGGCCGGTGGGCTCCATGATCTTGCGGGGGTGGGTTGGGCGGCGGACAGCAGGCGTGTTGTTGTTTTCGTCGTTGTAATTGTCCAGCAGCGTTTCAATGCCGACGTCTTTCCATAGCTCCGGCGGCGGCGCCCGGATGCTGCTGTTGGTGTTGGTGTGTTCGCGGAACCGGCTGACGCGCTCTGCGGGCGTCTCGTCACTCATGGCGACCCGCTTAGCTCGACGCGCTGAGTGCGGGCACCCGACGCCGTTGCTAGGAATGTGGACAGGGTGCTGCGATTCGCGCGTGGGAGTGCGTGTGGGGTAGAACGTGCCAATGACAGCGGATGACGTGTGGCAGTGGCGGCGGGCTGCGTGAGTATGTACGCAAGGGCTGGAATGGGGACTGCAGTTGTGTTTGTTTTGCGTGAGGTTGACTCGGTTGTTGCTGGGACGCGTTCACGCGCTAGTTAGCGACTGCGTCTTCACGAGCAGAGAACCGGCTTTGACACCACGCTTAAGTTGCTATTCTTGGACATCCTTGACTACTCCTACATGTACACAACCAAACACTCTTCGTGATTGGAATCCGACAAAACCGTCTATCCGTGCAATCTCGCTTCAATGCATGCATGTACAACAATCTACAACTTGGCCTTGGGCTTGCCCTCCTCAGCCAGCGCCTCCTCGTAGCAGTCGTCGAGGTGCTTCCTGAACGCCTTCGCAGCCTGAGGACGCTTGAGCTTCAATCTGCGCAATGTTAGCCATATCCTTTGATGCAGAGAGGTTAGACTTACGTGGGTGTCAAGAGTTCGTTATCGATTGTAAAAGGGTCGAGGAACAGGCGCACAGCCTTGACCTTCTCGTAGCTGTTGAACTTGTTCTTGGTGCCGACCTTGCTGAGCTCCTTCAGCGCAGCCTTCTCTATCCGCTTGTCGCTCAGCATCTGCTTCAGCTTGGCGACATCACCCTCTGGAATCTTCTCTCCCAGCACCTTGGATGCCCACTGCGGGAAGATGTCTGGTGCAACACCGAAGATGGCCACCAAGAACGACTGGTGGCTGTCGCCGTGCACGTAAGCCGACGCAATCCATCCGCAGTTGGCGAGGTAAACGTTCTCAATGCGCTCGGGCGAGATGTACTCTCCCTGCGCAAGCTTGAGCACGTTCTTCTTGCGGTCGACGATCTTGAAACGGCCCATCTCATCGACAAGACAGATGTCGCCGGTGTGGAACCAGCCATCTGCATCAATAGCCTTGGCTGTCTCCTCGGGGTTGCGGAAGTACTCTTTGAACGTTGTCGTCGAGCGAACGAGCAGCTCACCACGAGGGTACGGCTTGTCAGAGGATAGGTACTCCATGTCTGGCACGTCAGCAAGGCAGACCTCAGTGTTTGGTGTCACACCACCGCAGTTGCCGGATGTGAAGTCGCCTTCGTGCTGGATCAAAGACACGGCATAGGTCTCAGTCAGACCGTAACCTTGTGTGAAGTTGCTGCCGAAGACGATGCGGAGGAACTGGTGCAAGCTGGGGTCGATAGGCGCAGAGCCGCTGACAAGGACCTTGCAGCGGTCCAGACCGAGACCGGCAGCCACCTTCTTTGCCCAGATGCGGTCGTAGAGCATGTGTGTGTTGGTGGGGTTGTGCTTGTCGTTGACGGCGGCCAGCTTTGTGGAAACGACGTGGCGGGACAGAGCGCCCTTGATACCACCCTGCTCGATTGTAGCCTCCTTGATCTTGGAACCAAAGCGGTTATACAGACGGGGCACACCGGAGAAGATGGTGGGACGCAGCATTTGTAGGTCCTCCACCAGCTCGACGATGTTGCCGTGGAAGTATCCGATCGCTGAGCCTGCTGCCAGAGCACCATGCTCGCCTAGTCGCTGGTAGATGTGGGCCAGGGGCAAGAACGAGCAGATGATCTGGTCGCTGCCGCTACCGAGAAGAACCATCGTTGTACATGTTGCGGCATGCGCATTGCGGTGGCTCAGCACAACACCCTTGGGGTTGCCGGTTGTTCCAGAAGTGTAGTTGATAGTAACGGTATCATCAGGAGTCGGTGGGTTCACAGGAAGTGGCTGCTTCTCGCCCAGCGCTTCGACGTCACGGATGTAGTGGATGGTCACACCCAACTCGCTGGCCAAGGAGTTCAGAAGGTCGCCCTTGGACTCACCAGGGAGCTCACCAGCGGACAGGGGGTCGAGGACGACGATGATCTTGAGGGTGGGTAGCCGCGGCTTCAACTTCAGTAATTGTGTGACGTGGTTCATGCCAGTAACAACGCAGGTCAGCTCGGCGTGGTTGATGATGTATTCCGTTGTATCGGGACCAAGAGTATCGTAGATCGAGACGGTGTACAGAGCCTGCGACATGCAGGCCAGGTCGGTGATCTGCCACTCAGGTCTGTTCTGGCACCACAAGCCAATGCCAAACTGCTTAGGCTTGGTAATGCCTGCCTGCCTATGGAGATGGACCAGACCAGCACCGAAGTTCTTGCGGCGCTCTGCGATCTGTTCGTAGTTCTCCCAGACATATGCGCCAAATTTCTTGGTGACAGTGTCATAAGGGCGATGGCCGAGGCACTTGTTCTTGGGGTATCTGGCAACAGTGGCCTCGAAAGCCTCGTGGGGAGTATTGATCTCAGGGACCAGGCTAGCGAGCAGTGGCTTGTCTGTGAATCTCCAGTGCCTGTAAACAGCACTCTTGCCTTGAGACTCGGTGCCTGCGAGCGGCAGACTGTAAGGGTGGCCCTTTGGCGGAGGGTCGTGGAGCTCTTGCGCGCGCTGGAGTTGGGGGTCTGTGGTTCCGAACATGGCGATGACGGGGAATTGCAGCTACGGTGGCTCGGTGTAGATGGATGCTCTCACTGGAGTCAGGACAGTCCGAGATGTCTGCTCCATGATTGACGATTAGCTTACGCCTAGCCAGCGTACGCGGAGGATGCTGAAGTCGGAGTCTCCGAGCCGCACAGACTTACCTGGGGTTAGAGCTGTAACGCCACAATATGCGGGGAGAAACAGCGGCTCCAAATAGGCAAATGGACTGGGGCAACGAACAATCGAGATGGCACAGAGAGAAGACAGATGCGCTGAAATGGCAAAAGGCACAGCAGAGCAAGGAGTTTAGGATGCGCCGGCCGTTGAGGACAAACCCACATTCCTTCTCAAACATACCGAGGCACATGAGAGCCGCCTAACGCTTGTAGAAAACTGGGGCGAAGCTCCCTAAGTCCTGGACTCGGCCATGGCGATGCCTTTCGGGCAACTCTGCGCCGACCAACAGCTGGGGACTCCGGATCCTCCGCTTTCGTGGAGACGGCCAATCTCTTGTCGTCTATTACGGCGTAGGCTCTATATCTAGATCCTTTGTCCCAGGCCCTGCTGCGGCCAGTAGACAGTATGATCCTCTTGGAAACAGTGAGCTCACATGCAAAACGAACAATGACGATTCACATGTCGGTCTGGGAGACCACGCGGAGCGATGCGCGCGCCATGCAGCGGGAGCCAGCTCTTCGGCGGTCGGCTGATTGGCTGCTCCGGATCATATGTGCATTTGGACGCCAGTGACCGAATCAGGAAATCGCCTCGGTAACTCCATCACTGTCTTTCGTGCGACACAAGGCGAGAAGAGCGCAGCAAACGACGAGCATCGATACTTGCCCTATGCAGTAGGTTACATCTCGCACGATGATTCGCACGACTAGACCCAGGTCCCGGGCCAACGGGCTCATGTCCACGGGGCTTGTACGACCACACGTTGCTTTGCGCCGATTTAGAGCCTTACTCGGAGCAGTTCATCGTGGATCTCAACGGGTGATCTTAAGATCAGAGAATTGCTTCTTGCCGAGCATCCATACGTTTACATCTTTCCGCAAAAGACAAACGTCGGTTCTTCACCAGTTCGGTAGTCACAATCTGAACATCCGTATCCATCTCTCGTTACCTGATGTTCACGACCTCGGCGAGCTGTCACACATTCTAGCATGGATGATAGGAGACTGCGATCTGTTGCACAGACTCACCACAGTTGAAAGCACCCTCGTATCGTGGCAACCACAACGCGTGGAAAAACAAACTTCTATAACCCGTGTTCCCGGCAACTTAATCTGGGGCTGCATTGTAGCTGCATGGAGGGGCGCGTCTCAACAACATCTTCCATTGCCGAGCGAACCACATTGCCTTCGTACCTGAACGCAAGCTCGACGATACATGACAGCGGCTGTCACTAACTCGACCGGTCAGTTCATACACCTCGACCCGCTTCGGTACCGTTGTTCGACAGCTTCTGCAACAAATCACCATGGAGACGTCAAGTCGCAGGTGGAGATTGAGGCCCTGCTGTGAGACCACCAACCTGCAGCGCCTCATTTTCGACGTTACACCGATTGATGACCCCCAAACAATGAGAACCGCGACTTAATTTGTTTTCCCCGAACCCAAGCAGCGATCTTGCAAAGGAACATACATCCTTAGTACCCACCAGCGGCACGAATGACTCCTGACATTCCAACTCGAAACCCCCTCCGACGCACAAGATATGCATGTCGATGCCAGCGATGTTCCCGCGTCCTCGATACTTGCCATTGTCGCTACGCTGGCCTCGGTCGCGCTATTGAGCTTCTCGCTCAGAGTATACACTCGTGGAAGACTCCTACGCAGCCTCGGTACTGACGACTGGCTGCTCGCGGTGGCGACAGTAAGTCAGACATCATTAATTGCCGTCCGTTATTTACTGACATAGCTGCTAGCTTTGCGTTGTTGGAGTCTTGGTGCTGGTTGTGGTTTTGAATTCGAGAGAGCAAGCATGGCCTACAGCAACTGGTGGTCAGACGACGTCGCTACTCCTATGGGTGGTCACTCTGTTTCATACGCTAGGCATCGGATTCGTCAAGCTCTCAGTGGCACTCAGTGTGTCAAGACGTAACATTCGAAGCTGGCACCGACACACCCTCTTGGTGTATATCTGTGAGTTTGAAATGCGATGGAGGACAGGTTTTCACTAAGACTGACAGGCTTTACGACAATCTTTACTGTATTCTGGTTTGGCTCGGCACTCCTGTTTGCTGGCCCTATCACTGTTAACTGGAGCTCGACTCGAGAGCCCGAAGCCCTATGGAGACTCCTCCACTTCGTGAACAGCATCTTGGATTTGCTCACAACCATCGCGGTCGCTCTACTCCCACTGCCTCTACTATGGGCACTGCATTTCGGGCTCTCGCGCAAGATCACTCTTGCTGTGATCTACACATCCATCATTGCGGTTGTAGCGGCCGCAAGCGCGCGAACATATTTCCTCAGCTCACCTTGGCAGAACGAGGAGACAGATGGAACCGCACCACTCACACTGATCTGCTCATCTATCGAGCTCACCTTGGGAGCAATAGCGGCCTCACTTCTCACCCTCCCTACCTTTCTATCCTCATCCAACCACCGTCTGTCCATCCGACGCTCCAGCAAAGCACTCTCCACCCCCAACTCCGCGTCGCCACCTCGCTATCCCTCAAACACCTACGCCTCCACCGATACTGTCATCCGCAGGCCGTCCGCTTCATACGCACCCACGCTCCGGTACCACGACGACGAATCCAATCTCGACTTCGACATCGAAACGCCAAACCGTTCACGCACCAATACCATGCGGTCCCGCGGCACGCACACTCGCAACGTGTCTGACTGGAGCCAGTTCTCGGGTTTCACGTACTACGCGACGCCCGTAAACTCTGGTCCGACGTCGCCGCGCCGGTCGCGGGCTGTTAGTATCAACACGAACGTGAACGTGAACATGAACGTGAACGAGATGGAGATAAGGACGAGGTCGATCGGGGTGGGCAAAGCAGCGGATGAGGCGAGTATCGGGGTTGCGGTAACGACGCTGCATAATAAGTCGGTGCGCGGCTCGGAAGCGGGCGAAGAGATGGCAGAACTTGCGAGATTGTTTGCGGATAAAGGGAAGGATTGGGGTACAGAGACGCCGCGCGAGACGTCGCGCAGCCGGCGCACAAGTGTTACGACCCAGGAGACGAGGGCAAGCAGGCGCAGGATTGATCACACTGATATATGAGAGGGGATGTGTGCGACAGCACCGTGGGAAATGTATACTCGAGGCGACCAATCTACTTATCTTTGTAGCTATATAAACCAACATAACCCCAACATAATCCCCAGGCTTCGGCGATCCCTAGCCACCATCGCCTGCCCTCCAGCAGGCTCCATGATGCAGTTCCTATCGCGCTTCACCCTTCTATAACGTCGTTGGCTTGCTGCGCAGTGGCCAACATCATTGCCCGTTCAATCTGCACATGCGCCTCCACGAACCGGACTTACACCGCCTATGCCTTCGTGTTCAGCTATCTGCCCACCTCATCGTACCTGCTCCAACCCCCCCCCCCCCCCCCCACAATCCTTCCCCCTCAATTCTGAACAACACATAGACTGTCTCCGACTACTGTAGTCCGTCGACCAGATGCTCGCAGGACTTCAAGTATCTACGGACCTACAGGTTGGAAGGGAATGGTCGTGAATTTGTGTACCATCGTGAGTTGTTCGGTCAGGATCAATACGGGTTTGACGCCAGTGGACGGAGGAATTCGCCCGTTGCTCCAGCGGAACATGTTGATTGTGGAGGCCAATTATGATCGTATCTCTGTTGAACTGAATGGGACGTGAACGATGAAGAGTCAGTAGGGGGCAAGGCGTGTAAAGCACAGGTGTGTTGCGAGTGCGTTAAATGTGTTGTTCTGACGGGTGCAGTGGTTTGAAGTACCGGTTCTGCTGGTGTGAGTAGCGGGGTTAAATCGTAAGGATGGAATGGGAAAATCTTTGGGATAGCGGTCTGGCATATGTGAACAAATATGGGAATTAGTATGATTGATTGACAGGAATGTGCGAAATAAATGGGGTATATCGCTCGAACGCGTGCGACATGAAATGCTCCGTGGAGATGCCTACCTGACCTCTCAAGGTTACCTATGTTCATCTCCTCTGTCTCCGGGGGTCGCGGTAGATATCGTAGTCGTTGGCTGTGCTGCCACTGCCACGCCTCTCTGTGCCTGTGGAAGATACAGAGCCGATGCTGTGTCGCCGAACGTCTACTTCTGGGGCGAAGCTGGCCCTTGTCTTCTTCTTCGCCGCCTCATTCATCGTGCTGCGGTGGAGCAGAGCTTGACGATGTCACTGTTCATGCGAGCCTTGCGCGCGGCTTGGTCGTCCGGTGGATCACCGTCCCCCATCTTGATTAAGGGATTGAGGTTGTCGAGGCATCAATCTTTCATCTAAAGCCCCGCCGCGGAGTACTGTTGTAAGGCGCGTCGTCGCGTGGGGCAGGAGCTACCGCGTGCTATCGATAAGCGACACGCGCTAAGAAATCGCGCTACGATCGGATTGTTATCACGGCGTCATCTCTAAATCATGCGGCTGCGTTTCACTCCACACTGGGCGAGATGGAACCCAATTGACTGCAACACTGACATCAGAACAATTCTCATTGGGCGTCCTCGTCATAAAGGTCAGATCGTGGATTACCCCTTGACGCAGGATCCCGCAAGTAGACTCGCAGGGGTCCACTCAGATACAGACATCATACCTGCCCTGTGAAATTTAAGCTGACCTGCACCTCCTCTCAGTCATGCAATCTTCAAAACTGATCAAATCTTCTCTTGCTCTCCGAACACAAGCGAAACAAACACATCACCTAGGTATTTTTGCTGTAAGACTCTCGAGCAGACCTTACTCTACCGAAAACAACGATCGCCTGAAAGGTCCAGTATCGACTAAATCACAGATCCCTGGTATGGAGGCCATCAAGAACACCATCGCCGAGAATCTCGGCAAGGTCATTCCTGGAAATGAGCTCGCATCAGCTGAGAACCAGTTCTCGCTCGAAGCCGTCCCAGATCTGTCCGGCAAGGTTGCCGTTGTGACCGGAGGCTCAGAAGGCATTGGCTACGGCTGCACACACACTCTGCTCAAGAAGGGCGTGAAGAAGCTCTTTATTCTCTCTAAGTCAGACGACATCGCCGCAGATGCCATCAATGCCATTAAGCAGGAGATGGGCGAGGAGACAGGCAGCCGTGTGGTCTGGATGAAGTGCGACCTCTCCGACTGGGAAGAAACCGGCCGCACCGCCTTCGAGATCGCCAACCAGACAGACCGCATCGACATCCTAATTAACAACGCTGCACGCGGAATCATGACCTACCAGCTCGCCAAGAACGGCGTCGACCTACACATGGCCACCAACCACTTCGGCCACGTGATCCTGACATCGCACCTGCTCCCCATCCTCAAGGAAACCGCCAAGAAGGACAAAGTCCGCATCGTATGCACATCCTCGAACCTGCACGAGCAGACCCCCTCAGACACCCAATTCGCCTCCATCGACGAGCTCAACACCGACCTCGGCGCGCAGCCGCAATACGGACGCTCCAAGCTCGCCGCCCTGCTCTACGCAAAATACCTCAGCCGCCACCTGACATCGCAACACCCCAACATCCTCGCCAACGCAATCCACCCGGGCATCGTCGAGACCCGCCAGAGCACCGAGCACATCCACGAAGCGTTCCCGCTGGGCGGGTACGCGATGTCGGTTGGCTTGGCGCCGTTCAAGAAGACGCAGTTTGAGGGCGCGGTTAGCACGATGTATGCGGCGACGATGACGGAGAAGAGTGGGCAGTATATTTGCCCGCCCGCGATTGTGGAGAAGGGAAGTGAGAAGGCGAATGATGTGGAACTGGGTGAGAGGCTGATGGATTTGACGTGGAGGGTAGTGAAGGAGAAGACGAAGAGTCAGAGTGCGGATAAGGGGTGTCCATTTAGGGAGTCATAGAGAGAAGGTCACGCAGTAGATAATATCACGAATACCTGATGTCGGCTTGACGGCGCATTCTTTGCATCTTTGTGAAGTTTCATGCCTGTTATGTCCGCATTGAGTCGTGGTTTTGAAATTAATGTGATTTGCGTTGGTTTGGCTTGCCGATAGTATGAGCTTGCGTGGCTTCACCGTGACCAGCCAAGATATCGAAGGAGCTATGTGGGTACAGGAAGAATCCAGCATCGCCAGTGCTATGCTCAAGAAGTTCCACTCCGGGCTCGGAGACCCAACGTTAAACCACGTTTGCGAACATAGTAGCCGTTCCTGCGGCAGTTTCTGACAAAGTCCGCTTCGTCGACCAGCAATGCCAACAGAGTTACTGGAGATCACTGATGCCGGTTGTCAGCTTAATCTTCCTAAGCAGGGTGGATGCTACACTTCACTTACTCAAGAACAGATCCAGAGCTTGATACCCTTCTGCTCAAAAGCGATAATCAGTTCCGACTCCTACTGAGTAGACGGCACGGTCGCAGTACCGGAGGGTGATTGCTGAGCATACACAATCTTTAATTCACGTACACTGCCGACGTCCTGACCTTGCTCGATGCTGGGCGACATACTTCCTATAGCTGTGCGTTCAGAGTGCGGTGTTGTGTGGTGGGGAAGTGAGGTGGAGAAGGGAAGGCGCAACGCAGGCGGCGGCTTCATAGCTAGGATCTCGTAACAAAGCTGCGCTCAGCTGTTTGCAGTCAGACTAGCAGAGTCAAGATTCCCTGCACAGCAACAAGGAGAGGAAGACAGTCTCGCTCCTTCTCTACGGAGTTGCTGGAAATTCGTCGCGAGACTGTCTTCATTTCACTCTTGCTACACTTCGTCACCTTGTTACTTCTACTTTGGCGACGTGCTCCTGCTTCTAAGCAAGTGTACACTTCGTTTTAGCGCTGTGAATTCAAACACTCTCCTGATGGTTTGCATATATCCTGCCTGTAATGCTTAGCTTTGTTACTTCGCTCCCCAGGCGCGCAATTATTCGGAATCTAGTTTTTGTTCGTCTGGTGTTTTCATTTCAAATCTACGCACACCTCACAATCCAACTATGGAATCGGGTCGGAGGGAGTCTTGAAATGATGCGGTACGTATGAGAGGTCAAAGATGGCCTGATCGGGTGCGATCAAACAAATCTCCAAGTAGTAATAGGAGCATTTGGCAGTCTTCAGTGGTTCCAGTGAGCAATCAGGCAACAAAGGCTCCTCGATGTGCTGAATGGAGGGTCAGTAGCTCCTGATGACACGGTACTACACGGACTTGCCTTGCTTGTCATGACGGTTGAAAGCCATCGATCCCGAAGCTAGCGACCAGGAATGTTCGGTCGCTTGAGCTTGATCTCAACACCTCGGTACCGGAAAGCCGTCGTCAATGCTCCTTCACGCTGCCTAATGGTAGTAACGAGATTGATCTGAATAGTTCAGCATAAATGATGTTTAGAGTGCGTAATCCCGGCAGCAGATCGAGTAATCCTATCGAACGAACCACACCGCCTAAAGACCGAGTGATTGTCTCGTCGTTGCAACCATGCAGAGTGAGTGTCCAAAGGGATGGCGAAACACGCAGGTTGACTTCGAGCTGGTTCTGCGGAAGATTGCCTTGTGCTTGAAAGACACTGCAGGTTGATTCATGAGGAGTCAGGCTGATCTGGTCGATTGTCAGGGTCTCCAGGACAGTGAATGCAGCCAGTGAGCTGAGATGCACACAGCGTTGCCTGCAAGGAGAGATCTGCGTGATGACGTTCAAGCGCTTGAGAGTAGTCTTGTACAGATGAAGGTCGGCAAGCATCTGACCTATGTGGTAGTGGTGGTCGTAGTGAGGCTTTGCACCCTTCTCGGAGGCGATGAACGAGTACTTGAATGTTGCGAGCTCGTTGCAAGCCTTGATTGTATTGGACGACACCAGCGCGACATGGAGAGACAAGATGTCCATCAGACGAGTCGAGAATGATGCTGCACCCCTGGTCGAAGTTCATAAGGCCTCTCGTCCTGAGCACGGGTCTGCATGCGCCTCGATACTGGTCCTTGATGTTGGGAGTTCCGCGGGTGTGAGACCGATGATGTCTGGCAGAAGATTCGAAAAGAGGAGATGCACTCTAGCCGAGTTTAGGATAGCAAACGTCAAACCTCTGTCGTACCACGCTCGACATCGTCATCCAGGCCTTACTCTTTCCTTCATCACCTCCAATCTTTGCAAAATATCCGGGAACGCCAATCTCAGGACCTCGACTACCACCACGGCTATGATAGTGCACTCTCTCAAAAGACGTTCTCGCATCGTCACGGGTACCGACCAATTCCAAACATCGGTTGAGGGATCTGTGCAAACACAAGACGCGTCTGGTGGTATTGAGATGGTTCTTCGGGAGGGCGTACAGGTAGAGCGCTCCTTGACGCGTGAAAAAGGCGTCTCGGGGTAGCTGTTGCCATTTCGAGCTGCGTCATGAAAGGTCCGGTTGCCAAGACGGACACCCTCTCCAGACTCCAGGCTGGCATACCGGTACCTCCAACACTGCTCATCCAGCACCGATTGCGGATCGACTGCTCAGACTGACCTTAGTCCACGTTTTGAGTGCCAAAGAAGCCAGAGAGCCATGGAGCGAACCGTCCCCTGTCGATACTGCTCCTTTTCGATGCGCAAACTTCCGCCTGGCTTTCTCTTGCTGCGTGAGGAAGGAGTCGTTCCTGCGCAAAGCGATCGATTGTATCAGACGACTGTTTCGCGAAGTTGAAGCGAGAGCATACTCCGTATCGTTGCATCCCAAGTCTAGCGGCGCTCCCCCGGTCACGGACGGCAATGGCTCCAGCACGATGCTTCGTCGCGGTCCGTACACGTCCTCGATATTCGGACTGCTGTCTGTCCCAAGTGACGGGCTTGACAGAATCAAAGGGAGATCAAGAGGACGAATCTGCCTTACAAACTTGTCGATCTCCAAGGCGTCGATATCCATGTTCTTGCCCAGAACCTGAGCAACCTCCGAGCGGTTCCTTGAGGAGAAGTACACTGCATCACGATATACGTCGACTTTCGATCTGCTGTAGTCGACCTCGAAGTTATAGCAGGGGTCGACAAGACCCATGAAGCCGTAGACCTTGTCCCGAGGGTCTTCGCACTTGTTTCCACTGAACTCGAGGATGCACCACTCCAGTGAACTTGGCAGTCTCTCGACATTCAGAGCCAGCAGCGACATCGCACTTGATGGGCTCAGGTCGATCTTCGCGAAGTAAGACTTGGCAGTCCGCCCAACTGTGTCCTGAATGGCATCCCAGGATATCCATAAGTTTCCTGGCGTCAGAAACCGTACGTGCTGCGCCAATAAGACTTCCTGCACAATCCAAAGCCGGCTGAAATATTCGTTGCGCAGGAGTTGGGCTAATGCCTCGGGGTCCTGAAAGGCTACGAAGTCCCTCGCATTGCTGTCATTCAACCAGACTGTGACTGAGTTACACTGACTGTAAATGCGTGACATGAAGCGCACCTGGTGGTTGCGCTCTTTCACGTTCGTCTGGTCAATGCTGATCTGGTCGATCCAGAGCCACTCGGGCCGTCCCGGCTCTTGTCGAAACTCTCTCAAGAAGTGGAAAAGGTTCTCACGGATATCAAGGCATTTCCCATCAACCGCGATGCGATGCAGGCGATTCGCAGATCCCCAGGTGTACGACAAGGCTGAATACCTGGGCGCGGCTTCGAGGTCGAATACCTGGACATGAACGGCTAGAGGCTCGTCGAAACGAGCGCGTTGGATCATAACAAGGCGGATCTGTTCTCTCGCCTCTTGAAGAGCCTCATGGGTGTACGGCGCGTTTGCACCCATGGCGATGCGGGCGTTGACGAAGGCTCAAGATGGCATATTGTGGGATGGGGAGGATCTCCGGTGGGTACGTTGCAATGTGCTCTAGCAAGGCTTGCTGTTCTGGCTCCTACATTGCACGACGCAGAACATCTCGACATGCTTTCAAGTCGCGTGACAGGACTCGACACGGGTGGCGGCTGAGCGCGCCCGTGGCTTGAGGGCGGGAAGGCGCAGAGCCCTGCAACGTGGTGGTCTAGCGCACGACTTTAGCTGCAGCGTCAGCACTAAACCGCCAAACATGTTCGCGAGAGGTTCGCCACCAATACTTTCTGCCAATGCGCAAAACTCTTTGCAGCCCCGGCCGAGCTGTAAGATTTGCGTCGTGTCTGTAATTTGGCGATACGCAGTAAAGAGACCATCAGCTGTGACAGAAGCGCGCCCCAGTCTGCAGCGCTGCTGCGGCACAGGCACGGGATGAGGTTTTCAACAGGATCTTCGATTCTGAGCTCCCAGCCTAAGCCATACAAATACCAGCCCTTGGAGATCTGGAGACAGCAGGTTCGGTTGCTCAAGATCAAACAAGACAAAAATGGACCAGTTCATTGCACCTTGCAGACCTTCGAGCTGAAAGCTGCACCACTGTACGCGGCATTGTCGTACACATGGGGTCCTGAATCACCAGCCTGTAATATCCTCGTCGATGGCAAGTTGCTATCAATCAGGCCAAACCTTTTCTATTGTCTCCGAGGGATCCGGCACGAATGCGATGGCTACATCTTCATCGACCAGATTTGCATAGATCAGCTCAATGCGCAGGAACGCAATCACCAAGTTCAACTCATGTCAGCTATATACAGCAGATCTCAACGAGTCATTGTGTGGCTCAACGATGACACTGGGGATTGCCTCAAGGCTGCGAAAGCGTTCAGGGACCCTACGGACATTGTCGCTCTGTCAACGATCTTGAGCAATGAATATTTCAGCCGTTTGTGGATTGTTCAAGAGATGCTTCTGACGCCAGAGATATGCATCTTTACTTCTGGCAATACCTGGATATCTTGGGAGTCGATATGGTCCATCACCAAAGATGTCAACCTAGGAAAGCGCAAGCTGACAACGGAAGAAGCATCTGCGTGGAAGCGCATCTCACCAAACACTCAAAAGCTCATCCGCATGACTGGGAACACCGGGCAAAGGAAAGAGTCTAGGGAGCTTCTCGATATCTTGAGCTTCAGCGCCAACACCTGCTACGATCCCCGCGACAAGGTCTATGGCCTGATGAGCCTCTTCGAGGTGGAGGACAAACTCAAAGTTGACTACGACAAACCAGTATTTGACGTCTTTGTTGACGTGGTCATGGCATTTCATGCCATCATCAAGTTCGCCTACGGCCGAGGTTACGTCCAGTGGCTCGACGTCACACAGAAAGTGGGTATCAACATGGGAGTCGACAATAGAGATGTGGCAGCGCTCTTTGCTTTCCTTGAGCTGGTTCTGCCTCTCGAGACTTACAGCATCAGGCAGAACAGAGTCAGCGCCCCGCCATTGGTCTCAACGGTAGGAGTAGAGGTAAGGATGGACACGACTGGACTACATCCAACGTCAAAGAAGTCTCCAGACTCCCCAAGATTGGACAATCTAGATGCCGAAAACCGCGCTGCAATCGACCGCGCGATACTTTCGGTCGAGAAGAGTCTTGAAGAATCCAGTATGCCTCCAACTAGCATCGAAACCGCAGCCGATGTGGTTGACACACCCCCAAGTGAGGACAAAGATCAAAATGACGAAGTCATCAGTCGATTCGAATACAACTTTGTCGATGAAATCTTCCGATATCAGCGAGAGCGAGAGCGCCGCGACTCCTCACACAACGAACAGCGTTGGGACTTCACTGCAGGCTCAATCGCAGAGCTTGTCTCGCTTCAAGATGAGGGTCTACAATCATCTTGGTACTATGAGCACGAAGGGAGAAAGCGTCGCTATACACGTCCGCCAGGATGGCAGTACATCTTTCAACTCCCACCTCTAACCATGGCGAGGATCATGAGGCAGTGTGGCAAAGAAAGAACGTCGTTCACAGACGCAACGACACATCAGCGTCGCAAGCTAGGGAAGAAGGCAAACAAACGCGTCGACCGCGCAGTGCAAAAGCTCGTCCTCGGCCGCAAATCACTGGTGTTCTTCCTCATCACCTGCATTACACTTCTGGCCATCATTCTGATTGCGTCTTTCGCTATGAAGCTGGACCTTTACACGGCCTGTCTCATGCTGGGAATCTGGGGTATATCTCGTATCATACAACGACAGACAGTCTGATCGAGCATAATGCTCCCTCTAGATTTTCGTGCCTGGATGATGTGATGCAGCGTGCTTCCGGCACGTGGTGTGGTACCCTTACGTCTGGCTCTCATGTCACCAAAGAAACCGGATATAGCCACAAAAGCAAATGTCGTCCTCAGAGATGTAATCTTTTTGCAAGAGCTGCTAGAAGTCTTTGCGAAGCCCTCCCAGGAAAACTTAGATTGTTAGGGTTGTGTTCGGTTTCTTCGACGACTGAGAGTCTAGGTACTAGCTGTCGCTGAGCGCCACGATCTTGTTCAGCCTGGCCTCGACCCAGGATACCATGAATCTAGCGTATCCCTCGGTGGCACAATTATCTGCTCTTGCAGTCATCTCTCACCTCAGCTTTCCTGCTCGTTTGGGTTTTCCTTCTGTGCGGTCTGGTCGCCCTCGATCCCCCTCGTCGCCACCACGGCCACAAACATTACACGCTCTTGATTAAGCTCACAGCCTTGTCCAGTCAGCGCGATCCTCTTCATGCCAGAATGGCCATGACCACGCAAACGACATCTACCTATACATATGAGCCATTAGACACGACCAAGAATTAGATTCGTCTGTTACGTGTCGTCACCGAGGACACAGTGGATTGGCCAATCAGTATCAACATTGAGACACACGATCAAGAGACTGCACCGCCATACAATGCACTTTCGTACGCATGGGAGGATCCCGAGCCCGAGCCCGAATACAGGGATGTTACGTATCCGGTCGTTGTAGAGAACACTTCCATCCGAGTCAGCAGAATCGTGGGTCTCGTGCTTTGGGAACTTCGAGGCAAGTTCTGGGAAGCGTTAGGAGATACCAAACTAGTAGAATTCCCGCTTTGGCTTGACCAGATCTGTATTGACCAACGGAACGTCGGGGAGAAGAATCACCAAGTTTTTAGGATGGCCTCGATTTACAAGAATGCCGTGAGTCTCATTGTGTGGCTCTTTGGTGTGCACATATTACACGGGGACGTTCAAACGGTACAAAGAAATCCGGGCGGATAACCAGGACACTTCGTCGAAGTAGACAGTCGGGTGGCCTCGGTGTTCTCTGTCCCGTAGTGGACTCGGCTTTGGATCGTTCAAGAGATTAAGCTTTGCAAACATCGATATGCCCTCTGGCGTGGAGGCATACTCGTCTCTTGGAAGTGTCTGGGCGCTATGTTCAAATACTGTCACAGACTAGGAAAGTGAACAAAACGACAGTGCCGATAGTCAACCTTCTTCTGCCCGGAAAGGCGGAAGGCAAGTTATCTGTAGCCAGAAGAAGGCCTATTACGTTGCGAGATAGCTGCAGTAAGCCCTCAACTACCTCTTTTATTCTTACTAAAAGTAACAAAAGGCAGTCTGTTCTGCTGCTCCTCTTTAACATAGCCTGTAGGTAGTGTCTCACTGGTTATTGAAACCGCCTCGCTGATTATCGCTGCCGAATATTTACACTGAAAGCTCAAAATAAACCTCTTAATCGGCCACCTCGTTGCCCTCCGCACCTGATGTACAATGTGCTTACAAGCACTGACTATACCAATCATTCTGCTTCTTACACGCCAACCCACTCGCACAAGTAGTGCTACCCGTGTACCCCTGACCACCGCACTGTCCCCAAGCCGCAATAGCCGCGCCACCTGACGCTGCAGTTTGGGTAGCAGCGGGCTTCTTAACAGTCGCGAGAGTAGTCTTGATAACAGCAGCGCTAGTAGCAGCCTTAGTCGTAGCAACAGCCTTGCTTGTCGCAGCAGCCTTGGTAGTTGTTGCAGCCTTAGTGGATGTAGGAGCATCGACATCCTTCTCGGCCGATGCAGAGCCCAAGTTCGCCGGTCCAGCATTGGCCTTGACATGCGCCGCAACCTTGCTGACCTCTAGGGGCGTAACGTCGTTTGTGATGCTCTTGATGAAAGAAGTAGACGAGCCACCGCTGAGCTTTCCAGAAGCAGAGTCGACACTGTTCTCGAGGCACGAGCGACCGAGCGCAGACGAGCATGCGGAGCCGGCGTTGACTACGAAAGTACTGACGCCGGCGCCCTTGTCAGTCACAGGCTGCGACACGCCCGCGAAAACGTTGCCCTCAACGAGCGCCTGGGCACCGGTGTACGCATCAAAAGCATGGCCCTTCATGTTCTCAAAGTAATTGTTGACAGCGTGGAACGTGCCCGTCGTGCCGTCCTGGCCGAGCTTGGGCGCGCGGCCCGAGACGTTGTGGAGGTAGTTGCGGTCGAGGGTTACCTTGTCGCCTGTGATATTGTATGTTAGATAAGAATAATAGATGGGAGGAAACAGGTTGCGTACCGTCCCCGTAGAACATCATGGTCCAGTAGTGGTCGTCGTTGCAGCTAGCGGAGGTGGTCGTGGTGCCATCGAACTCGTTGTTGGAGACGGTCAGGCGCGAGGCCGAGTAGTGTGAGACGATGAACATGCGGCCAACAAGAGAGAATTTGTTGTGGTCGACCCAGACGCCGTCATTGCCGCCTTGGAAGTCGAGTGCGTCGCCACCCCATACGACACCGGGGTTGATGTTGGTGAACTCGATACCTTGAATGATAACGTTCTTTGCGTTCTTGGACAAAGACAGGCCTTTGCCTTTCAGGATGCCTTTGCCGCCGACGCCCAGGATGGATTTGTTGCTACCGACTTTGAGAGCGGTGGGACCGGCGGTGTCGTAGGTGATGGAGCTGACGGCGACGTTGTCATCGGAGGCAGCGCAGGACAGCTCGCCGAGGTAGAACTGACCGCCGTTCTGCACTGTTTAGTATGCGCGTTGTCCGTTGATAAACGGCAAGCTTACCTTAGCGCTGCAAGACTTCCTATCACAGCCGGAGCCAGTTGCGGTCTTGCCAGTGAAGTCAAACTCCTTCGTGATCAAGACAACGCGGGCCACATCGTCAGAAAGGTACTTTGCAAGCTCGTCCGCAGTAGTGGGAGTGACAGCAGCAGCTAATCCACCGCCGGTGACATCGGCCGCAAAACCGTAGGGCTTGCCGACGACAGTCTGTGCAGAGACGCTGGCGGCGGCAGCAAGGAGGGCAGCGAGTTCGAAACGCATTCTGTTGGCTTTTGAAAGTAGTTTGATAGATTGTGGTTTGCTGAAAGGTAAAGAACGTTCACTCAGGCCAGCCAAAGATTACGCTCAAGGTAAGAAATCAAAGAAAATAAGAGGAATTCGGAAGGCGCCGAAAGAAGTGTGATTGTGGAAAACGAATGTGGGATGAAGATTTGTGACATCGCGACGGACTGGTGATGTTATACATGTATGGAGGGTCGGGACCACAGCAGCAGATTGCAGGGCTGAGAACGTATTCCTGGTGACGGCAATGAGCCCGAAAAGGCATTGGCTGTCTAAATAAGCCTGACTGTTCGATGCTAGTGTGCTGTCTTGGTCTTGGCGATGCGTTTCAAACGGCCGCTCTTTCCCGCTTTCGCATTGACAGCGGAGCAATTGGCGCCGGCGTGAACAGCGCGTGTTATTCATCAGTGGAGAGGCTGTGAGGATTCAGAGCCTTCGGCATGTCTTCTGTGACCTGCTTTCCTCGTTCTGAGACGTAATCGAATAGTGCTATTCACAAAACCGTGTCAAAGGGCGCTTTGGAAAGCGTGCAGTTGATGATGGAGGGAGAGAGTGCGAGTGCGAGAGCGTGAATTCGCCTACTTGAAATCCGCGGAGGACATTAAAAATCTTGGCGGTGCCACTCCCGCCTCAGCCACATGAGCGTTTCTGTCAGTTTGAAACATATGCAGGACCCACGCATGAATCGAAACACGGAGGTTGGACCACAAAGGGTATGCAGAACGGGCAGTCCTCACAAACCCCTGTTCTGTAAGACGACAGGTCGGTAACGAGCACCCAAAGTAACGTTAGGCTTGACGAACTGTCGTTCGGCGCATCCGCATATGGGTATGCTGGTCTGTATGATGAGTTGGACATTGACATTGACGTGAGCGACGTTCACCCTTGCGTGAAAGAGCGTGTGCATCGAGGCCTCTTGAAGAACAAGGCGAAGAAGCTCTTTGTCCATGTGTCAGTGTGTCATGCTGGAACCAGAGGCGGCAGACATATTCGTCGTCGCAGGCCGTTCATTGATCTCTCGTCCACAGCTCCACGTCATGAGTGTACTCACCAAAGCTTTTCACCACGCAGGCACCTAGGGTCTGGCCAGCGCGGGCATCGAGCCTCCTGGTACCAGACATCGTACCGCCTCTGTTCACCCCATCAACAATTGACATGGCACACAACTCACGCAAGAAGCGCAACGCCGACAAGCGTGGGTCGCAGCGCGACTCTGCGCCAGAAGAGGAGTCTCAAATCTCTCAGCTGAGTCTTGAGCACAGTGCAGTTAACAGACAGCGTGGTAGAACCCAAGTCCCTTTCTACGACGATGCCAACCACGTCGCGTACGGCTGGCAGCAGATGTCGGTGCTCCCAGACACATACAATCTTGTAGGTGGCACGGTAACCTACCCACCTATGTCGCTCCGAAGTAGACCAGAAAATTGGCCGGTCGAGTCACCTAGCGACGATGAAAAAGACGGACCAAGCGGTTTCAACCCGCATCCAGGTCATGGACTAGGCCCACGTCGTCCTCGACCTTTGACTGAGTCTGAAGGCAGATTTCCTTACAGCCGTGCAGGCGACCGCAATTTCAGGCCCTTCATCGATCCGGCCGAAGCAGAGCAAGAAGATGCGAACGCCGGTGCTGATGAAATAAACGATCGTTCGACGTTGCTAGCTTTAGCTCCGAAGGACGTGAACCGGAAGCTCGGTGGCGGACGAAGTCAAGTATTGTCGCTTTCGAAGGTGACTGATGGCCGCCGCGAGAAGTCTCGACCGCGGTCAAAGAGGGTCATTGTTGACGAAGTAGAGGAACCTCGAGAAATTTATCGAGACGCTGAGCGTATGGTACCGTTGCATGAAGAGCCCGCACCTCTGCGGATTCGTAAGAAGCTTGCGGACAAGACTCCCACTGAGTCTTCCTCGACACTCGAACAGGATCGTATGCTGCGCGCTGAGCAGCAAAGGACGCCAGCCATCGAGAGAGACGGCGGCGTTGCGTTACAACAAGGTGAACCCGAGAACGAGGACATGAAAAGCCTCATGGCTACAATCACTGAACAGCTTTCTGCGTTCACTATGCAGTCTGAGCCACAATTCGAACACTGCAGCGCAGTCTCTAAGCCCCGGGACCTGGGAGCGATCAAGGCAGTGAAAGAGAAGCGTAGACGCGCTAGGCTGAGAGGTGAGGTGAATGATGGTGCAAACGGAGACGAACAAGGCCGAAAAATTTGGGGCTCCGTAGAGTCGTTTGTGACCGGCACTTCGTCAGAGTTCGAGAGGCTCAGCACACCGGAAAACTCTGAGCATAATGGCGCGAAGCCAAAGTAGTACAAGGGGTTCCGTCGCTTAGAGTGATGGATTTGGAAGTGTTTGTTCGGGTGTGTACGTAAACCTGGTAATGCACTGATGGTGTTTCTGATGCAACCTCATATCGTCCTTTTGATGTCATTCGCTTTGGGACTAAATTCGCCCCCAGCGTCTTGACGAATAGCGGGGCCGGAATAGAAAGTAACACCACTGGCGTTCGGAAGTACCAGGCGGAAGTGCCTCGTCAAGAAAACAATCTGATCTCACGCTTACAGGTGAAGAGTGTGTCGATCGGAGCGGAAGAACAAGTGGTCGGCGGTCGCACGCAAATACTCGCTTTTGTGTTCATTGACAGAGGTACAGGAGTGTATGTCGCTACTGAATATCTATCCCGAGGTTGCGTGGGAAGCCAGCAATCGAGCGCGCTTTGCTCCAGGTTTGGACCCACTGCGTTTCGGTGTCCAGATGGGCGAGATCAATCTCGAACAGCTGCTTGTCCTACCTCTGAACGAGCGCCGGGACATCGTGGAGCAGGTGACCATAATATAAATTCGTATTCCAGCAGCGACAGGCGTGTACCACGCGGACCCTGCTCTTTGCGATATGTCCAGATGCTGGTCGGAAAATCGAGCCAATGCACGGCCGCTTCGTAATTCGACTCCCGGGTGGCTTCAGCAACGCGCTGGCGGTCAAGCTTGCTGTGTTGTACATGGAGCAGTATCTGCTCAGCCCACAAGTTTGCACCGCACCATGGAAGGTCGAAGACGATATTCCCACGCTCATTTACTTGGCCGAGCTCTTCGCCTACATCTGTATGTCGAAACTCAGTCGAGACCTCGAAGATTCAATCCTGCGCCGCTTTCGAGAGTCGCCATTGCATGTGGAGGATATTCGTGCGATCTGGAACCGCGACAGTCATACCTGCCCATCGCGGTACATCGAAGCCATGGCTGACAACATTGTCACGTTCGTGTGCATACAGAAACTGCCCCTCTTCGCGCAAGAACACGACATCGAGCCGAAAAACACATACGAGGGGGTTGTCAAGAAGAAGATGAAGCGCATGAAGGACGCATACCCAGAGAAGGAGGGGTGAGTCGGCGCTTGTTGATCGACAACATGCAACTGACAAGATTATAGACACAAGAACCGGCGAATGCGTCACGAGACGACGTCCCTAGAGCGGCTCCTGGCAGCTCTCGCGAACATAGCCTTGAAGCAGCTGGTCTGGACGGCCAATACCTTCACACCGAAAGAGGCTGTTCGATGCGCCGAATGAATCGAGATACGGGCGGCCAGGAGTCGCATGGTCGAGCAGCCGCACTTGGCTGGGATGAGAAAAATTATGTTGGCAAGGGAGAGCGATACGAACGGTGGTGTTGAGAACTCGGGATGAAAGCTTGCAAAGGTTGCTGTTTGGAAGATTGTATAGGAGGGAACTATTGGTGATGGATCGGCCACGATTGGCCATCTTTGGATAAACGGTCGATTCTAGATGAAAGTCAGCTGTGCAGTAAGGGCAGAGCAATTTGTCTGATCATCATGCTGCGTGAACGGTGAAGGTGTTACAGGATGATGAAGTCTGGCGAGAAAGTCGACCGGCTTGGCATCTATGACGTACCCCCACTTGCCGCATGGCGCGTCAATGTCAATTAGTGCAGCATCATATGGCCGTGACAACCGACGAGCAGCCTCCACCATGTCCCCAGCAATAATTTCGAGATACCCCCGAATTCCAAAATGTCGTCCTCCGCCGCCCCGCTCGCGCCCGCGCAAACGCACGCTCTGTTCGATATCCTGATCCACCACCAGATATACGCTGAGATCGAGGCGTTCAAGTACCCAACCACTATCGACCACTATGGACACCCCTTCCGCAAGGCAGATGGCGTGCAGACGACGAGTCCGCTGCTGCAGAATATGCTCAACAAGTTTGCGCTGACGAACCCCGCGCTGAAGAACCTCGACCGCGCCTTCTGGCAGGACAAGATCCAGACGCTGGTCGCGCGCATGGCCGAGGCTGAGCTGAGTGAGAGCTATGATAAGGGCGCGATTGGCTCGAGGAAAGCGCTGGCGACAGCTGCGAGCAGTATCGCCGAGTATGTTGGGCGGGGCATGCTGGGCGGATACCCCACAGCCCAGAAGAAGGATGACGGCACGAGGCAGTACGACACCCGCAAGCCTGAGGATGTTTTGGCGGCATGGGAGGAATGTGCGCGCAGCTTTATATATGGCGACTTGCTCGACCACCTGCTGGAGAGAGTCACGGCGACCGACAAGCTCGAAGACCATACTAGCTTGGTGCAGGCAGGGCACGAGTACATCCTGCTGAACGTCGCCTCGTTCCTTCACCATGTCTTCGTCATGTCTCCGGATGGACAGTACCTCGTCCGTCTCCTCGAGAATATCCACAAGCTCATACCGTACTACATGATCAAGCAGACACTTCGCGTCGGCAATGCAGCGTCTATGATCAACGGCATGGTACGGCTGGTACTGGCGAAGCTCTCTGTCACAGCCATGACCAACTGGATTGGCCTCACAAACAACTCGAACGACGGCATGAACCTGATGCAGCAGATCATCAGTACAATCCTGGCCTGGGACACGGCCGAGTTCCAGAAAAGAGCATCCAAGCTCGAGTCGTCACGAGAAGCGCCGGATAAGAAGGTCATGAAGGCAATTAAAGCACATGTGTATGCCTCGAGAGACAAGCACGAAGCCGCACGCAACAAGTCGATACAGGAGAAGAAATCGATCATTGCCGTCATCCTCGAAACAGCTGATACTCCTGTCAAGCCCGACTCTCTCAAAGACCAGCAGCACGAGATTGCGATGGAATACTACAGCACCTACCTGTCCATCCGCGACCGCGAAGAGATCACGAAGGTCACCTGCAAGTCCAACCCCGACGTCCTTACCTCTGCTGTCCGCGACTGCGTCTCAGCAATGGACCCCGTGATCCGCGCGATCCACAACGCCGTCGACCTTTCGAGCACCGTCACCGACGCCGAGAACTTCATCACCGACCTGATCAAGGCTTCCAAGCCCAAGAAGAAGTCCGGACGTAAGAGCCGCGAGACCTCAAAAGAGCGCGAAGCCAACGCCACCAACGTGGAAAGCACAGCCGCAAGCGTCACCGATACTGAGGTCGGCGACGCCCCCACAGTCGAAGACTTCGTCCTCCTGCTGCGAAAGCACGCGCCCAGCCTACACAGATTCCTACACCAAGTCACCAAAAATGCGCCCGACCTCGCCCACGACTACCTCGTCTACGCAAAGGCCATGTTCGGCGAATTCAAAGCCGACGCCTCAACCCGCGAAAGCGGCGCAGGAAACATGACCGCCCCCTTACAGTCTCTCTTCGAGACTCTACCCAGGGATAAGCAAGACGAACTCAAACCGCTGCTAGACGAGCACGCCACGCACCTCTCAGAGCTAAAAGCTACATCACACACACGCCTTGAGTCCATCATGAAGAACAGCTCACCGCAAGGCTCAACCCACGGACCGGGCATGTACCTCTCGCGCTGGAACGCGCTGCTCGACAGTACTCTGATATCGCCTGCGAGTGTATCTGGGCCAGTGAGGCGCGGCTGGGAGGTCAAGGGCGAGTTGGACGGCAAGGGGCTTAAGACTAGCAGTGCGCTACAGGGGCCCAAGGGCGGGAAGACGAGTAACGGGGTCAGTATTGCGAATGGGCTAGGTGATGCGCAGGAGCGGAAGGAGAGGAAGCGGGATGGGCTGGAGGAGGATAAGATGGTTGTTGTGTGGGAGGCCATGCGGGATGGATGGGTGGGCGTGTGTAGGGGGCTGGAGGTCATGGGTAGTGATTAGCGACCTGAAGAGTCACAGGACGGAATGATTTACGACGGCACGAGAATGACGACACCATATACACTCCATTATAGAAGAAAGTAGTATCACAGGAATAGCAACGCACAAGATACCCCACACGCTCGTACGCAGGCGAGTGACGTTCTCTCATCTCGGACCCTCCGGCAGCCTTGTCCGAACTCCGTAGCCTCACCGGATCCACTATACTCCCGTACCCGCCAGCCTCGTTCAGCCCTACAGCCCTACAATGTCGACGTCAACGGCGCGCGTGCCGCAGACAGCGAGTCCAGATCTGGACCCCCATTTGGCGTGTGCATAGATCGACACGGATGTGACGGCCGCCAGCGTTTATTGAAAACATGACGTTTTATGCCGTGTGGGAGCACACGGAGCATTGTCACAGTGACCGCTCTGATTAGAGGGTCTCTTCGTCACTCTGAGCCCTCTGCAGCACGAGCAAGGCTTTTCCAAGCAACAAATTCAGTTCTTTACGTTACGGGTCTAGTTCTCGTCGGTATAGTTCTATAGCAAACATTAGAAATGGTATCGTTTCCCAAACGCCTCATAAACTACACGAACGTGACAAGGCGTCTTCTCAGTCCATCACTACACGCTCCTTAGCAGGGCTCTTATACAAAAATCATTCCCCCCGACAAACCTTCCAACTCAGGTACCCTCCATCCCTCCTGGCTCTCCTCCCAAGCCACAACCCCCACACTCAGCGTCCACGCAACAACCACCAATCTTGCCACCCGCGCGACCATCTCGACGCTAAATGGCAGCTCAGCCTTGAGCAAAGCCTCGACCTGCTTGCCAAGATTACGCTCGGGGAAAGTGTTTGAGCGTCTCGAGCGGATTGTGCCGTTCGAAGCGCTGCCGAGACTGGATCTAGGGCTTCTGCGTGCAATGTTTGGGGATTCCACTGAGGTGTGAGCCGCGATGGCGTCCGCGTACGCGCGCTGCAGCTCTTTCTTCGTCGCTTCTTGTACTGCCGCGAGGATGTCTTGCGGCTTAGTGTCCGGTACGAGGGCCATTAGCCGCTGGAGCAGCGTGACGTAGCGATGCACGCGGGCGACCTTGTCAAGAAGGGTTTCTGTGATAGCACCAGAACTGACTTTTGCGAGGCGCTCGCGCTCGCGGAATAGCAGGCCGGTGTTCTTGAGCTCGTGGAGCGGGCCGAAGATGGTGAGGTCTGGGCTGTGGCGCTGGACTTTGTCGACGAGGGCTTCGAGGCGTTGGAGGACACGGCCGGGGTGCAGGCCGCCGGAGGCAATGAACTGGATTGTTGAGATGAGTGGGGTGGAGGCGAGAGGCGTGAGGCCGCCGGTGAATGGGAGCTGAGCGATTGCGTCAATAAGAGGTGTCTGCGGGCTCGACTTGGTGGATGCTTCGAGGCTGTAGAAGGCTAGATCGCAGGAGCTGGGCAGCGTTGCGAGGAAATGTGCTTGCGATGACCGTTGTGAGCGTTTCCGCATCGTCAGAGGCGCACCTGATCGTAAAGCGTCGAGGGTATCGTCGGTGATGAGAAAGCTGTTGATCGACCTGCCATCCTGAGAGAAGGGCAAGGAGCCACAAGCAAAGTGCTTCGCGAATAGTGGTGAGTGACCCGAGCCGCTTGAGGGCATCTGTGAGACACTACGCTTGTGCTGCCTGAGCGATATCAAATGCTTGCCATCGTCTGCCGTGGTGATTTTGATCGAAAGACCAAACGCGCCCTTGTCGGTGGAAGCGGCAATACCTTCCGCGTCACCTGCGATGCTTGTGATGGAGCTGCCCAGCATCAAGGAAAGCGACACAAGCTCTGCGGATGTGAGCCGTACGCTCATCCGGTCATCATGATACTCTGCTGGTCTTCCATCCTTCGTCCATGCATGTTGGGCAGCAACAGTCTTGTCCTGCGCGACGAGCCCGTTGCCCATGGGAACGAGCACTGGCGCCGGCCTTTTGATGGAGAGACTTCTACCAAGCCCCCTTTCGATGCTGGATATGTCCAAACTCTTTCTTTGCGCTGGTAGCGCTACATCTCCTCGCCCCGTATTCACCCTCTTGTAGGACACCGACTGCACCCTCCTAGGACCGGGCGCACCCCGCTTCGCCGAGTTGATGAACTTGCCAATCTCCCCAGAGTACGCAGATCGCTCCGTCATCGATCGTGGTCGAAGCTCTTTGGCGAACATTTCGCAGATTGCTTCGAATGAAACCTCTCCGGGGTGTCCATGCGGGTTGGAGAACAGGGATGATGACCACAGACCCTCATCCCCGGCTTTGATAATTCCTGACAGCGTCGGTACCCACTTTGAATCCGCATCCTTCTGTTTTGGTGTAAACAGTTGTTTCCAAGAGCTTGATCTGCGAGGTAGCTGGTATGAGTCGCTGTTGTCGCGGTCCACTGTGTAGAGGTCTTGTTTGGCGGTCTTGGAGTGCCGGTGCACGAAGAATCGAGATACAACAGCCATGACGATGAGAACAGGTATTCCGAACCCAAGGCTCACTGCGATAATTGTTCGTAGTTGCATCTTGTCGGACGAGGCTTCGTACCTTATATGAGTGCTTTGCGTTGTTTGTGGGTCCATGTTGGGAAATAGTACGCGCTAGCCAATCGGAAGGCAGCGTCGTCCCTGCTTGTCACCTGCACTCGCGCCTTCGGACACGCTGGACTATCGCTTCTCACGGAAATCTCACGCATCCGCTCGTGGCAGGCAGAGTCATCGATCGGCGCGAATCAGGTTCACCCACGCACGACCGCCATTTGTCAGTGTAGCTCTGTGTTGTGAAACATCAGCGTTGACACCAGCTAGTCAGAGTGAAATTGCTCGAGGTGCATCCTCTCCATGTTAGACGAGAGCGCGCGAAGGCCTTTGCCCATCGCGATGTCTTAACCCAAATGTGCCTCTGTGGATCCTGCAGGAAAATTGTCCGTGGTCTTGATCAGCAACGCAATGTTTTGATGTTTTCATGCGCCGCTTATCAAGATCTTCCCGCAGTCCCCACCTGTCATTCCAAAATTTGCTACACGATGCCCAAAATTCTGTCTTGCATCTTGAACGGTGTGCAACTGTGACAAACGCTGACGGACATAAGCGGACGCCCTGAGACAGCTTGTTTCGACCAAGCTCGGATCCTCCGGACGAATCAGATCATGGAAACTTTGAGATCGAGAACGGCGAAGGCCTTTCCTGTCTTGTGTTGGATAGCATATGAGGTCTGACATCTCCTTCCAGCGTGTCGACATTCGACGCGGCGGCTCTGCAGGGACCGGTAAGCGACCAAGATCCAGAACAACGGGTTGCGAGCACTCGGGAGACGATGACCACGAGGTAGCTCTTTCCTAGTTCAGTCGAAGTCGACATCCTATTGCTGTCTGAGCACGGCGTTGTTGTCCTCTCGGAGGGTCGTTGGAAGCGTGGAGCATGATGCCCGGCATCCGCGGAGCTCCGCAAGCCGAACGAATCCAAGGCTCGCGATGGGCACACATGGTCCTCCTCAAGTCTCGAGACGTCTTGATGCATGGGATCCGATCAATTCCTGTACTTTGAGCAGGGTTCTCTGCGCGGCAATGATCGCCGTAGGATGTTCGAAGACGAGGACGATCATCGTGCGAGTCGCAGTCATGATGAGGCACCGCCGGACCCATACGGAATAGGCTTCAGGTGCAAACCTGTCTTGCTGCGCCATGTCTATAGTACATGAGATGCGAGCTGCTGCTGCACCTACAGCGCCTACCCAGTAGAGCACGCCGGACATATTTTTCCACAGATTGCTAGTGTCTGTCCGCTTGAGAGTCTCGTGCAGGGTTTCTGCAAGATGGGGCTTGATGAAATGTTCATCACTTTCCCAAGTACCGGAAGGTGTTGATGACTCGAGAAGCTTGGTGTAATTCGGATCCGCAGCAACAGAAAAGGGGACGCCCATCGCGATGGCAGTCGTGTATATTGTAGCTGTTATGCGGCATGCTTCGTAAACCCAATCCCCAGAGACCGAGCTACCCGGTGTGTGAGCTGAGGGCAAATGTGCTAAACGTGTTCGAATAGCACAGATGGTAGCTTCGTAGGCTTCGTCTGGAGGACTCAATCGTTCGATGTCTACAGCGTCAATGTCGTGTACCTGATTGAGTTTCGTGTTGTGCGCCACGAACAGATTGGTCAGGTCCTTCATGTCGGAGAGAAGATCCAATGTAGATGTTGAGCAGCGTGCATCTTCTGGGATAGTGACGAAAGTGTCTCTGGGACAATACAATGGTGACTCCGGCAAGGCTTCCTCAGCGCTGACCGGAGCAGAGTCTGCCGGCAATGATTCTCGAAGAGTTTGCAGCATCTCCGCTTCGCAGAAAATATCGCAGTGGTAGCAACAGCTGGTCACAGTCAGTCACAATATCTTTCTGAGGAATGGCTCACCTACGCAAGTGCTACCTCGACCAGAGCTCTGTTGTGAACGAATGTACTCACACCTCCACGTCGCGAGATGAGCGCGGCAACACCTCTCTCATGTACTCGCAGTGCCTGCTCGTTACACACCCACATTTCGCCAGCAAACAGGTGGAGGATGATGATGAGCGTGGCATCGTCCAGTTGAGTATTCGAATTAGCGAAGCGCTCTCTGATCATCCCAATGGTCTCAGTCTTGACCATCGCCGTTGTTGTGCTGTCACCGGAGACTTTGTTCTGCATATCAAGCCAGGTTGATGCTAATACGGTAGAGCTTAAGATGATGTGAGGATGTGACAGCATCAGTGGCAGCCACTTCTTCATCGTCGCGTCCGTGGCAAAAGCTCGCATACCTGGGCGGGTCAGATACAGCTCTTGAAAAGACTTATGGGCACTTACAGTTCCGTGACAGGTTCAATGCGTCCAGCTGCGGATTGCGAAATTGCGGTAACACGTCGAAGGGATCTTGAGTGCGGCCTACGTCATAGAAGCTTGCCAGACCAACAACAAGGCTGCGTAGTTGACGCTCCTCGTGTCTTTCGCTTGCTTCGTACTCGATGACGTCTTTCTCTGCGACAGCTCGTGTCTTGTTCTGCCACCGTGGAAAGTAACTTGCGGTATCGCTCGCAGTGAGCTGCCAGGTGGAGCTCCCAACATCGGTGAAGGAGCTTGCGTCCGAGTCCGAGGTCAAGGAGCTTGACGCGGCTCGTAATACCCTGTGCTGTGACTGGGCATCGCCACGTTTTGAGGACTCTGATTGCGAGTGCGCAGAGTCTTGTGGTTTGGCACGCGTGGGTATAGACGATCTTCGCCCAGGTGGTGCAGGAGCGGCCTCCTCAACATGTTTGCGGCTGCCTTTTCTTTTCTTCTTATCCTCCTCATGCCTCCAATGTATCATCGCCTGCGAGCGCACGCTCTTCTTCGCGTCTTCATCTCTGAATTGCGAGGGATCGGTCGCGGTGAGGAATTGGAGTTGTGGTGGTCCTTCACGCTTTACCCTCCTTCTCTTGAGCTTTCCCTTAGACTGATCAGTTACATTGGAGGATGCTGGGGGTGCTACGAGTGGTTAGAGAGGGTTCAATGATCGGGCCTATTTACACTGGCATGTACCTTCAGCCGCAGCGCTGGAACTTTCTGGGGCCATTTTGTTGGCACTACTAGAGACTGACGGTCCGATAAGTGGCACAGATATAGCTAACGATAGCTACGAACGAGACACGGTCGCCGCCTCTTTTGTGAGCGCGACGCATGTTTGCTGCGTGCATGAGGTGTACAGCAGGATATCGTGGGGTCGAGGCATCATTCGACAGGGAGCGCTTACGTTCCGCGACTGATTCGCTTATGCATGCAAGTATGCTGGCTGAAGTGGGGCTTTTTTTACTTCCGAAGATCATCAATATGGCGGCCAATATCAGGGGCAGTGAGTCCACATGTTCTTCTTGGAAGATATGTGGCACAGTTGCGGACGGTTGATTCAGAGAGGTCTTGGACCAGGGACGTCATGTCCTGAACTAGGGCGCACCTGCCGCTCTGCGCGTCACTAGTCAGACACCCTTCCTCTCCACCAACCCTCCCGTCCATGAACATGCATTCAATTTCGTCTAGCCACCTCAACTTCAAGGAAGTACTTCTTATCTATCATCAATCCTCAAGTGCGCACTGGCCGTCCAGAGAAGAGGTAGTTGCCAAACACGCCAAAACCAGTTATGACGATCTCTGCGCAGGTCCCTAGAAGACCTCTGTATTGACGCGTCAATTCCAGCTCGTCCTCACTATCGTCGATTTGCGGTCTGTAAGACCTGTCGGTGGCGTTTGGTTGGCGATGTCCGGTTTCGACGTCACAAGGTAGAACTGCAACTTGTTGCCGAAGCTTCTCATCCACGTCTGGCCAATGATCGAAGTCGATGAGGGGACATCGATCCTTGTCATCTCCGACGTACACGCCCTGGACCCGGATCAAAGAGGTGACCTCTTGTGGTGTGATGCCATTCGAGTACATCCACTTTCGAATCTCATTTGCGCCATACGGCCGCCTGAACTCTTGTCGCAGCAGCATGAGCTGTTTCTCTGGAGGCCAGAACTCGAAACCTCTGAACATCCTGCCAGCACGCTCACCAGAATCGATGGAAGGTACATGTACTGGCAGATCCAGCGTCTCCCCAACTTGCTTATACAGTTGGTGGACTGTCACCGACGTCTCGTCGTCACCCTCGATATCCATGGCGATGTACACACGCGTGAATTGAATTGCATTGCATGTTAGACGTTGGGTCCTTATTCCATATATGTGCTCCGCACGTACGACGTCTAATGTCTGCGTTGGCAGCAAACAAGATAGGGCTCTTTGGTGCATCATGGGTGGCATGCGTCTCCATATGAATAGGAGGGCGTTGATGGCGGACCCGCCGCAGAAGTACTTGAGCATGTCTATGGAGACGCCTCAGAGATAGACCTCACCGGTGTTTCCTTTCAGAATGTCTTCTTTGGGGCTGTTGAGGCGGCTTTGCAGGAACCGCACGCTGGACGCTTTTGCATTGCTGAACACGGATTTGGTAGGGCTGGAGACAATCCTGCTCTGAGTGTGCCTCAGGACGGAGTTTGATCTGATTCTGGCCGGTGAGGGACGGTTGCTTTAAAGAGGGTCTGAGCTCGTAGAAACCGTAGGCGATGCATTAGGTAAGATGAGCTCATGAGAGTCTTGGGCCGAGATCTTGGAGACATTGTAAGCGCCGTCGCTAGTCACTGAGCTTTCCATGGGTGAGGCGGCTCTGCGACTAACGAGCTGCTCTCATCGTCGTTTTTCACAGTCTTTTCGAAGGCGGTTCATAACTCGAGGACAGAAGCATCGACAGCAGAGACTTCGGGCAAGGTCTTATCGGCACCGAGACGTGTAGTGGCAGCATCATGCGTAGCAGTCATTGCATTCGTGCTTTCGCTAGGAGTTGAGGTGACAGAGGCGAAAAGTAGCTCTCGCAGTCGTGCGCTCCTGGAGTGCCATGCACGAGGAATCCATGCGGCGTGTGCATGGGTTGCCTGGGTGTTCGAGGTGGACTATGCGAATACTTTCGCAGCATGGAAGGCTTGCTATCCATCGGTTGGCCTTGTCTACGGCCGTGATCGTCGAAGCTCCACAAATTTCTACGCTGAATCGTCAATAAAAGTATGACCAAGGACACAGAAAGATGTAGAAAGTTCCATTTTTGAGTGGTTGCACTGCGAATGCTGTCTGTCGATAGTCGCGATCACTGTCCGCCGTTGATTATGGAGTGTGAATTGGACTTGTTTGTAGTGCTGCAGGACAACCAACGCGAGTGAGACAGTACAAATGTCTAGAAGCTGGCCCAGACACGTTTCAGAAAGCTCCTTTGTTGGACAGCCTCGACCGACTCATCCTTTGCTTCCAGATCTTTCCTCATACCAGAGTTGAGATCAACCTCAAGGCTCCTCCACCACCTAGTTTTCTTCCAAAACTTGTAGACAAAGAAGATTGTGCCAAACAACGGCAACAAGATGTAAGCATCGACAAATGTGCCAGCGTCGAATGGTGACAGCGTAGTCCAGCCCTGAACAAGCGCAAGGAACAAATTCGCAAACAATCCAAAGTAGGCATTCCAAGGGTGCAGTGCGGATCTGAAGGGGAGCTGATCGGGGTATCGTCCTTGAGCCTTCCATGCCTGACGGAAACGGATGTGCGTGAGCGAAATGCCTGCCCAGACCAAGAAAGTGGATACACCACTTAAGTTGATGATGTATGAATACGCTTTACCGCCGCCTGTGGAGATGTTCATCATGCTCAGAACACCGAACAAGTTGGTGAGGAGGATGGCGAAGACAGGCACTCCGCGACTGTTGGTCCAGCCCAAGAACCTCGGCGCACCACCATCTTTGGCCATGAACAGGATCGTACGTGATCCAATGTATATCGAACTGTTGGCAGCCGACACAACCGTGATGAAGATGAACGCATTGATGAGATGCACGCCTCCTTCCCAACCAGCGTTCTGTATAGCGATCGTCATAGGGCTCTTCAAGGCGCGACTCTCGCCGTTAATCAGACCATCAGCATCGGCTGGGCAGGTCAGTCCAAAGAAAAAGGCAACACCCATGTAAACGAATAGGATGCGCCAGATGACCTGTCTGATAGCCAACGGGACAGCAACGCTTGGGTTTTTTGTCTCAGTCGCTGCAACTGCAACTGCCTCCACACCAACGTAGAAGGTCGAGGCAAAGACGAAGACCTGCGCGACTCCTCTGAACCCGTTGGTAAACGCTCCTGGGTCTCGCCAATACCGGAAGCCTAGAGCTTCGTCCTGTCCAATCAGTCCACCAGAAGCGTAGATGATGGAGAATATGAAGTAGGCGCAAAGGCCGAACAGCTTCACCAAAGCCAGCCAGAACTCAGCCTCGCCGAAAGACTCGACTCCGAGCATCTGAAAACCCAGGAATGCAAACCAAAAGATGAGAAAGTATCCCCACAATGGTACCTTGTCGCTCCAGAATACCAACAGTGAGGAGATGACGTTGTATTCGTTCGCAAGAACGCAT
Organism: Didymella pomorum; assembly: GCA_022225945.1. Taxonomy (NCBI): domain Eukaryota; kingdom Fungi; phylum Ascomycota; class Dothideomycetes; order Pleosporales; family Didymellaceae; genus Didymella; species Didymella pomorum. The sequence continues at coordinate 475,903 of JAKJXN010000009.1, forward strand.
CCCCAGACTAGCCAGTAGTTCCAACCCATAGCGACACCGAATGCTTCGTCGACAAAACGTTTTGAGAGTGTGATGAAAGCGCCACCAGTAGGATAGAGTGTCGTCATTTCGCCCAAGGACTGCGTGATGCTCCACGCAATGATGCCAATGATACCGAAGCCAATGATCAAGGCAGCTGGACCTCCGTTCGAGAGGGCGCCTCCGGTGCCAACCAGAATACCAGGACCGATAATCCCAGCTAGAGCCATCATCGAAAGATGTCGTGTCTTCAAGCCGCGCTTGACTCCCATCTCAGGGTCGATACGCTCGAAGTCCTCATCGCGCCCGTAACTGACGGTTGGTGACGTATGCCCTCCAGGGTGCTTTGGCGAGTCAAAGAGCGCCATGTTGAGGTTTGCGACGCGTCAAGAGAGGTTCCTATGCAATCGCGAAGGACCCCATCTTGATTATATGTTCCACCTGTTATCACCTTGGCAGATGCAGATCTGAAATGCTCGGCAGTTCTAGCCCTGAGATAGCTACTGCGAACGTAAGGTTGACCAAAGGCACATCATGGTTTACCGAGCACGTCATTCAGCCGCCTAAAGTCGCAATGCTTGGAAACGACAAAAGCGCATGAAGTGCGTGAACAGGATCGCTTTAATCGCTAGGCGTGGAGTCTCGAGTTTGAAAAGGGCCGTAGGAGAGCACGACATCGTTAAGGTGAGCGATGGCGAGCTGACGCCCTTGTGGGGAGATAAGAAACGTCACCGGATCCAGACTAGTTCTTTCCAAGTTTGGGTCGGCGACGGCCCAGTAGCGCCGTCCCAGCCTCCTACCTCCGCCGTCCTACTATGCGTGCCTCTACGAGCAAACATGGTCGAACATCGTCTCAGCGCATGATTCAAATTGCATTGCATCTCGTGCCGAGCCTCTTCTGGAAGCCCAAGTCGCCCAAACCATTACCGCTGGCTCCTGACGTCACACATGCAATGTTTGTAAAAAGGGAAGTGTTTTAACTCGTTGGTCTAAACATCATAGCTACGGTAACCTTCATGTGAAAGCCCGGTAGTCTCCAGCTAGCCGGACTGGGCCGAACCTGTCAGGCCCTTCTGGTGCTCATCAACAGCTTTGTTCTCTGGATCCCCTAGTTCTTACGGGCAATCTCCATACGCTTCTTCAGCCTGAAGGCGACGGCTCGCTTCCTGGCAGCGGTGCTCTGAGTAAAGGCAACACTGCCACCGAAGGGTCCTGCTGCAGCACCGTTACGGACGCGCATGACGCAGACGTTCGAGGTTCCGGCAACGGTAGCATCACAAGTCATGCCAGCAGGCATCTGGACCTTCATCTCGAATTCGGTGCTGGTGGCGAGAGAGATGCCCTGCACGCCTAGGCCGGGAACGTCCTGGGTAACTTTCGCGGACTGCATGGCAGCTTCGTCGGTCTGGTGCTCGTCAGAACTTGATGTCAAAGGTTGAGATATGAAAACTCACTCCTCCACTGGTACCGTCCACATCGGCCGTGAAAGGACCAGCACCATCCTGGTTGATCTGACGAAGGGTCATGGTGACTGTGCCATCATCCGCACAAGTTGGTAGTCCGCTGGTCGCGCCTGCACCCGTAGCAGCAGCGACGCGAGCCTCTGGTGGGCCCTCGGCCTTGGTTCCACCTCCACCAAGAAGACCTGCGATACCAGTCGCGCCAGCATTGCCGCCAGCACCGCCAGCGCCTCCGCCACCGAAGAGTCCGCCAAGGCCACCGAATAACTGGCGCCTACGAGCACCGGCTGTAGCACGACCACGACCCTGAGCCTGAGCGTTCTGGGGGATATCATCTTCAACGCCGACTGAACCCGAGGCACCCTGGTTGATGGGCGGCGCGGCTGCGCCACCAGCCCCCATGAATGCTGCGACCATGACAGATGCATCAACGGGACCGTTGCCCTGAGTGCGACCGAGAGGAGTCGCCTTTCCGCTGGCGATTTCACGGTCACGTATGATCGCGGTATCTGCCTGAGAACCACAGCCGCTGAGAGAAGTCAGTTTTGTCCTCTAGGTGTTCAGTGGAAAAATACCTACTTCGAAGAGCAGTCGCGAGGTGTGCCATCAGCAACGGTAAGACCAGGCATATTGACACCGTTGGCTCCCTGAATCTCAGTGACGACGCCATGAGCGGAGACTGAGGCTGCCAGAGCCGCGACAAGTGCGAATTGTGAGATATACATGATTGATGATTATAGTTTTGAGGTCAACTCGAATATGTGGAGAAGAAGGATGTAGCAATAGGATTATGAGAAAGCGCCAGGCTAATGGGAAAGGTAAGAAGAGATGGAGTTGCTTGCTGATGATCGTCAACTAGCCGCCGACTACCCATACTCTTATACCTGCCTCAGAGCCTCATCGAATCCTACGAAGATCCCGCTGCGCCTTCATTGCGCCTGTATCCATCGACCAATGGCCTCACGCCTCCACTGAACAAGCACTCGACAAGACTTACCTACCCTGTTCTTTACAGCGACACATCAAGATCATCATGGCCGCAATGCAGAACATGCTTCAGAAACGCCATGTCGATTGTCTTTCTAGGAGACCAAACGTGCTTGGCTACTGCAAAGCGTTTCCCTACTCGCTTGGCTAGGGTGGATGATAACTTTCGCGACCTCTGACAGGTGCCGACGCCCGACACAAGGTTTCATTGCGTGCCTGGTGAACAAATCTGAAGGCGCCAAGGCAGACAAAATCAATGCTCGACGCCGAAACACAAAGTGCTCCCTCGGCACAGGCCGACCAGGCCTGCAAAAGCAAAATCGCATTGAACAAACACCGTTTGGTGCAACTACCCCACATCGATGCTAACCACCAAGCGAAAACTTTGCTTCGAGAAAATTGTCACTATTGCAATAGTACAAGGGCTTCAAAAAAGGATATCGCAATTCAGCAACAGCGACAGCGACAGCGATAGCGCCACACATCTATCAGTCAAACTCTACAGCGCACGCATTAAGCTGTCAGATCTATCACAGCCAAGTCAAGAGAAGCAAAACGGCCAAGAACACCTCCTTCCCCTGTCAAGCTCGACTTCCCGTATGATTCAGCAATGTTCAAGTTTCTAATCTTAGCGTTCCATAATACTGCGGTTGGTATTCGCTACTCTGCAGCGGGTGTGGTGTTGCAGCCTTGTCGCCCTAGTGTTTCAGCAAACACCTACAAGGTTCCTACAACCCCGGTTACACAAGACTTTTGGCGATCTCAAACACTTTATGCATAGAAATCGAGGTTTGTACTGAGGTCTGCGCGCCTACACTCCTCGAAACTGCGGCAAACATGATTCCCGAGGCATGTCTATAAGGCGGTGTGGCTATGCTGACTTGAAAAGTGGAGGCGGAGATAGCTTGGTAGTGTGTGCGTAATATGCGAGGCTTCGGGGACAATCTTTGTCCTGGGAGGAGCGCCCGAGGCGAGAGTTGCTTATCGAAGATTTGCATTAGAGATACTCGTGCTCTTTCCGCTTTCCTAAGTACGGCCTCAGACTGCAGCAACGATTCAATCATGCAGCAACGGCAAGCCACAAGCTACTATCAGATGGGTCTTCAACACATTCGAAGGAGGTCTTTTCGGGCAAATGTGATCGACACTCGACTCGATTAGTCGGATTAATCGGGCATGTCACTGCTTTCTGCGCCATGAGACATCACGGAAGACGCAATAGTGACATTCTACCAGGTGTGATGCCGATGTTGCTCTCGACACCACTAGATCGCTGCAGGTTCTCGGGTGTAGAATCAAAACATGATCAGAGTCTGGTGTTGTTAAGGGTCAACATGCAGCATCAGCAGCCTTGTGCAGCCTTGTGCAGCCCAAATGGCGACTGCTCTTTCAATCTCGAGATCATGATGATACGGTTTCTTGAAGAGCGTGGCATTACACACACATCCATCTGCAGGGGCAATTACACAACAAGATAACGTCAGATGGATACATGTCCTTATCTAGAGGTGGTTTGCATCTGACCTCTAGATGGGCACCCTACTCGCAATGCTCCTCCAGAACTCGCACCTAGCACCCCTTCCGCCCTCCCATGTCAGAGCATCGACAACTTCAAAGTCGTTCTGAACGCCCGGCTCCATGTACTCCGTAAAGTTCACACTGATACCCGACTGTGAAGCCTCAAAAGCCACACCGCCCGTAGTGTTCAAGTTCAGCATTCTGCTCTCACCATCATCAACCCACGCAGGCCAGGTCAGATCGCCCAAACCTTCCGCGGTGGTCGGCTTCGCAGCCTCAATGAAACCGCCCCAAATCTGCCTGAAGGTAGTCGTGAACTCCGATGGCTGATTGGGTGTCGCAGGGCCGAAGTATGCAGATACATCTGAGCCGTGCAAAGCTCCGGGAATGGAGTACTGGTAATGGTAAGCCGTGCGGCTGTCGCCCGTAAAAGCCGAGGTGAGCGCGTATGAAGGACAGACAAATGTCGCTTCAGCGTAGATGTTGTATGCGCGCTGTTGAGGTCCGGTTGCGAATTGGCTGACGTCGAGAGCTGTCACAGGGCCAAGACCAGTTGTTGCAAACTCACCTGGATCTGTGTCGTTTGATGCTGGGTAGGCGTCAAGGATGGCATCAAAGTCTGCGGAGTTCAAGTTTGGGTAGGCGCCTTGCAACCAGGTGTGAAGAGCAGCCGTGCTGGTGATGTTTGAAGGGACGAAAGCTACGCCTTCGTTTGCGTTGTTACCCACAAGAGCGTGCTCGCCATTTACGCGCTTGACTGTCAGAGAGTCGCTTGGAAGGGTAGTAACGAAGCCTGTATCCGGCTCTGTGACAGGGAGGAATGCCCAGTTGCCGTAGAAGCTGGCAACGTTCTCATCGGTGTTTGCGGTCTGCAGTGTTATGGAGTCCTTGTTGCGCAGACAGGAAAGGGTGTCGGTAGAATTGGCACAACCAGCGCGAGATGCAAAGTTCTCGTACTTCTGGGTTGGGACCGCTGCATCAAAGTCGTACTGAGGTGGGAGATATGGGGAGGCAGCCACGATCTGGCGTTGTGTCAATAATGTAGAGCAGAGGATGCCGTGATGTACGTACGCCGCTGAACAGCGAATCGCCCAGGGTGCCGTTCTTTCCAATAGAGAGCAACATTACGCCACCACCGCCAGCGCTTTCGCCTGAGATGGTGACACGCGAGACATCGCCACCAAAGCGACCAATGTGGTCTTGAATCCACTGCAAAGCTAAAGCCATATCAAGGATGCCAGCGTTAAGAGCACCATCCGCCTGCACCTCTGCGGAAGACAGGAAGCCAAACGCACCAAGCTGTCTCATGTCAGTCTTCGTTTGTTGTCTGCGAAAAGTCCTGCTTACTCGGTACTGAATCGCAACAGCAACAAAGCCATTGCTGTTGGCATTGATGATCTCACTCATATCTTGTCGGCCATTACCAGCACCGTAACCACCGCCGTGGATCCATACGAGCACGGGAAGTTTCTTTCCAGCCTCGAAATTGGGAGCATAGACGTTGAGGAACAGGCAGTCTTCATCGCCAGATGGTGCTGGCGCACCTGGGCCTGGTGCCGGTGGTGCCTGAGGACACTGTGGTGCAAACGTTGTGGCATTCACGACGCCAGTGCGGTCTGCTGCTGGAGCTGCTGGAGCTCGGAAACGTAGATCGCCAGTTGGTGGGGCGGCATAACGGATGCTGTGAAGGAGTGGTCAGTACCTCGTGCACGTTTTGCGCAGCATCCTGTCTGGCTGTGACAATTTTAACGTACCCTTTCCAAACATTGAGCTGGGTGGTGAAGTTATGACTACCCTGGTAGATACCATAGCCCAGATCAACAGCTAGGCCCTCAGCGTTGAGGAGCGGTGCCGCCAACGCAGGCTGTCCACCAAGCAAGCAGAACGCCGCAGCAGCAAGAACACGATGCATTGGAGCCATCTCCGACCGTGGGGCGGGCTTCTTGGGTTGAATTGTTCCATGGCTGTGGCTATGCAGGTGTTTATGTATCCTGGTTCATCTTTGTTTAACTCCGGATCCCCTCCGTCGTCATCGCGGGTTTGTCGAAGTACACTCGCGAAGCTACAACCGATCGTTGCGGTTTGAGGTTACGGCCCGTGTGTAGTACCGCGTACTATAGCTTCGGTTGCCTAGACCGACCTTGAGTACGCAACGATTGTGGTTGGTGCTGCATAAGCGTATGCCTGCAGCAAAGACCGAAGTGCCGATGATTTTGGATTGCCTATGCGCGACCTTTCTGCACATCTTGACTAGCCTCTATTGACCGAGCTCGCAACCGGCATTGTGGACATGATGTGCACATGTATGGTCAAGATAAGTGAGTTAGTTTGTCAGAAACGAGAATCATCGTTAGCCGAGCGCTGCTGGATTGCTGACAGGTACCACCGAAGTGGGCCCGACTAGTGAATTGAGGCTGCTCCAACGCTCAATAGATGCTGGTTTTGCTGGGTTCCCCACATTAAGGAAACAAGCATGCTGCATGCCGGGGTATTTCCTTGTTTTATCCGTCTGCTCAACACTCTTCAGGAACTCGGATCTACGCGGATCCCAGATCGTGGATGCGGAGAAACGCTACCTACGTCACCACTGTTAGTACACATTAGCCGTTCTAACGATTTTGCGCATGGGTTGGAAGACTTCAACGGCAATTGCATTCAGCCTGCCTCCAAACTCAAGCAAAAATGGGATCGAAGAGCACGAGAAAGTCTTCATGGGTATCGGAATTCAGCCGATTCCCGCTCGCCCGTGTCCTGCACCGCTATTGCCCACCGCCGCGCGTTAAGAACTCTGCCGCTGTTACTTCTTGATCGCTGTCTCTCGTTCCTGTGTTTTTGTTCTCCGCATGCTGTTCGAGGTGCTTTGTCAAGTAGATATTCCTCCCATGGTTCTCGCTCTCTGAAGGTCTTGATGCGACCGACTGCGCGTGACTGGCGCTGGAGTCGCTCGTCAGCTTCTCTTTGTCATCACCGGACCTCCATAAGCCCTTGCTACCAAACTTGTGTAATCTGTGATTGTTGCCGCTCGCTGCGGTCGAGCCACGCCCTCCACTGCTATGTCGAGTGCCGAAGACAGGTACGATTCTGACGACGAGGGGCTTGAGCGCTGGAAGTGACGCACATACGATCGCGAGGTTGGCTTCGATATTGCTCCAGTAGGCCGTAGGGGCGCTGTAATAGGTTGTGTCGTCAGAGTGTTTATTAAACACGTTGAGCGCATACACCCGCAAGACCGAAACGATGCAGACGAACCATCCTATAGTCAGGATGCCGAGGAGCGCAGTCTTTTGACGTTTTGGTATTTGCAAGCTCCAAATGCCTCGGACTGGAATAACAGCTACCATAAGGTCTGTGAAGATGTTGACCGACGCATTTGTGTACCACAGCCTGTAGGATTATTAGCACAGGTTCAGCAGCGGCGATATGCGGTGGTCGTAATATCAGATCTCGGTATGCATGTTCTGAAACACATGAGAGGGGACCTTACGCAACTCTATTTACGCAGCTAGCACTGCCTTGTTCGGTCACTTTCCAATACGCATCAACAGGGACGCAGGAGAAGATGGACGTGAACAAGGTGGTGGTACCCCAGGCACTCACAATGACAAGAGCTATGTATACTGGGATACGCATCTCGCGCAGCGTAAAGATGCGGTAGTACTGTAGCAGGATCGAGATTTTGGTGACGGTGAGACTGATGTTGTAGGTGATGATACTGAAGTAGAGGTACTTGTCGTTGTCAGTGCCATGGCGCAATCTCTGAATTGCCGCATACCTTCAAGACTTCCGAGACACCTTCAGGGTAAGATACGAATATTGCGTGCTTTCCGTTGCCAGCGTTCACCTCTGTGGTAGTTCGGTCAGTGGCAATAGTCAAAGTCATTGGAGTTTCAACATACGTAGTATCTGACATACTGCAGTCCCCACAGATGCTATCTGCGGTTACTGATTAGTCGTTGACTCGAGTTATCTTGTCCATGGACCTACCATAGACACTATTATTGTCCAATCTTCCCAGCCTGTCTTGTGAAACTTGATTCTTGTATACAGCCGTAGGCATACCGAGACGAAAGCCAGAACTGTAAATGACATGACGATGCGTTTGCACAGTGGTCCTCGGTCTTCTGCTCTGAGTGCAGCCAGCTCCTCTGGCGTGTGTTGTACCATGGCTATTCAGAGTGCGAGGACCAAACTCCGTCTACCGGTTGCGTGGGCAGCTTAAAGTCATGGAGACTCTACAAGCCCTGCGGAGTGATGATTATGTGGGTGTCGCCTAGGTCTGTAAGGATGCGTCTCAGGACTGAGCGCTGTAGAGGTCTGTGGACAGGAGCCGTGATAGCAAAGGAGCAACACGTTGGAGCGCCTCTGTCAACCAGCCGGTCGCTTCAGTCATCCGAGAGTGCAGGGAAACGCTTGCAAGTATTCGGGTGGGTGAGCGCCTAATGGAAGGCACAGCATAGACATGCGCCGCAACCGGAAAGTGATGGAACGAGCGTGTAATTGCCCTGACCCCAGTCTCTGAACAGGCACTACCGAGTCGCGACTGACGAGGATCCGGGAGTGAGAGAGTGCTCTCGAGGAATTAACATTTAACTGCTGCCCAACTCGCGAGGGATAGCCATGGTCATGTAAGGGCCTCGTTGCGTGGCTGCGCTAAACAGCTTGATTCGAGGCTTCGGAACCTGATCCGCTCTGTCGGGTCAGTACTCGAGATGCGTCACAAGCCAAGGTCCTTGCAAGACATGAGTCTGAAATGAGGAGCACTGGTGTCCAGACCCAGCTGAACCAGTGGTACAAGGGGGATCGGCCCCAATGAGCTGAGGTAGAGGGCTCCCAGAAGGTATCCTGCGCCCTGGAAAGCTTGAGCGGGCGCTCGCCATTCTGTTAAGCGAAGCCGACGTTCGTAATAAGTTGGTGCGCGTTATTGCTTCTGATGGTAGGCTTGAAACCTTATCCCGCTGACCGTCCGGTTCGTGGAGCGATTGACTAGCGCCTTACCCTGACAGCGTTGTGGCGTCTGGTGGCTGTCTGTCTGCATTGTGTGGCATCATTTCATCCTTAATTGCACATGTCCCACCGGCAGGAGATAATTGTGGTCATTCGCGCTGTCAAGAGGTTTTGAGCTCAGGAACAGCGGTTGAGCTGGAGGCTGGCGCGCCACGTCGACAGATCCATGACATCGAGCCTACCGCAAGTTGTTGAGAGCACAGCGCCAGCCCGGCTGAGCTCGTGTTCGTGCGTTTGAAGTAAGCAGGGAGCGATCCATCGGATCTGATCTGGTTGCAGATGCACACCACCTGCAGCAGGGTTTTGGGAGAACAGCCCACGTCCTCTCGCTTGGATCGGGAAGTGGGGATGAGCCGGCGGGCCGAATATGCATGCCACCTGAATCCTGCCTCAAGCCAACAGCATCCTCTCATCTCTTCCCACACGCATGATCATGATGGCTTTGTTTCCTGCAGGAGGCAGTACCATCGGCGATCGCAAGATCTGAAGCGAATGCAGCATGCTGCTGGAGTTAGATGCAACGGCCGGCCGATGTCTTCAGCCACCGAGAGCTCCTCAAGGCCATCAGCGAACCGCAATGCATGACTCAGTGTGATCGGTGGAGTCAACTTACCCCAGAAAATGCGGTGATGATATGCAGGGGTGTTTTCCCGCCTGCCGTTGTACGATAACACTCAGGAGACGGACAATGACACGGAACGTTTCGTTGCCAGTGATGTATGGAGACAACATCGTCCTCCTACACGAGATGGTCTTAGGCATACGGAACAGGATGAAGGCTGTCAGTCTGTCGGACGAGCAGGAGCCAGAGGTTTGATGCGTTGGGTGATTGAATATCATTTGCTGCTGCGAATAATCAGGTGCAGGACTTCAGGACGGAACGATATCTTCGAAAAACCTCAAATCCAGCCTTCCTCCTGTAGTGGGGCCACGTAAATTCACCCCCCAATCTCCTCTACTTCAATTCACATTCTCACGCATGTTCCGCACACTCTGCTCACTATCTACCACATCTGCCTTCCTCCTACAGTGAGGCCGGATAGACATACCGTCCCCAACTTCACGAGTCCATTTCACTTTCACCCACAACTTCCGGCCAGCATGTCTGCACCATCATGCGTCCACACTATCAGCCACTGCACACAACTCACTCCCGCAGCGACAGCTGACTGCAATCTCGCAATACCAGTCTTAATCGAGAGCCTCTCGACACGACCGTAAAGTACATCGGTGGTGCAGATTACCGAAGCGCAACCATACTCGCTAGGAACTCGCCCGCTCTCAGACTGTGCATGCTGACCAAGTCTTGCCAGACAGGCAGCTCAAGTCACCCGAGATGAAGACAAGAACCCAGTGGGGAAGTCGTTGCCCCAGCGCTCAACATGGGTCCACGCTCGCGCCTTCACTTCTCTCGCCTGACCTCGAATTACGTGAATCCGCCCACACACCAACACTCCAACAGTTACCCCTTCAAACGCGAAACGTCCACATCACGCAATGATGATTTTGCCGGTACGAGCGAAGGAGGTGGAGGAGCAGGTGAGTCGCGGGATTGCCTCATGCAGTAATCCGCACTGACGACCTCCCGCAGCAACGGCGGACGAGAAGATACTGTACGTGGCTTATATTGAAGCTAACATTACTGCAGCTGCAACGTTCCTGAAGACGAAGCGTTCGACCACGAGACTGGATTCTCCAGAGTGGCTCCGTCGCGCACAGTGGTGCGAGCATTTTGAGAAAGATCATCCCACACACGCTGCGGGGTTGAAGCCTTTGTACGGAGCGATGTCCATGTACATGGATTATGTAGAGACAAATGAGAAATACGAGATGGCATATGAGCTCCATCTTGTCGCTGCTATGAAGTATTTGGGCAAAAAGCTGCACTACCAGCTAAAGTAATGTCGAAAGTTCCGGGAGCGCTTTCCGGAGCCCGTCAAGACGATGGAGCGGTGCGCACGAGTCCGGGTATATCGAAAGGCTCGGGAGGACGAGCGCGAGCGACGACGCGCGCAAGGTAAGAGTGGCGTTCTGGATGCTTTGGACACTCGAAGCCATCACCAGATGTGATGAGCTGCCTCTTGAGCCATTGCCCAGGCGCATGCGCCTTCGAAGAGGGGCTGCAAGTCAAGGAAGTCAACAGTAAAAAGACAAAGAGGTATTTAGTGAGAACGAGGACAGCAAGCGAAGAGGCAACGTGAGCCTTGAATGAAGCTCATCTAGTGATCACTGTAAGAAAGTAACATCGGCAAGAGATGCCGTTGCAATCTAACCAGAAGACCTCTTGACCGCCCAGTACATAGATACGCCGACAAATGCATGAAATTTCATCAAACATTCAGACGTGAAAAGGAGCATTATGGACATAAAGAAGGAATGCCGCCTCCAACCCAAGCAAAACGCGCGCCCAGCCCATGGGCCCAAATCTAGTAATACACCCATCGAAACACACCATCCAAATATTTACCCACCATGCATGCGTCTACTCCGGCAAGAACCACCCCTAGTTGAGCTGCGGATTGGTCGTCGCACGCCTGAGCTTGTACAGTGGAAGGTAATCAAAGTCATCCTTCTCAGGCTTGTACCGCCATGCCTTGAACTCGACACCATACGGCTTAGGCTCAAGCTGGTACAGCATGCCGAGCGGGCAATCCAGATCCGCGACATCCTCCCTGTTGAGGCCCTGGAAGTACGCCAACAGCACCCTCGCAACACTGCGGTGCGTGATCAGCAAACAGTGGTCTGTCATACGCTCCAGTTCCACAATCACAGGGCGAATACGATTGATTACGTCGAGGTAGCCTTCGCCGCCAGGACCGGGGTAGCGGTACGCCAGCTTGTCGCGGCGACGACGCAGGTACTCATCGGCGTGCTTTGTGCGGATCTCGTCGTAAGTCAGGCCCTCCATGATGCCTGCGTTCAGCTCGTCGAGCATGCGCATCTGCTTGACCTCAAAGTCCTCGTCGCAGAAGTACTGGCCTGTTTGGACGCTGCGCTTGAGCATGGACGTCCAGACACAGAAGTTGTGGGCCTCGAGCTCGGTGCTGAAGTACGGGTTTGGTGGTGTGTGGTCCCCCGGGACGGGTGGGAAATGTGTGTTTGCCATTTTGTCGGCTTGGCGAATGGCCCATTCTGTGCGTTGCTTGTCGATGAAGCGTGTCATTGCTTTGGCGTACTTCTGTCCTGCCTCAGAGAGGTCTGAGTCGCCACCAATTTTGCCCGCGACGTTGTCGAGAGATTCGCCGTGCCGTGTGATCCAGATCATGCGGGGTGCGAGGTTGAAGTTGAGCAGGTAGTAGACTGCTTGGCCTGCGAGGAAGCCCTTGATCTGATGTGATACCATCTTGCGTCCGACATCGATCATCTTGACATATGGCATGTTGTTCTCTTCCTCGTAGTCGCCGATTGGAACGTAGTTCTTCTCGTAGATAGCGACACGCTTCTTGAAGTCCTCGAGTGCAGCATGGGGGTCCTTGTCCTGGTAGTCGGGTCCAGACAGCTTCAGGCGCATGTTCGATTCCAGCAGGCTCTTGTCCTGGCACACGCTCTCGACGAAGAGTACATTGAGCTCGGGGCCAGCCCGCGCACGGATCTTCTCCATGATCTGCTTCCTCCGCCCAAGCGTGCTGTTGGTTGCATCGAAGATACCGACTGAGCCGTTGCCATTCAGGATGTAATCTAGGAGGTCGTCCAGTGTTTCCATGGCGCACTGCTCTCGAATCTGGGCGGCCTGTTGGTTGTTGGGATCGAAGAAGTCCGCAGACTGGTCCATCTTCTCGTCGCCCTCCTTATGTGCCCCATTCGAGTCTCGGTTCTCTGGTGTAGGCGCCTTTGGCCCTGCTGATGTGACTTCTACCCGGGGTGCGTCGACCTCCTCGACAGCTGTGGAGTCCTCCATGTCGTTGAGTGGGTCCTTCAGGTCCAGTGGGGCAACTGCTCCGTTGTCCGCACCACCCGCCTCGCCGTTGATCAGGATTTTGGCCGCGATCTGTGGGAGCGAGTCCTTGTGCTGCTCTAGCGCATTTCGGACCCCGGAAGGCACCCTCTCCAGGCTCGCCTGCGACAGGCGAAAGCCGCTTGTGCTTGCTGCCACACGGCGCTTCTCTCCTACATTGAAAATTTTGGTGTCGTGCTGCAGCCAGTTGAGGTATCTTGTCATCTTCTTGGTGATGTATGACTTGCCACGGGCTGGCAAACCAACCATGACGATGACGAGCTTGGCTCCGACATCACGCGACGCAATCTTGCCATCGGGCGAGACCTTCGACTTCGTCAGACCGGGGATGTCGAGTGTGGTTGGGCGGATGCGAGGTGTTGAGGCAGCGCTGCTGTTCCTCGTCAGGGCCCTGGGTCTGTTAGTACGCAACGCCTCAGCAGATTGAGCATCTGGAACGGACCCCTTGGGGCTTCCTGGCTGCGACGGCGCTGGGGTGTCGCTCAGCGCAACGCCCACGCCATCCTTCACGGTTGCATGGTCGTGGTGGTGGCCGCCACTGGTTGATGCGGGCGGGGGCTTGAGCTCTCTACGCTGGACGGCGAGGTCCTTAATGGCCTGCACGCTCTTCGGTGGGCCTGCAGAGGGGATTGCGGGCGGTGCGGGCGCAATGCGCGGGGCTTGCTCGCCGTTGCTGGTCGTCGTTTTCGTGGGCTGCGCGTTGTCCTTGGCCTGGTTGAGGTTGTTCATGAGAACGTTTCGGGCGTAGATGGAGTGCTGGCTGGTGCGGCGGTTGGAGGTTGCTGGATTGGAGGCTGAGGAGCGTCGACGGTGGGTATTACGTAGGTCGGTGTCTCTCGGCGCTGTGATTGCAGCCATGCCGCTAGTGACAAGTGCGTCCTAGTCACTCTACAAACCTTCCGGCCGTGAACCACAGGTATGGCGGGCGCGGACGACGAGGGTCTGCGGGTGAGATCGTGCCGGTGAATACAAGGAAAGTTGTGAAGTAGATACCTGCAGAGAGCGCGCGGAAAGTTCTTCGGGTTCGCGACTCGTGCTTTGTATGGGAACAAGGCCGAATATTATGACTGTCCCGTTTTTCAATCCAGGGTTCACGGCGAACTAAACACCAAGGTCGATCTCCAGGACGTGAAAACGGTCCGGCGCTAGGGCTAGTCGAGAGCCTCCAGGAACGCGCGTGAAGGCGGGCAAGTCCTGCGATTGCGAGACTGCTGCCTGCATGGTGCCTTATATCTTATCTGCACGCATGATAAAGAAGTGAGCAGCTGCCCTGGCGTAATGTTTGTTTGGAGCTGCTGCGCTCGAAGCGGCGGCCCCACGTCGTCCGACCCAGCCAATCGTTCCAACACGCGCTCGCGTCGAGCCAATCCTCCTCTGCTAGCTGCGATGGTGCTATCTAGCGATTGTTCAGACGAGTAGGCGGCATGTCCACTTTTGGCAACTTCTGGCACCTCAAGTCGTGACGACTGCCACCTCGACGTGGTCTGACTTGCAGCGCCTGAAGCGGCCCATGGAGGACCTCAGTGGGATGTGCGCTGTGTGTCGACGGGAAGGTCAGCCGTTTGCCGGATGGCCATCTCCCCGTGGTCAACGAGCCTGTAGCACGAGACCTCTTAGAAATGATGCATGGCTGCTGATCAGGTTTCGAGCCGCAACGTGAGCACCAGCAAGCAGATGTACGCTGAGATGCTCAGCGCAGTCAGTACGCTCACCACGTTGCCACTCGTCCTGAACTTCTTTCTATGGAGACCGTCCTCGCCCATTTCAGAGAAGAATTGCTTGTTGCCTGTGTTTGTCCGTCAGCCTATCTATGACTGACTGGTGTTGGTCTCCCACATACCTTGTTGCCGTCTGAACAGACTGATGAAGAGGATACCGGCTCCGTACACCGCGAATAATGCGCCAATAGAGTAGAACTCAGCTGTAAAGATCTTGAGCACGATGAGCGCGAATGAGAACTGCCCAATTGCAGTACGGATATAGGCTCCCTCAAACGTCCTCTGCGCTGCTCGAATCTCCACCATCTCAGCCGGCGTCAGGATGACGGACCGGGCTCGATGTAAACGCAAATGATAAGTATCTGCGACATGGCGACCTTCAAACATGATGGTTGATGTAGAGTGTCGAATAATGGTTATGAAGGGGGTGGATGACAGAGGCTGGGTCTGCGGCAAGAAGCTCACAGGTGGTATGGCGGAGAGTCAGGACGTGAAGCTTTGACGGGCAAAAGGTGTACTCCCGGTCAAGCGGTCACTTGCAGGTTGAGTTCATGTGAACCTCGAGCGGTTTCGGTGGTTTTAGTGCCGAGGCTGATCGCGACATCTTTCCTACGAACATCACGGCATTACACTGATTTGCAAGCTACTGCAGACGGAGATTGATACGGTTTCTGCAACCTGAAGATATTCGAAGTACTGGCCCCACGAAGATAGGACAATTGGATCTCCCATCATGAAGGGTGCGCAAAAGGCAGAGTTGCAAGGTGCCCCTGCCCAAGCTCGAGAGCTCCGGACGCGCCTGCCCCAGCACCCCCTCCCTCTACCTCACCCACCTTGAAGGTTGTCAATCCGTTTCCTGGCCGAACGTCCACCAACGTACCACCAGCCTCGTATTCTTTTCTATACCTTGCGCTGTACATGAATCGGTGGGTTCAGCTGTTTGCTTGCCAACGCCCGGCGTCACTCTTGCGGACCTCCGGTTTGTATGCCAGCTCTTCCAGCAGCTTGGCCAGGAAAGCTGACTAGTACAGGCAATCACCACTAAAAAACGCGGTACTCATCAAAACTGCCCCCAAGAACTTCAGAATCGCCATTCGACCTTGTCATCGGCTATACTCCACCCAGAAGGAATACAACTTCGAAGTTTCTTTCGCCGAACCGGTCAACGAGAACGAAGACTACAACGACGAAGGGCTTGACGATATGGGCGACGCAAAGTCAGTGACGTCTAACACGTCGAGTGGCAAGCGGAAGAGGAATGCAGGGCCTGCCTTTTACGCTGTCAGAGTTGGTCGAGCCCCAGGCGTATATTACAGTTGGTCTGACTGCGAGGCTCAAACCAAGGGCATGAAGGCTGAATGTAAGTTCTCCCATATGAGAGCGGGCAAATGCACTGACAGTGGACGAGACAAGAAGTTCGACTCCCTTACCGAAGCAGAGGCCTTCGTCAAAGGCAGCCACAAACCGATCGCGAAGCCCGGGAAGACGAAGTACTACGGAGTAGCCATAGGACACGTCCCTGGCGTTTATACCGATTGGCCATCGACACAAGCTCAAATCAAGGGCTGCAGTGGAGGGCTTCAGCAGAGCTTTGCAACGCGTGAAGAGGCTCACGCCTTCGTCAACGAACACAGGCGCGATCACAGCGTACCTATTAGCTTGCGCGGCGACTTGTCTGAAGCCTCCTCTGCAGTTGGTCAAGGGTGCAAAGTCAGCGACACTGTCTCGAAGAAGCGGAAGAAGAACAGCGGTCTTGCGGCTGCAGTAGTCACAAACGGCGACGTGGAATACGAGCCTGGCATGGGCCCACTACCAGAGGGCGCTGAAGATGGCTTTGATCGCACGCTGAAGATGGATCTCGAAAGCGGTGCCATCAGACACAAGACCGAAGCTGAGCTAAGCGCTACAAAGAAACAGCCAACTGGCGACTTCACAGGTCAGATCGTCGTCTATACTGACGGCAGCTCCCTTGGCAACGGGCAAAGTGGAGCCGTTGCAGGTGTTGGTGTCTACTTCGGCGCCAACGACAAGCGGTATGGTATCCTGGCGCTGACAGACTTCAGCACAAGCTAACACAGCAAGCAGAAACGTTTCCGAACCACTACGAGGATCGAAACAGACCAATCAGCGCGCTGAATTGACGGCAGTGGCTCGAGCACTAGATCACATTCCCATCGATCGAGATGTCCTGATTGTCACCGACTCATACTATGCAATTCGATGCATAACAGAGTGGTCGCCAAAATGGCTGAAAAACGGCTGGAAGAACTCGGCTGGGAAAGACGTCGAGAACAGAGACCTTGTCGAGCCCATTGTATCGCGAGTATGCGAGCGAGAAGCTTGCAAGGCAAAGACAAAGTTCAAGTGGATTAAAGGGCATGCCAATGATCCAGGCAACGTTGCAGCCGATCAATTGGCTGTCCAGGGATCAAGGTCGAGCACGCCCCAGCTAAGAGGCGAGATTGAGTTCTCCACAACTCTGATGAGCCCGATCAAGACAAAGGAGGAGTGGGAGCAAGTGAAGAAACAGGAGCGAGAGGAGAAGGAAGCCGACGAGATCTTCGATCATATGTCTGCGGAGCAGTCAATGGACCAGACCTCATCTCACTTCACAGCTGTAAACACTCCAGCTCCAGATCCAGTCAAGCCAGATACCGCACTAATGCAGCCCAACGGTGTTACTGCAGGTCGCAACGGAGCAGCAGCGAACGGCGCGATATGATCAAATATATCGAGAGATGACTGCATATATCTGAGAGCAGGTTCATGCTTCGTAGCGCAATTGTTTGAATGACAACTACGGATTCGACCAAATTGCAGCGATCAGCAACGTCCTTGAGTTTGCCGAACCTGTGCGGTGTAACGGCATTGCAACATCGGATCCTTGTATGACGACCCCAGATTTTCGTGCGTCACTGCCGGACAGGGATAAGCCGAGGCATCGTGGCTACCTAAACAGGCAATTTGTCCTGTACTAAATTACAAGCCAGTCAGTATGTGCTCCGTGTGGTGGACTACCAGCTACCAGGTCCGCTGTACGGCGTAAAAGACTTGCTTCAACGAGTCATTTCACCGACGCAGGCGGAAAGTCTGGTGGAGAAGTGGTGACCTGTACCTGCATGTACTTCCGTTACGTACTGTCACGACCTACACCTGACGGCTTGTGGGGTCGCAAGACCAGCTGGAGCGTTGCGATGCTAATTTCATGAGCTCCATCAGGCATGCTCGTCCGTTCCGCGTTCACCATGCAGCCTCCGCTCATATATGCTCTGGAAGCCATGGGCGCGATTTGGGCATAAGAGCGAGACCTACAGTTATTAAAAGCGCCGACGGTCTTCGTACTTTGTTCACTGCATTCTACAAGCAAGGTTCCCAGCGTAGAGCACCAGGACAACCGCTCATCATGAAAATCGAACTTTTCGCCTCGCTAGCCTTTGCGGCTCTCACCCTGGGCTCACCCGTTGAACCCTTTGAGAAGCGTTCCGTCACCTGTCTAAAAATCGGCGCCACTGCTACCGCGACATGGCAAAACTCAGCAGGAAAGACGTGCCGCTGGACTGGCACCGTAGGAAGTAACTTTGGCACAAATAGCGTCAATGGCGGAGAGTGCGTCACCATACCTTCCTCAAACATAGTCTGACTCCCAAACGCTGATTAAATAGCTACTCGTGCAACGGCCGTTGCGGAGCAGGATGCTCAGGAACTGCAGTCGGCAATGCCTATACGCAAGACTGCTTCAGCCACGATGTCTGTTCGTGGTTCAACAATGCTGCTGGTGGAGCCAGGTATGTGGTCGATATTCATCGGAGCTGGATTGTGCTAATGCAGGGCAAGTGATGCCAACTGTGGCGCAGCCTTTAATGCTGCGGTAGACGATACGCTGCTTGGTGCTGCGAGTGGGTGTGGCCAGACGAACCCGAGTAACTCTGCGGTAAAACCATCGACGAGTCCAACATGCTCGTAAGCTCGACAATGGGAGCACATACGCACACGAGAATGTACCATCCAATGAACAGGTGTACCAACGTCGCTTGTTCGGTTTTCCCATTCGAATTTCGACGCTGAGCCTTGAGACTGTCCAGACCCTTAGAGGATTGAATGGTTGACAATATTCAGCCATCGTAGTCCCTAGGAGAAATTCCACAGAAAACACAACATCTGTATTTCCCGAAACGGAATTCCTTGCAGAACTGCTCCTATCGTTGCTTAAGATGCCCACCGACGTCCTCAAGAATTGACTTGTGCTCTTTACCTGTATTGCGACCCTGCAAGTGGCATTTCACGTCGCCCTTGGATTACCCATATACGGCGCTTATCTCTTGGCTCGCTGCCTGCTGATCAAATCACCTCATTGCCAATATGTGGCAAGTCGCGCTGATTTTGTCGTGCTCGGTTGAGTTTGTGCGCGACTCTGGCACAAATGTGGCGGAGTCCCTTGATCTCTGGCTCAGGGCTCAGTACTGTACGTCTCCTCTTCACCTAAGTACCGTGGATCAAGAACCCTTAGCCTCACCCAACTCTGCTGAAGATATTTTAAGCGCTTGATACCTCTGCCTCTGATTCATCATCTTCTATACAACACTTTCAGACGGCAAGAAAAACACGGTGCTCTTCGGTTTTCCGCTCGTGACTGTGTCTGCCAGCGCCTTCTCGACTTTGTTCACGAGGCAGCTGGTGGTTCCTTCTCTCTCAGAATCTGCGGTGATGGGCACCACAGATTTTGTTGGTATCTTACCAGTGCCGACTATTCAGTCAGATTTTGTGACTGGACTTCCTTTCGCCATGGCACATGGTCCGGTCGTGGCATCAGTTACCTCCACACTGGATCACCCATGGACTGTTGGTCATGGTCTTGCTATGTCGTCGCCAACAGTAGCCTCCTCCCGGACGACTGTTCATGGTGCTGTCGTTCCGGATGCCCCCAATTACTGCGGCGAATGTTACGGTGCACCCGTCCCTACAAACCTAAAGACGGCCGGCTGCTGCAACACCTGCGACGAAATTCGCGACGCCTATGCCTCCGTATCATGGTCTCTCAGTCGTGGTGAGGGTGTAGAACAGTGCGAGCGCGAAGACTTCGCCGAGCAGCCAACATCTTCTATGTCTCCCCTCCAAGTCGTCACAAAAGCTGCACCGCCTCCAGCATCAACCCTCGCCACTGTCATCAAGCGATCTCCAGCGGCACTGAACACCTCCAGGGTCGCTCGCCGCCCTCTCATTACACCAAGCGAAATCAACGACCTCTTAGGGTGCCACCCAGAGGACGATAACTGGATCTACTTCACCCTCATGAAGTCCGACGATTCCATCGCGCTTTCCCTCAAATGGGAATGCTTTCTGTATTTCGTCTCGAAAGAATGGGCCCTCACCTATCCCGACAAGATCCGCAAAGCCCTGTTCAACGACCCCAGCTCTTACTCCACTTGCCCTGAGGGTCACTGCCGAAGCACACTCATCCCTGGCACTGATCTTCGCTTGAGCCTGGTTAAGAGCCCGAAAGTGTTCCGGTCAGGAAGATATGAGGCCAGCTGTGGATATGTTGATGATGTGCATACCATCCGCCGCAACCTCATTACCAGGGCCAAGTTCGGATACCTCAAAAATGGTGTCACAGTCGCTGATCAAATTATCCCCTTCGTCGAGAGCCAAGTCCTGACCACGTATCCTGCGCTGGAGATTGGTCTCATCGTCGGCTTTACGGTGGGATTCTTCGTAATCTTCCCTCTTGTAATGCTTTTCTTTGTCTGCTTGTATTACTGCGTCAATGACTCTATGATGATTTTTTGCGAAAAGATGAAGCAGTGTGGGCAAGCTCTTAGGCAGAGAATTGGCGAGAAGAGAGGAAATGTGGAATCGAGCTCTCAGCTCCCTGATCCCCTGCCTCATCAGGATCGTGGGTATGCGGCGGTGCCTCCTCCGGCGTACTCGTTTGTGTAGGGGAAGTGTACCTTGGTAGCAGGAAGTCCGCCTACATAATTTGTCGATATATCCACGTTCTAGAAATTGTCAATTTACCCGTATGATTGCTCACTGGTTCATAAATCAGCTTCGTTTCCTGGATGCGATCTGGAGGTTGTGTCTAGTCTCTGCCTCTGTGAGGCGCGCCATGGTCGCGTCATTTGGACCCACTTTGGACTTCTTAGCGTGAACCGGGTGACAGTTGCGAACCGAGACCGTTCTTTACACATCGCAACTCATATTGCTCATCGCTAACTTCACCGAATAGTTATGAGCCTGTTCGTGTTCCAGAAATTACAGCATCTATTACCGGCATGCAGTTGACCATCTTCAGACTGCCTTTCACGATCTCGAGCGTACCTCGCTGGCCGGCAGCAAAGCTTCAACAATGTACCTCAAATTTTCAGGACCCGGCAGGTCTTCTCGACGAGCTCTGCAACCGAGATCGTCATCTTTGAAGTGAATTACGAGAATTGCCGTTTTGGGGTATGACAAGAAATTCCAAGCAATCTCTAACACCGATCTGGAAGGTAGGAAAGGTATTTGACGTTCAATTCACCCGTACGACATGAAGACCCGTTCCTAGAGACAGGCAACTAGAGATCGCTGCCGGTTGTATGCATGAAAGCCAAAATCGCACGCAATCATGGTGCCATCGTTATGATTCCGCTCGCTTATAGGCGGTCGTGGCGGTATTTAAAGAGAGCGAGATCTTGGGAGTTAACTCACTGCATCTCATCTATCACCTTGATAAGATGAAGGCCTTCGTTGTGCACTCATTGCTGACGTCGCTTGCAGCCGGCCTTGTTGCTGCATCCAGCGGTACGGTATCCTACACTGGTTACCAGGTCCTGCGTGTCAAGACACTGGGCCATCCGGCGGAAGTGCAAAAGAAGCTTTCAGCCATCTCTTATCAGCAGTGGGAAGATACCGACACCCATATCGACATTGTCGTTTCCCCCGAACAGCTCGAGAAGCTCGAGTCGCTCGGCTTGAGTTACCGCACACTGCACAAAGACCTCGGAGAGTCAATCGAGAAAGAGGGTCAACAGAAAGCATACCGCAAGCGCGACATCGATGACCTCTCATGGTATGACACATACTCGCCCTACTCTGAGCATCTTCAATACATCTCGGATCTGCATGCTGCATTCCCCGACAATAGCAAGCTTGTTTCTTCCGGTAGATCGTATGAGAACCGCACCATCCAAGGCATTCATCTATACGGCGACGCAGGGCCCGGGAAGCCAGCTGTGCTATACCACGGTAATGTCCATGCTCGAGAGTGGATCACCTCCAAGACTGTTGAGTACTTGACTCTGCAACTCATCAACGCCCACAAGAACGCTACAAACACCACTCAGTCAATCCTCAATACATACGACTTCCACATCTTCCCCATCGTCAACCCTGACGGCTTCGTCTACTCGCAGGAGAAAGACCGCCTATGGCGCAAAACCCGGACTCCACCTCCCTCAGGCCAGAACCAGACATGTTTCGGCACCGACATCAACCGCAACTGGGAGTACGGCTGGGACGCAAATTCGCTCGGCGCTTCGAAGAATGCTTGTGCTCAAGCCTACAGGGGCGAGAAGCCATCTGACACGATTGAAAACCAAGGTCTCGATGCCTACGTGCGCAAGCTGCGCGACACCGTTGGCATCAAGCTGTATATCGACTGGCACAGCTACGGGCAATACATCCTCTCACCCTTTGGCTCAAAAGAAGAGTGGTATGCTCCCGAGCTGGGCAAGTGGACCAAGACTGCTTCTGTCCTGAGCGAGACCATCCGCGACAGCTCAGACAGGCGCACGACGTTCACATTTGGACCCAGTGGGGCGACGCTGTATACGACAACTGGTGCTGCACCTGATCATTTGTACGCAATTGGAGGCGCGGACTTCTCGTACACTATCGAACTGCCTGATACCGGCGACTTCGGCTTTGTCTTACCTCCGGAGAGGATCAGGGGTGCGGCGGAGGAGCAGTGGGCTGGGCAACAGGTCCTGTTTCCTCTCCTTGATGAAGTGTTCTTTGATGGACTTGGTCCAGCTTAGATTGTGATCGATGGAGCTCCGACGTGTTTACAGAGTTCGGTTCGAAGTTTGGCATGAGCAGGTGGTATTGTAATTTTAAGAAGACCGCTTTCATAAGGGATTCGACAAGAATGCCTCTAGGTTGCGTGATACTCTGCTGCAGACTTGCCATCCCTTAGTCAAATAGAGAAACACCCAAAAAGAACGCATAGTACCAGTGATACCATCTATCCGCCCGCGATTTCATCCCGCACGGATCGTATGAAGCGATAACAGGTGCAATTTCTGTAGATCCATCCTCCCCACTTACTATCAGGGAGGCGCAAAGGCCGGTCGCCCGTCCACACCCAACATAGTCACCATCAATCTTCTATTCGACGCCATCACAAATCACCTCCCGAAGAGAAGCAAGCACGAGTATACCTGATCCAACAAAAAAGTGCCCATTCTCGGAATCGAACCGAGGATCTTCTCATTTCATAGGGATGCTACGAGTGAGACGCTGTACCACTAAGCCAAACGGGCGACTGAGTCGACAATCAACCGAGCTTATGCCGAAAAGCAGAAATGTACAATATATGACTTTATTGTACATTTAGCCCGCAGCGTCAGTCTCCATGGCTTCACACGTTGCCATGATCGTTACGTGTTGCAATGATGAGTGATGAAATGTGTCGACGAGCCCTGAAGTGAGGGGTAAGTGGGGCGCGGCGAGCCGACCCACCATGTTTTCTACCTACATTGCGGAAGAGACTCCATTTGACTGGACGCTATCAGGGAAGTCAGGAAAAGTCGTCGACTCGCGAATCTCGTCCAAGCCATCGTTGAAGACTTCATCTGAAGCTTTAGAGCCTTTGCTCTCTTACACGAGATAAGAGCCTCTTCGCTATCCTGCATCCGCAGACACCGATAGCACATCTCACCACAGTTTGTCTTTCAGAATACTTCTGACGCGCGCTTCCAACCACTCCGTGTTACCCCAGAAGCCCCAGCTCGCCTGGAACCTCAACCAGTCAACAAGCGCAATCTCCCAATGCTCCACAAACGTCTCCCACTTATACTCTTTGCCACTTGTGCGTTGCAGTCCCATCCAATATCTCTGCAACAGCTGCTTCTCGCCTTCCTGCATTTCGAGCAAGTCCGGAACGTTGTTGTCTGCGACGAGCATGCTGAGCGGCACGGAGCAAGTGAACAGCTTCGCGAGATCGCAGACTCCGAGACCCAGGCCTGTGTACTGGAAGTCGTAGAATGCGATGTGTTCCCCGGACTTGCTGGTGAAGAGGTTCTCTGACTTGACGTCGCCGTGTATTAGTGTCTGATATTCCTCGATGGGGCTTTGTCCGGGGGCTGTTGATGGTGCTAGGAACGACGCGACTAGCTCTGCGACTGACTGCCGACTCGACTCGCCTTGGATGGGCGTAGTCAATGGCGCGCACCACTCTGATTCTTCGTCGTTGACCAGCCCATCGTACTCGCTGCGTCGGGTAGCAAGGTAAGTGTAGCCTCCGTTTAGCCAGACAGACTTCTCCGTCGCGTCCTCTCCGTCGTGTTGGACTTCCTCCAAAGGTGGCAGTACTAATTGGGCGCGATCGAAGCTCTTCACGCGCGGCCACCAGAAGCCATGGAAGCCAGAGAGCCAATCCAGTGCAGCTTTGACTTGAGTTTGCGACAGTGCACCTCGCTTCTCGCCAGCCACGGGGTAGTCTTGCTTGAGGTCGTTCAGGATCATGGCCGTGGTGGAGGTTCCATCTGAGTGGTGCTGGTTGATGCTCGCCAGACACTTTGCGACAGGCACAGACGCAGGTAACTGAGGCGCCAGATGGCTGTAAAAGTACTGCTCGACCTGGTAGCTCAAGATCTTCCTTGTGTGACCCTCATCTCCAGTCCTGGTAGGCGGCGGCGTGATCAATTTGAGGATCAACGAATGCGTCTGAGAAGAGCTATCGGTCGCAGTAAGGCGACATATCTGCCCATACCCGGCCCAAAGAGATTGCAGCAACGAGACCGAGACTAAGTTCAGGCCTTGTTCTGCGAGCAGAGCAGAGGCAACTTCATTGGGTGATCGTGGTGGTGGCATTGGCTCTTCGTGCAATATCCAGAACCGGGAAGCTACGATAGAGACCAAAACGAGCGTCGCAAGTTGTAGGAGAGCTTTCAGTGACCGTCGCAGACGTGGAAGCATGCAGCACGAGGGTTCTGCGCCAAACGAGGGGCCCTGATAAAATTGGTCGCGAGGCACTTGAGGCGAGCCACGATACTGCAATGTGAATATATCAGGCCAATTGGTACTCGATGTAGACTGTGAAGAGGTTCAAAGATACATTAAGATGTACTTGAGAAAGCGAGCGATGCTCTGGAAGAGGAAACAACGACGTTGCGCGCACAGACCAAGCAGCCAACAGCAGCCGGTACCTACGCGAGACAAGTACGCCGAACGTTCTAAAAACGTGCAACACCATGGTCTTTGTATTTGCAGCGGTCTTTTATAGAATCACATGCGAAATGATGCCTCTGGTCACCCAGAAAGATCTGGCAGGCAGAGGGCGGACGCGAATGCGCGCGAATATCTCACAGAGTGGTCGAAAGGCTCAGTTCTCCCAACCTATTTCCACCATGACCTCTTTGAATCGAATTTCAGCGTAGGCTCAAGCCTCAGCCTCTCACATCAGCAAACCCGATAGCTATATGAGATGTTGTCTGACTGGCGTCAGCCTCGCTTGACTCCCGAAGTTTGCCAGGGTGAGATTACGGCGTACCGCGCCGCAGCTGACAGCGACAATAAGATGTATCGAGAGCCACCTTCCCGCGCGCTTACAATCCCACGATCTTTCTGTCACCTTCAAGCACTTCGTAGCTAGACCTGGAGATGGAGAACAACGCCGCCGAAATCATACTGGCCGAGCGCCGCAACGAGAAGCGCCAGTCCGCACCAGAGATCCGCGATTACCGAGTCGTGTCTTGGGTCCGTCTGCTACTGCGTATCATCTCCATGTTGACGAGCGCCTTGATCTGTATGAGTCTCATCGATGCTATTCGCAGCTACCGTAGGACGAGACATATCAGGAACACATTTCAAGAGGGCAGCGGAAGCTTCCCAGTGTGGCCAGAGCAAGAAGGCTTGAAGATGTACCCGACCTACATATTCTTGGGAGCTGCTGTAGTCGCTGGAGTGTTCAACATTGTATTGGTCCTTGCGGCGTTGACAAAAGCCGTGAGTCGCTCTCGAGCAGCAGTGCCAAAGCTATGCGTATTGACAGATACAGGTGCGACGGATGACGAAAGTCGGCAACATTAGCACAATGGTAGTTTCGGCTATATGTCTTGCGCTTTGGGTAGCCGTGACAGCCTACTACGGTACCTGGGACACGTCGGAGACCAGTTGGGATCTGCTGTGAGTATGGCGCCGTCGAGAACGCTCTGTCAAGCTGACGTGCATAGATCTTGGACATGTACGCATCGACATTATGGGTACAAGAACGTCAAGTTTGGAGAGACCTGTACGGAAATGGTGAGTTGCTCAAATGTCTTAGGGTTTCCAGCTGACAGCTGAGACAGCGATTCGCCTTTTGGGCTGGTGTCGGTCTCGCGGGCCTAGAGGCTGTCAATTTCGCCGTCTTTTTGGTTTGGTGGCTCAGGACGCGCCGGACTCGAGGATACTCCAAGGTGTAGACGCGACAGATAGGATCTCTACGGAAAGGCAGTGGCTTCGGCACGAACCGAGCTTCAAGTAGCGTGGATCTTACGTCATACGTCACCGAGTTGCGAATCGCGCCTTCAGTGACACTCTCATCAACACCCCGGTCTATTCATCCAAGAAGTCGGTCTGAGAAATGCGTTTGAATGTCACAGACGAATTGAGCTATTGTGTTTCGCTGCGCATCGAACTATGCGAGTCGTCCCGCGAAAGTCGTCCATGTGGCTTTACGACCCCACACTTCACAGATGCCTCGGCGGTTCGCAAACGACAACTCCTCCAACGGCGAAGAATTGCGGGGCGAGCGCAATTACGTAGACGCTAGTGGGGTAGATCACGGAACTATATCCCTTGACCTGCTCAGTTCTTTGGCTTGCTAACACTGGAACTCATTCTTCTGACCCGACTTGACTTGAAATCATCTCACAATGGCAGAACCGAAGAACACCGCGAGCACGCGCCTGACGCAGATCACTGACTTCTTGACCATGAACAAGACAGCCACTACGATCCCTTGGGACCCCAACTCGACCAAGTTCCCCACCAGGAAAGAGCTTCCGGACATCCCAGGAGCTCCCAAGGAAGCTGCATGGACATGGGGCACAGATGACTACGTACGGAACCTGCACCCTCTCCAATCCACTTGCACTAACGACCACCAGATCGGCCGCCTCAACCTCCTCACGCCAACCCGCGTCGCCGCCGCAGCAAGAGAAATCCGCTCCGGCGAAATCGTCCCCGTCAACCTGCCCCTCAACGTCCCCAACCAGCCCGCCTTCGGCCGCGAAGTCTTTAAGCACTCGATCAAGACGCTAGCAGAAGGCATCGCCTACGACGACCTATACCACATGAACACGCAATCTGGCACGCAATGGGATGGCTTCCGGCACTTCGCGCACATCCCCAGCGGCTCATTCTATAACGGGACCAAAGGCAGCGACATCACCGGGCCGGCAGCTAACCAGAAGTGCTCTATCCACCACTGGGCCGAGCATGGCGTTGCCGGGCGCGGCGTGCTGCTTGACTACCGCGGGTATGCGCACAAGAAAGGGATCAACTACGATCCGTACGACTACTACCCGATTTCGTGGGAGGAGCTGTACCAGTGCGGAAAAGATCAGGGGATTGATATCAGGCCGGCGAGTCAGGGTGGAGATATTAGGATTGGGGATATGCTGTTTATTCGCAGTGGGTGGAAGGAAGCGTACGACGGCAAGTCCGACGAGGATAGGACAAAGGCTGCGACGAGACATGGCCCGAATGGCGAAGATGGCGCACGGTATGCAGGGGTGAGCCAGGAACAGAAGATTCTGGATTGGTTGCATGATTGCTATTTTGCTACGGTGGGCGGTGATGCGCCGGCGTTTGAGGCCTGGCCAACGCACGAGGACTACCATCTGCACGAGTATAGTAAATCTTGCCATTCGCCTTTCGATTGCGCATCGCTAACGAGAATAACAGTCTTGGCGCTCTGGGGAATGCCGTTAGGCGAGATGTTGGATCTTGAGAAGCTGGCGCAAACGTGCAGGGAGAAGAACAGGTGGTTCTTCTTCTTCACCAGTGCGCCTGCCAACTGCCCTGGCGGTGTTAGCTCGCACGTCAACGGCACAGCGATTTTCTAAATGAATGTCTATTTCTCAGCGATGTCGAGCATTGTAATAAGCAAGAGACGTACGTACATACATGAAACATCTTCCTACTTTGCAACGACTGGACAGCTTACACCTGACCCAGGAGGCTTTCTCGTGAGACTTCTCAAACATCAACATCTGATCTAGGATATGCGCCAGGACATATGACACGCCTCCCATACTCCGTGCTCAGCTCTCCAACCCTGCGATCCAAAGCCGATGCATCGTCGCCCAGACTGTTACTATCAGGAACACGCCCCCCCCCCCCCCCGGCATCGTCCGTGAAAACGGGAGTCGTCACGGCATGACTCCCAGAAGCTCGCATGCGCTCGACGCTACATTTGTACTTCACAGCGAGTGCCGTTGGGCGCGCTGCATTGACGCTGCTACCATCGAGCTCTGCCAACAAGACAGCGTTTGACGGCTGATTGGGCATAACGAACGGAGAGACAGCAGTCTCAGAAACCGACGCACGGTCTTTCACTGATGCGAGTGAAGGTGCGTTAGTGATGAGACGGGTCTTGGTGGAGCGGCTCTGTAGGACCGGCGAGTTATTGGGTGTCCTGGTTAGGTCGTAGGTCTGTATGGTCGAGTTCGCTTGCGGGAAATTGTCATCTCGACTCGTCTTTCGATCCACTGAATGCGTGCTGTCGCTTGCGCCATTGCAGTGGTCACGTGTCGTCTGCCTATCCGACTGGTCGCCGTTCTCCAGTGCTCGAAGGCTTGTCCCCACTTTGCCAGTGTCAATCCTCAGCGCTTGTTTCGCGGCTGCCATGCGCTGCTCCCAAATCCAAGCTCTTAACACCAATCTGAAGCGCATTGGCAGTCACAAACTTAGCGTCTTTGGCGGATTTCTCTCGTGCGGCTGTAAGCTGCTGTTCCTTCAGCGTTTCGACTGGAGTAAATTTTGTCTTGTAGCACGTATCCTTGTTGCGATGTGTATGGTATGCGCATCCTGGTTTTGCGGCTGTGTTTCGGCTGTAAGTGAGATGTCGCAAAGCCGATTGCAAAGCGGCTTCTTTAAAGGCTTCCGGGTAAGTGGAGGTATCCAGTATAACATGACACTGCTGCTAGGCGTTGACGAAAGATCAGCAACGAACAGCTTAAGTACGTCAGGTATACCTCCCCTGCTGCCATCAAAAATGTGTTCCACGGTCTTAAAGTCCGGCACCAGACCTGGCGGAATCCTTCCAGAAGTAAGTCCATCGCTCTGGTTCATCGATGACACAGCCCAGGATATGCGCATTCATAAGCGGCCAGCACGCGATCCAGAGGTACTTGTTGTTGACATCTGAAGGACATCTAAATCCGATCTTGCCAGTGTCGGTGTACATCTTGTATACCTTGAACGCTTGTGAGAGTCAAGCTCAGAGATGTGGTGAAGGATCTCTTTCGGAGGCTTAGTTGCGTGTCTTGCATCATCTACGTAGGGTTCACTGAAGTAGCGTCGCGTGAATTATAGAGGAGCGGGGTCTTGTTGCCCTAGAAGCAAGTTGAAGGTCGGCTGTGGGTGTCTTTCGCCGTTTACTCCATTCGATACTGAGTGTGCGCTGGCGTTTGTCCTATTTCCTGCAGTGCCTGGTATCAGCTCCACTGGCGCGTTTGATCTGGCTGCAGTCGTGAGAGACTTCTCGGGGTCAGCAGGACAGTCAGCAACATTCTTCGTATTCGCTGTGGTCTTTGCTTGTATTGCTGCGATAGTCGGCTGCATCTATTCTCGAGCTTTGATAGAGTCTGGGGGACTACCGTTGATGGACAGCTTACGTACCTCGCCATCTATAAAGCTCTGGGGAGTAGGACGCGGTTTGTGGTACTCGTGTGGAAAGTTGCTGCCCTCGCTTCTTGGCTGAATGACCAGCTCGTCTTGTGTGCTCTTCTCGACTTGTGCTCCAGGAGCAGATCTCTTGATGTTGTTGCCCTTGCTGCCAGGCGCGGTCTTGGTCTTGAGGAAACGAAAGAATCACGATGCCGGGCTCTGCTTTTGGGTAAACATGATGGCTATATAAGCCGTGAAGAGAGAGATAAGAGCTCGAAAGAAGTAGATAGTTAGTAGCCGTCGCAAGCCGTGCACGAGCTTTGACAGAAATAACAGAGCGATACCATGGTGAGTGTGATCTGCGGGTGTTTGCTGACAGCAAATAGTGGATGGACTAATGAGCTTGATTCACAAGCTTCTATTATAATTATGAAGGCAGATAGGTGCTGGAAGATTTGCGCCTCGGAATTCGCGTCAGCAAGCGCCGAAACAGTGCAGCTCGGCAGAGCGGCCCTACACTCTCCATTTGCATTCCGCTTTTGATGTGAATCACCACCGTTGACCTTCTGACGCCGATGATGAGTTTCCTTCCTAGTGTCGAATATCCGCTCACCTGGTATCCATGATCGACGCTGGAAGCAGCGCTCAGACAATATCTTCTCGCGAAAGGATCTCGCCGAAGGCATCAGAGATCTGACATAAAAGAAGGGTTAGAGGCGCGCACACAGCGCAAAGCTACGCCGCTTCCCCGCTTCCAGGACCCCTAAATCACGGCGCTTTCGGTTGCAGACAACAAGCCACCACCCAGCTGCTTTCGTCGCATGGTGAGGCTGGCTCATAGACGGGATGTTTCTTGCAGCGTGCTGCATGGAAAGTTCGTCAAGTTTTGTGATGCCTAGCTGCACTGGGACACTCAAGCAAGGTGGCGCGTAGCCTTATTGTGTCGTGTTGGCAGGGAACTTCGTACCGTTTAAGCTCAGTGATTGTGCCAACCCCATGACTCCTCCAGTTGCTGAATCGTGGCCGTTGGTGGGAAGCCGTGTGAGCGTTCGCAAGCATACCACAAGTCGCGCAAACGCTCCTGATCCTCTCGCATCGGGAATCGATCGCCAACCAGCGCAATGGCGTAGCAAGCGACGAATTTGCATGGAAAGAACTTTCCATTCGATTGTGCGACACCGCAAAGTGCACGAACGTCTTCCTGTACCATCCTGTCGACGACTGCGCGGGACTGTTTGTGTGCCGGACCAAGCTGCGGGATCGTAGGGTCGTGCACGACTAACAGCATGTGAGCAAGTGTGTTGTACTGTGTTCCTAGAGTATGTGACTTCTCGTGGAAGCGAATGTCTGGGAAGTTGCGACCACTGCCGTCTCCGTCCTGGCGGTAGAAAAATGGGTCAAAGCTACCAGGACGTCGAGTTCTCCAGGCTCTGTTCTCGTCCATCAGCTGACTGTAACGTGAGATGCTGTGCCTGTCTTCCCCGAATGCAAAGTTGCATACATCGCCAAGATGAGCGATGGTTCTTGTCGCCCAAACCGAGTCGTTGGCGGGTTCGAGCGATCGATCGGCAGGGAAGATGTGTGTTTGGAAAGCACGCTGGGTCATGAGAGAGATCCACAGCTCCTGCCGGAAGGCGGCCCAGTATATAGCCTGTCGAAAGCTTGGCCCGGTGGAGTCAGCATATGACTGCTCAGCTACACGTATGATGGCCTGAGTACCGAACAGATGTCCTTGCGGGTCATTGCCTACGATGGAAATGTTCATCTCTTCCATAAGACGCAGGATGATCGTCGCTGCAAGTAACGACTCGTCTTCCTTGGCGATTTTGTTGTTGTTGAGAGCTGGAATGAGAGTGTCGAAGCAACGTTGGTAGTACGCGTCTGCAATGTACGGATCAAAGTCTGTGGTTCTGCTCAGTTGGCGAGCAGACAAGGCCAAGATAGCGTTCATGAGGGTGCTGTCTTTCTTTGCCCTCTGTACAACGGCCACTGCGAAGTGGCACTCGTTATCAATCATGTCGAACTAAAATATGTCAGTGACTAGACCGAAAGTTGACATGGGTGGCCTTACGAATAGCGCTACATTATCAATGTAGTGCTCTAACAACATAGCTTCTTGCTCGTGCTCGAGTGGCCAGAGAATAGGCTCACCTGGAGCCTGCTGATAGACGAAGGTGGGCTGTTCAAGAGGTTGTGTTGTAACAGATTGCACGTGGTGAGCAAAGGGCGGAGACAGTCCGGGAGTGTGCGGCTGGGCTGGGGATTCCGAGTTGAGCAGCGACAGGACCGTGAGCCCTTCTGTAGGTGTAATGACAGATGTTGGCGGAGTGCCTGTATGGTTTCCGCCGCTTATGGAGGAATGTGCTTGCGGCGAGAAACCTTGTGCAGGAGGAGGGGTTTGGAATGGATAGTAAGCCTCATCTGAGTACTGCGATCGAATCTCGTTCGACTCGTCCAGGAATTGAACTATTCAATATGTCAGAGAATTGCAGAGTCACTAGGGGTCGGCATCCGCACTTCGTGGAGGCATAGAGACCCAGGGCTGGCTCTGACTGAAAGTCTCCTGGATGGACGAGCGCCGGAACCTTCGACCCGTTTCGTAGATGCATTGCTTTTTGGCATGTTCGCACCGCCCGCATTTTGGCTGTGCGCCGTCACCTGTTGCAGTTTGCTCAGCTGACGCTCCAAGGAGTGACGACTTGGATCTTACACCGGTAGTGACGCGTGCGACAACGATTGCTGGATGGGTCAGACACAAAGCCTGCTCTTTTATCACGTTGGATCATACCATGGCATTTGTATCGCCGTCCAGACAGGTCATCTGGCGGCGAACGGCTGTTGTCGGAGCAAGTTACCCGTCAACGAGGTTGAGCGCCAGGTTTTGCAGCTGTGTGGTTCGCCTACGGAGGTTTGGAGGATCCCAGCAGAACTAGACCCTGGTCTCCGCATTGGGTCAAATATCACCGAAAGTGTATATGTCTGCCCAATCGGAAGGCGCGCTTTAGTCAGGATCGATGTTAGGTTACCCCACCTTGCGCGTCAAAAGCTCCTTAACATAGCTCTATGCCCCGCTTCTCCACACCCGAGTGTCGAACGTAGGAATCGTCTTCTCGAACGTAGGAAGCAATTCCATCGGCATTGTCACCGTTCTGAAGTCTGCGGCAACGTCGCGTTGATACAAAAAGGTTATCAATGGACCTTACGGAACGCTCTGTACCCTTCTTCTGCTTTTTCTTCTTTGCGTTTGATCACACACATACGTCATGCCTCACGCGTTATCATCAGAGCGACATGTGCCTAGCTTTGAGGGACAAAGGCTGTACGTCAATGATGGGTTGCTCAATCCAGAACGAGTCGGTGCTCTCCGACAGTCATCACCAGACATGCCATTGGAAGAGCTACGCCGCAGGTACAACGACGATGGGTATGTCTTTCTAAAGGGCTTGCTCCCGAAGGAAGACGTTCTTAAGGCTCGCGAAGAGTACTTCAGCATGTTGGCTCCAAGTGGAGTCCTCAAGCCCGGGACTCAGCCTGTTGAGGGTATCTTCGACGCGGACAAGGACCCAGCTGACTACCCTGGCATCGGTGCTGGCGCAGCTGCTGGTAATGGTAGACCTGGTGAGGAGACAGCTGAGCAGTTCGTCGACCTTGCTTTGCAGGCACATTATGCCGATTGGTATAAGGAGAAGTTCTGCAAGCATCCAGCCCTGAAGGCTTTCATTGCTCGCATGACAGGATGGGGTGACGAGAACACATTGGCAGTGCGCAGAAGTCTTCTTCGTAACAACACACCAGGTAACAAGGCTATTGGCGTGCACTATGATCAGATCTTTCTTCGACACGGCGAGCCCACCAGTGTTACTGCTTGGGTCCCGTTGGGCGATGTCAGTCTTACCGGAGGTGGACTGATCTATCTGGAGAATGGTAAGTTTTGTTATTGCTGACAAGGCACGGCGCTAATTCTTACCAGGACATACACTCGGGCGAGAAGTAGAAGCAGACTTCACCACAAAGGCTGAGGCCAGTGGTCTTACTGAAGCGGAAGCCAAATATGCTTTTAATCAGAACATGCTCTCGACTGGTCTGCTGGCGGACGGTGCACGAGAGTATTCAGAGACCTTTGAAAGGAGATGGTTGGTGACATCTTATGAAGCAGGGGATGTTGTGTTGCACAACCCTTTCGCTGTAAGCCAATTTCCTCAATTGTGACTGAGAATCGACTGACGCTTCCGCAGATCCATGCTTCGACGATGAACTACGACCCAAACAACGTGATCAGAGTCGGCACAGACCTGCGATTTGTGGATGCTAGCAAGCCCTGGGACAAGGTCCGTACATTTTCCTGCTCCATTGCCGATGACTGGAGTCTGACAACTGTAGCGATGGGACAAGGACTATGAGTTCAACGACGGTGTTTGATGTCGCGTCTTCTCTCGTAGAAAGTTGACAATGAGGAAGAACCCAAACCATGAGATCGAAAGATGGAAAAATTGAGTACAATATGGAAAGTCTGTGATGTTGTGAATGGCGTAGTCGTACCGGCTCTTCCGGTTAAGCAGGCCTCGCAGTGCTGCTTTCTCCTCCTGTCAGGATTCTACCGCCCTGCTCAATCTTTCCCTAATGTCTTCACCACCCGACCCAAACGTGCATTTACTTGTCGAGTCACTTTCATAGCCGCCACGCATCGCGATCCGAGCCGCTGCATCTGACGGATGACGCGCAGGCCATACCGACGCCTCAGCCGCGCACCTCACGGATATGCGCTAGACAGCAAGGCCAAAACAGTAGCTCTCGAAACATCACGATGCTGCTGTCGTTATTCACCCTTTGTCGTACTACAGTACGAGTTGTCAGCTTATCGCGCTCATGACATGCTGGCGCCAGCCTCCGATCAATGCGCCTCGGCTCGTCTCCCCTTCGCTTCCCCCTAGCTGAAAGCTCCCGCCCGCGTTCGGTCTCGACCCACCTCCGCACTTTATCAAGGTTACACAGCTGCACAACTCGTCACTTCTGGACGCAGCGACGATCGCCATGCGAATCCAGTTGTGTCAGCTCTTCCGGGGCCGTGGTACGAAAGATTATCGCCCACCCTTCCGGCCAGAACTACAGTGACAGTTCGGGCCCCAAACCTTGATTGCACATGCAATAAAGAAGGCCCTTTTTCCAGCTCTGGCACGGCATTGCTGCCCTTCCACTCAAAAAACTCGGTCTGTCCTTCCGCGACACCCTCCGCTGTTTAGTTCATCTGTCGACCACGGCGCGCAACAATGCTTTAACCTCCCCCATGTTTCTGCTCAGCCCGTAGCCATCGATTCGCAGCTTGGCTCGTATTCTCTCTGAATAAGCCGCTGATCCGTTGAAGACAATGTGAAGGCGCTCCCGCCTTGCCAGCCTTGCAAACACGCCACACACCTACAGCGTCTTTCAACGAACAACAAAAACCCCAAAAAGCATGCGACATGGCTTCTCCGTTCACCCCGGAGGAATTGGCAACTATGCATGAGAGCGACTCGAGAGTAGCCGAGATCCACTGGGTTTACAGCGTCCCAATCGCTGCGTCAATCATCAGCACTGGACTACGTTTGTATGCAAAGCGTTTCGGCAAGAACGGAATCCACCTGGATGATTACCTCATTACCATTGCGACAGTATGCTGCCCGATATCGCGACCCATGTAAAGCTCCTCTGACAAGGCGCAATAGATATGTCTGATTGGACAATGCGCAAGCGGACTGGGCTATGGTATGTCTCTAGTGTGCAGGATCAGACCGTCATGTTAGCTGACGCTCGTAGGTCCTCCTCATGGGATGGGTAGGCATGTCATCTATGTCTCTGAGTACAACAGGATGATGGTCCGCAAAGGCGATTTCGTCTTCAGCCATTTCTACGATCTTGCCCTGGTATTCGTCAAGCTAGGGATCTTAGCCTTCTACTGGAGAGTCTTCGTGCACCCCATATTTCGCAAAGTGGTTCTGGCAATCGCGGCCTTCATCATCGCTTGGGGAATTGGTATCACCATCACACTGTTCCTGGTCTGCCGGCCGCTGCGAGCATATTGGGACCGTACCGTGGAGGGTACCTGTCTGACTATTGTTACGTTTACCTACTTCACGAACATCTCCAACTTGATCACCGACATATGGATCTTCTTGATGCCGGTTCCAATGATATGGCATCTGCAGCTCCAGACGAAAAAGAAGGTACTGCTGAGCTTGATCTTCTGTGTTGGACTTGCGTAAGTCCCATATGTTCGCATACCTGGATCAGGCTAATGAGACGACAATGCAGTACCTGTGTGGTTTCTTCACTCCGTCTCACTGTCGTGCTCGGCCACGGCAGTCCCAACTTTACGTGGTACTACGTACCGCTCGGCGCATACTCTGTATTCGAGCCCCTCGGTGGCATTCTTTGTACCAACCTGCCGATCATCTGGCACATGGTGAGGAAGCGTAGAGCGGAAAAGCTGCCTCACTACAACTCGGCCTCGAAAGCCACATCCTCCGGGGGCACACCGACCATCGGTTCAAGCTCTCGCCGCAGTCGCCTCGCCATCGCACTCGGGCTAACGAGCCACGATCGAACGCAGAATGGAAGCAGAGTGCAGACGAGCACACACAACATGGGTGCGG